>OY998247.1:47324816-47887021 GCA_963922005.1 Cornus suecica | reverse complement strand
TCATGAGTTCACACACAAATTCAATTAAGTCATGATATAATGTAAAAGACAACATAGATGCAAATACTCCCACTTACTACCGAACAACAATTATATCGAGCTTCATGTCATGAATGGTTCCCACTAAAGTGAATGATTTCGCTACTTTCTACTTTAAATCTAGACAACCTTCCGTGTTTTTGTGAACATTCTACCTTGGTATTTCAATCTCTCTTTTCGTACTTCATTGATCTTATTTTGCCATTTTTAATAAAAAATCATCTTTCCACTTTTATCCCTTTTTATCTTTCTAAGTATCCGGACTTTCCGGCGAGGATTTTTAGTCCCGACCAACTGGGCCCGAGCTTCTTCTATGAAATTTATGTTCATTAGGGTTTTCCCCTTTAAACGCGAATAGTGATATTGGTGATACCAAGACCCGGTTACTCAGATCAAAGAACTACTTTTTGCATTTTATTTTCTCAAATTTTTTTTTTCAATTTTCTCCATTTTAACCATAACATCTCCTCATCTCCCCTTTTATTGTGGAAAAATTATTTTTTCAACTACATAGTCAAAGATTAACATATTTCCCGTAGTGAATGTGTGTTTGTGCTTATAGGTTAAAGTCATCCTTCTTGATTTCAATTTCACTCATTCACTCACCCATGTAAAACCACATCACCTCACTAACTCGATCTAACCATTACTCTCATGGATGGGAATATTTCATTATATACTACTCATGCATCATAAACATAAACGAAATCAACTTGTAATGCAAAACATTCATGCATGACAATAAAGATCTGCTCCAAAATTTTAAAATTTCATATTTTTCCAAAAAAAAATCATTCCTTATAATTCTATATCCTCACCCCCAAACTTAAATCAGACCATGTCCCCATGGTCAAAAATAATATAGGAGAACATATATAGTTACCCTTGAAGTTCAATTATGGCTTCTAAAGCAAAACATGAATCCCTTCCCCCAAACTTGATTTGAATCACCTGTAGATATAATCAACAAAGCACAAATACCCAATCATAGCAAGGGAAAGGAAATTTCAAACATATCAAGAAAGTCAGACCAATTTTTCAAGGAATTAAAAATTCTTTTTTTTATTTATTAAAAATACTGATAAAAAAACATGATTTGGCCTTACGGGCCTACAATCCTATAAAAAAAAAAAATACAGACGTCGCCTTAAGGGTCTACCGTCCCTACAAACAAAACAAAGAATAACAAAAAATCCTAATACTAAAACTAAACCCTAATCTCAACCATCATTCTAATCATCATCACTAGTGATGGCGCTCTTTAACCATATATGGAAATCCGCTGTCTTTTCAACTTTTCCAAATCTTCCTCCGGATATATCTTCATAATTGTCCATCGCATCTCATCCAACTCTTGTATCCTATCAGCCAATTGCTCAACAATGATCTTTGATAATAGAAATAGGTATGGAAGATAATGTTCAAAGTCATCAGCTCCCGCCTATTCTTTACTCACAATTGCTCAGGCAATCGACATCTCAACCATGATGACCACTGAAATACACACTTTATACCCAAGAGTTAGGGCATACAATATTCTAAGCATCGTGTGCTCCCTTACACTAGTCCGAGTATTCGGTCAAATTTGAGCTGAAATGAAACAATCCAAATAAAGCAAATCCGATTTCAGCCACCAATTTTCACACGTCTTATCTCTTGGATCTGACATAGCACACAATTCTCTCACCATCTTCTCATCCGTATGGAGCTATACCTGAGGATGCTCCATCAGTCTCCCTTCTAAGTGTGTTGGACTACTAATCGGTATATTTCAAGCATTGACGATACTTTTCCTTCCTATTATTATAGGAGCAATCCATTGAGTCACTTTAGCCAACATAACCTCAAATCCTAGCGGTTCAGTAATCTTCATATTTTGATAGAACCTTTGTGCCAAGCCCGGATACACCTTTTATCCTGTTGATTTCTCTAAACTTCTCAATCCTCGTTCCTTAAGGATTTTCCTCCCACGTGCAATTAATACTTAGTTCATCCTCTTCGGACGAAATACCTCTTCAAATTGCAGTCTACACTCTAGAAACGATCTCGGTGTGATTTTTTTCTTTTCCGGCTTGTTGTTCAATTATTTGAACTTTCGGCCTCTACATGCTGGTTTTCACCCTCAATGAATTCCTCCGGGTCAGAATAATTCTCATGATCACTAGTCATCCTCACAATCTCGGAATAAAAAGAAGAAGAAGAAATAATAGAACAAGATAATCTAGTCTTATTGCTCAATTATTGTGAATTGTGTATTGTGCCTTCTCTATAGGTGTATTTATAGATGGATGTAGTAGAATCAAAGAAGAAAAAAGATTTAAAACCCTTGGCTGAATAGGAAAGAAGAAGCAATGAAAAATCCAACTCCAACTTGTACTTTCATTCCACTTCCTTGTCGAATTAGGATTACTCTAAAACCTTTACAAAAATTTTACAAAAAATCCTAAAAATACCTGAAACAAGTCCTAATACAAATATATATACAAACCAGGCCAAAATACCGCTCAAATAGGTAAATTTTTCAAAATTTCAAAATCCACTTCGCAGTACCCTACACTTCAAGCGTAGCTATGCTTAGTGTAGGTTGGCTTGTAATTTGTTTTTCACCTAACACTCTTCTGATCAATCCAACCCATAAACCACATACACCCGTAAACTTAAACGCACAAATGTCCAAATAGTGCGATATAACATCTCGAAATAATTCAAATTATTAGAACATGTAAAATAAGCGTAAAAATTCGGGGATATTTCTAACACAATACGATTGATGATAAAAAATGTTATCTTATACACTAAGAAAATAAAAAAACATTTAGAAAATAATCTTCCAAGTGGTCACATAAAGCCCTATACAAAAGTATCCGCTCGACAATTTATCTCTAATGTATATAATAAAAAAAATGAAAGAATAATAAAACAAAATCCTAACTAAAACTAAACTAAGCCTCATCATCAGAGGTTGGTGGTGTGGGTGGAATCTACACACCCATATGCTGACTTATACGATCAATCCTATGAAATAACCGCCTCTGATCTCGCCGACGATGCATTGTCTCACGCTGCCTAGCCTGTCTTTCCTCTGCCAATGTATGCTCTAGCCCCTACATCCGTACAATAAAAGCATTAAACTGTGCCTGAGTTAGAGTAATAGTACCACCCGCAGGTGCCTCTGGCAACATAATCTCCTCCTCAACAACTGGCATCTGTGGCATAGCAGCATCGTCATCAGCGACCTGAGCATCCTGAGCCACACCCGCATTAGCCTGACCCACATTATCAGCTTGCTTCTGGGCCTGTGCATCTAGGGCTGGTAATATACTAAACCATGGTCTCCGCCTCATAATAGTATCTCCATACAACCGGGTCCAAACACCAGTCCACATCTTTCTAGCATACGGGGTACCCTCTCTGAATCTATTCCGCTCACCCGTTTCTATTTCAATCCCGGCATCCATCATAAGCTTCATCACCAAACACGGGAATCGAATGAGAAATAAACGCTAACCAACCTTGGTCTCCTTATGCAAATGGATATAATGCGTATACAAGCCTTCCTATAAAATATGTGGAATAGAAATCCATCTCTCGAACTCAAATGCATAATGGAGGGCCAGAAATAACGCATATCACATAGTCATGTGGTTGTGCGGCAGAATCTAGGACTGGACTAACACATCCCAAAACCAAATCATCGGGTGATAATTTTCCTTCTTCGTGCAATTCCAATGCATATCAACCCACTGCCCTGCGGTCTGAAGCACAACAAGATCAGAAATAGATGATATTATTTTGGGCATAGGATGGAACTCAATAGCTAACTCGGGTGGACACTCGTCCGGAATAGCCCTTGCATCAGTAATTGTTTGGGGAGTAATCTCGATCTTAGTACCTCGGACCACTGTCCGTAGTCTGATCCCTTTGTTGAAATGTTGTATGTGTAGCTAGAACTCTCAGATCATATCCTCACAAATATGCAGGGTAGTTGGGGTGATAATAGGTATAATTGGAGGGCCTTTAACCGGCCTATCAACTAGGCAGGTACAGGTTGTAATCCCTTAAATATCCTCAATAAATATGTACGTTCCTGCTGATACCTTTTCCGGATCGCCCGATCTAGTAAATCCTCAACCGATGTTGTCCGAGGCACATGTAAAAATGTAGTCAAAACTCCGGGGTCACCTTCTACAAGTGGCTCAGGTACTCTCTCATCTGCACGATCAACATCATCCTCATTGGCATCATCCTCCAGCTCGATACTATCACTCTTAGTATCCTTCTCCATTTCCTCAGCCTACGGCTCAAGCAACTGTGGCGGTGATGGTGCCCATGGAAAAACAACAAGGTAACCATGGGTCAAAAGGATGTCGCGTCTTTGTGTAGAGCTCTCTAGCACCTCCACCTCAAAAGATGAGGAAGAGAGGATGCCGAGTCGACATACTGTGGTTTCGCTGCGCTTGTACTCTGGCGGCGAATAGGTGCTTGATCGGGAGATGATGATCTCGACCATTTCCAAATATCATGCTCTACTGGTCTAGCCACCTCGGCCACTCGCCTAGTTGCGCCCTTAACCCCTTGCCATACCTATAATATGGAATTTTCAAACCGTAAGTGATACTGTTCCGGACATTGAATCAAACTCAAACTAATCTAAATATATCCAATACGAAAATTAAACAAGCCATCATCCCAAAAAATCGATATTCATTCCGCTTTTGAAGTCGAAAAACTCAACTTTCTAGAAAATGGATCAAAACACGATTTTGATCGGACTCGTTCATCAATACTAGTTTAGAATAGTTAAATAAGTCATATGAAATCAAAATAATGGAACAAAACTCACCGAATTGAGAGAAATGATGATTTTTCAAAAATTGAGTTTCGAAGACTTTTCGAGTTCTTCACGCAAAACCGGACGAATCACCAACTAATCTGATGATCCGCTTGCAAGGAATGATGAGGAATTGGATGAATAAACAATAGAATCAAACCTCGTAAGGATTGGTGAAGAATTGAGGGAGAGATAAAAGTTTGAATGAAATTGAGGGGAATTGCCTGACGGGTCTATTTTATAACAGGCCCGTAGCTACACTTGAAGTGTAGTTGGACCTACGCTTGAAGCGTAGGTCAACATGGCCCAAAATGTTTTTTTCTCTCTTAAAATGTCGTCTTCAATCTCTTCCACTCTCAACGCTTCCTACATACCCCTAGCTCATCTTCTTGGCTCAATTTATACTTCCTACTCAAATGATGATAGCCTCGCGACTCAATTTTACAGACTCGATCTTAAATACCGAAATGACTAAATTACCATCTATAAGTACAAACTAGGATCAAAAGCTACTCTTCATCACCTAGTACCAATATTTAACGTCGTTGGTGCGACGTTGCTGCCTCTCAATACTCCGGATCAAGTTTATCCAACTCGGGTGGTGGTTCAATTAGATCAATCATTTCTACCACATACTTGGCAGGTTGAACTTCTGTGTAGTGCTTCAATCTTTATCCATTCACGACAAACTTCTTTCCAATGTCAGGATCATCGAGCTCCATGGCTCCATGGGGGAAAACCTTTGTAATCTTGTATGGCCCATCCCATCTCGATTGGATCTTACCAAGAAATAGCTTGAGTCTCGAATTAAACAGCTAAACCTTTTGGCTAGGCTTAACAACTTTGCTTATAATATGCTTATCATGAAACGCTTTTGTTCAAGCCTTATAAATTCGAGAGTTTTGATACGCATTATTTCTCAACTCCTTAAGCTCTTGAAGTTGGAGTTTCCGCTGCGCACCGTCTTTCTTTATATCAAAATTCAATCTTCGAACAACCCAATATGCTCGGTGTTCCAGCTCTACAGGAATATGACACATTTTACCATACACAAGATGATATGGTGACATACCAATCGGTGTCTTAAACGCAGTCATGTACGCCCAAAGTGCATCATTTAGCCTTTGTGGACAATCTTTCAAATCCGAACGCACAGTCTTTTCCAAGATATTTTTAATCTTCCTATTAGAAACCTCCAATTGACCTTGTGATATGGTGTACCAATTCTATGAGTGACACCGTACTTCTTACAGAGAGCAGGAAGAAACTAGTTGTCAAAATGGCTTCCACCATCACTGATCAAAACTTTTGACATACCAAATTGTGAGAAAATGTTCAACTTTATAAATTCTTCCACCACGTCATGGTCAGCACGTTTGGTGGCTATTACTTCTACCCATTTCGAAATATAATTAACCCCCACAAGTATATACTCATTCTTATCTGCTTTTGAAAATGGTCCCATGAAATCAATACCCCACACATCAAATAATTCTACAATCACAATCGAGGTTAAAGGCATCATGTCTCATCGAGATATGGATCCAAGCTTTTGACATCGCAGACATGCCTTGCAAAACTTGAAAGCATCCTTAAATATGGAAGGCCAGTAAAATCCACTCCGCAGCACCTTGTGCAATGCCTTCTGAGCTCCAAAATGCCCTCCACATTCCAACGTGTGACAAAATGTTAGTATGCTTTGCACCTCACTCTCGGGGACGCATTTTCTGATAATCTGATCAAAGCAATACTTGTACAAACGCGGATTATCCCAGATATAGAATTTGACTTGGCTGAAGAATCGGTCTTTCTCATTCTTAGACCATCCTTTTGGGATTTGACCTATGCCTTTATAATTGATAATGTCAGTATACTACGGTATTTGTTCCACAATAGCCACATTGAACAGATGTTCATCCGGGAAAGAATCATTAAGAGGAGTAATTTCCTTTATAGATTCGATAATAATCCTTGACGAATGGTCTGCAACAACATTCTCTGAACCCTTTTTATGTTTGATTTCCAGGTCGAATTCTTGTAACAACATAATCCACTGAATCAATCGGGGCTTAGAGTCTTTCTTTGTCAGCAAATGCCTCAGAGCGGCATGATCCAAGTAAACAACAACCTTGGCGCCCAATAGATGTGATCGGAATTTATCCAAGGCGAAGACAACTATCAACAACTCCTTCTCAGTAGTTGTGTAGTTCATCTGAGCTTCATTGAGAGTCCTAGTGGCATAGTAAATGACATGTGGAAGCTTATATTTTCTTTCACCCAACACAACTCCTATGGCATAGTCAGAAGCGTCACACATGAGCTCAAATGGCAGAGACCAATCTGGCAGATGAATAATCGGAACAGATGAGAGTTGAGAACTCAGTTCCTTAAAGGCATGAAGGGACTTTCCGTCAAAGACGAAAGTTGCGTCCCTAGCCAATAAGTTGCATAATGGCGGGATGATTTTACTGAAATCTTTAATATACCTTCGGTAAAACCCGACGTGGCCCAGAAAAGAGCGTATCTGCTTAAAAGATGTGGGATGAGGCAGTTTTGAAATTAATTCAACTTTTGATTTATCTACCTCTATCCCTCGCTTTGATACAATATGGCCCAGTACTATCCCTTCTTGAACCATAAAATGGCTCTTTTCCCAACTTAGGATCCGATTCGTCTCCTTGCATCTCTTAAGTACTAGTTCTAGATGTTTTAAATAGTCTTCAAAGGTTTCCCTAAAAATTTAGAAGTCATCCATGAATACTTTAAGAAATTTCTCAATCATGTCAGAGAAGATAGACATCATACATCGTTGGAATGTTGCTGGCGCATTACACAAACCAAACGGAATTCGTCTATAAACAAATGTGCCATATGGACAAGTAAAAGTGGTTTTTTCCTGTTCAACATGCTCAATCGCCACCTGATTATACCCGGAATACCCATCCAGAAAGCAGTAATAGCTCTGCTCGGCTAACCTCTCTAGGATTTGATCAATGAATGACAAAGGAAAATGATCATTCCTGGTGTTCAGGTTGAGCTTTCTATAATCAATACACACATGCCACCATGTGGTCATGTGTTGTGGAATTAGCTCACCTTTTGAGTTTGGCACCACTGTGATGCCTGAATTCTTCGGCAACACCCAAGATTTGAGTCAAAAAATATGCTATGATACCATCTAGTTCATCAAACTCATTAATCTGGAAACATTCTCCAGATTCAGGCAATTGGTGGCTTCCTTCAAACACATTCATCCTAACATTCATATTTCCAAATATCATATCCATGGCTCCGGTTCTGCAGTTAATGCATGCATTTTTCGTGACCAAGAACGGTCTTCCTAGTATTATTGGAATGTGTTTCTTTGAGTCAGGGATAGGGTCTATATCCAGGACTACAAAATCAACCAAAAAATAAAACTTTCCCACTTGAATAATAACATCTTCAAGAACTCCTTTTGTCTACTTGACTGATCGATCAGCAAATTGAAGTACAACCTCAATGGGACTGAGCTCACTAAACCTAAGTTGGTAGACTGGATAAGGAAACAAGTTAATACTCGCACCTAGATCAAGAAGAGCTCTACCAATTTCCTGGTCACCAGTGACACATGGAATAGTGAGAGCACTCAGATATTTCTTCTTAGGTGGAGTATCATTTAAAATCAATGAACTCACTTACTCGGTCAAGAGTATTTTTGTTGGATTCTTCGCTCTACTCTTTCACTTCTGGGTGCAAAGATCTTGAAAAAACTTAGCATAAGGTGGTATTTGGGCGATTACATCTAAGAGGGGTAAATTAATCTTGATTTGTCGGAATGTTTCCAATATATCATATTTTTTCAGCTTCCCGTACTTTGCCGGCTCTCTAAGATGCTGAGGAAATGGCGTTGCCTCCTCGTAACTTGCCCTGTCTGGCACTTCAAATAATGTCTGATCAACATTGTCTTCCACCGATGGTTGGTCTTTCTGCACTCTTTCAACCTCTTTCCTTGCATCCTCATTCCTCTATTCTTCTTCAGCTTCCTTCCTCTTCTCTTGTTCAGATTCTTTTCTTTTCTGCAACCTCTCTTCATGCTCTACCTCCACTCTACTCTCCACTTCTCAAAGTTGTGATTGTTTGAACCATTTCATTAGGTTCATTGACAAATGATCCGAGCTCCAGTGCTTGTTGTGAGTGGAATGATTGTTGACTCTGTTGGAACCTTGGTTGTTGGCTATATGATTGTTGTTTCTCAGTGAACCTTGGTTGTGGGTTATATGACTGTTGTGTGTCTGTGAATCTTGGCTGTTGATTGAATGATTGCCCTTGTTTGAACTTTGGTGGCGGATTCTCTACATTGGTAGATTGGAATATTTCCATGATGCGTTGGCATCGACATCCATTATCTCCTGACACTCATTTTGGGAATACTCTGTTTCGACTTCATACGTCTCTCTAGGAGGGGAATGACTTTGCTGCATGAAATTTTCAATTCTTTCTAATTTCTCTCCAAACAATGCTATGATATCTCTCACATCATCTTGCTCTACAACATAAGATTTCTCAGATCTCCTATCCTGTTGTCCACCTATAGACCTCAGCTCAGATTGATATTGAATTATGTTTTCACTAATATTATCAAATATCTCTAAGGGCCTGTTTGGTAACTCTCCCGCTTCCTGCTTTTGCTCCTGTTTCTATTACTGTTCACAGAGCAGGGTTGTTTGGTTGGTTGCTCCCGCTTCCAAAATCTGGAAGCAGGCTGGAGCAAAACCTCAAATTTGGAAGCAAGACTCACCTTGCTTCCACTTGCTCCCATCACTATTTTTAGTGAGGTCCATTATAAGTTGCTCCCAAATTCTCCCAATTGCTCCCAAATTCTTTGCAACATGTTAGGTTTGCTTCAAGGTGTATAAAATTTTAAAAAAAAATTTAATTCCGAAAATATATATAAAATTAGAAATAAATATATAAAATTCCAAAACAATATTTTTAATTTCGAAAAATATATAAAATTCGAAAAACATATATCAATTTTTAAAAAATATATAAAATTTGAAAAAAAATATAAAATTCAAAAAAAGTATATAAATTTTGAAATATATAGAAAATTCAAAAAATATATATAAAATTCAAAAAAAATATAATATTCAAAATATATATATTTCAAAAAATAAAAATCAAAAAAAATATATAAATTTTGAAAAATATATAAAATTAGAAATAAATATATAAAATTCCAAAAAATTATTTTAAATTTCGAAAAATATATATAAATTTTTAAAAAATATATAAAATTCGAAAAAAATATATAAATTTTGAAATATATATATAAATTTTTAAAATTATATAAAATTCGAAAAATATATATAAAATTCAAAATATATATATTTCAAAAATAAAATTCGAAAAAAATATATAAATTTTGAAAATTATATATAAATTTTGAATTTTAATTTTTTTTTGAAATTTAATATATATTTTTTGAATTATATATATATATATTTCAAATTTTACATATTTGTTTCAAATTTTAATTTTTTCGGAATTTAACATATTGTTTTTGAATTTTACATATATATATTTTTTGAATTTTATATATTTGTTTCGAATTTTAATTTTTTTTCAAATTTTAATATATTGTTTTTTGAATTTTATATATATTAATTATCTCTTAAAATAGTTTATTTTATTTTTTTAAAGGTAAAATTATAATTTTGCAATAGGGATGGGGTAAATTGCACCCAATTAGGATAGTTGAGGGATTGTTTTTACCCCTTTTGTAGTTGAGGGGGGTTTTGTGCTCATGGGGCAATAGTTGAGGAGGGTTTTATGCACTTTACCTAAAATAAAATATTATAACCAAAGGTCTTGTGCAATACAATATTATAATTTAGAATTTATCTACAAAAAAATTTATAATTTACAAAAAATAAAAAATTTATTTACAATATCCAAATGAGAGGTCTTATGCAATACAATTTTTATTTTTTTATTGGTAGAACTTATTAATTTCTTATATTGAATCTAAAATCCAAAAAAAAAAACAAAATCTCAAATCATTTGAATTCACCAAATATGTTTTGCTTTCACATTTTAGGAAATCAGCAGTTCCACCAAACATGTTCTGCATGCTTCAGCTTTCATTTTTCTCATATCAGAATCATCAGCACCAAACATGCTTCCGCTTTAGAAAAAACTTGCTTCGCTACGCTTCAGCTTCCAAACCCGTTTGAAAGCAGGAGCGGGAGCGTTTCCAAACAGGCCCTAAAAGTTCTTTAGTTGGTTTCAAGATAAACTGACATTGTGTTACCGCATCTATCATAGTCTTGTGCGCCTCTCCAAGTCCCATGTAGAAAGTTTTAGCAATATATTGTTCAGAAAACCTATGGTGGGGACACTTATACAAAATTTCATTATATCTCTCCCAAACATCATGAAAATGTTCACCAGGTAACTGCCTAAAGGTTTTGATTGCATCTTGTGCTTCAGAGGTCTTTCCTATGGGATAATGCTTTTCTATAAATTCTTTCTTAAGGGTTTCCCAATCAATTTTAATTTCTTTTGGTAATTTGATGTACCATTTTTTAGCTCTCTCTTTCAATGACCAATGGAATAATCTCACTCAAAAGTCATTCTTGGGCAAATTGTCATACCTAACAGTAGAGGCTACCTCTAAAAAATCATTAATGTGCTGGTATGGGTCCTCTATTATAAGGCCTAAAATTTTTGGAAGCATATTAATCATATTTATCTTGATCTCGAAGTGTTTCGCTCTTTCTTCCTCCGGAAAATCAGCATAGGATTCGTACGCATCGGGCGCATAGTATCCTTTCAGTGATGTTTCTAGTGCCCTTTTTTGGTTGGCTCTTTGGCCAGCCATCACTTCTTCTTGCTGACGATGACGCTTTTCAATAAATCAACGTAAATGATTAAGATTCTTTTCGATCTCAGGATCGTACTCGACTACCGCAGTGCTAAAATTAGAACGGGTCGATCTATCAGTCATAAGCTACTCAAACAACTATTTTTTTTTCTTTTTTGAAATTTTTATGAAATAAAATCTAATCTAAATTAACTACTTCTAAATTACAGAAAATAAAGTAAGAATAAATATGTGAAAATCTAGGAAACTAAAACTCACAAAAGTTCCAGACGCAACTTTAAAAGCTTCGTTTTTTCTTCTTTTCTGCTCTTCAGAGTACCTGTCAATCACACAAAAATTTAACTTTATGTATAGCTACAATAACGTAATGAAAATAAACTACTAAAGCTATTGAACAATGCTTAGTCCCCGGCAACGGCGCCAAAAACTTGATGGGACGTTAGGTGTTTAAAAATATGTGGTTAAAAATAACACCTAAACGACTCTAGGTTTTACCCTATGCAAGTGCACATATCAATTATAGAATAGAAAATGGCTTGAGTAAGGGATATCGATCTCACAGAGACTGAGACTGTTCACTTTAATAGTTCAAAAACACTGAATTATATTTTCTGAAAAATGGTTTGTTTGTGTGGTCAAAGACCAAATTATATATTTTAACTAATGATTATCTAGAAAGCAAAGTAAATTGGTAGTGATTCAGATGAGAGAGAAAACTAGGGTTTTCGTCACTCCATTACTAACGGCTTGTGTTAACCTAGGGTTTTAAGTTTCATTACCACCATTGTGTAGAAAATCATGATTAAGCATACGAGTTCCAGCCCATAGTGAATAATCATAATTGTGCAAAATAATATATTCATTCCATCTAAGACAAGAATTTAGAACAAACATATAATTTCATATTGCAAATCAGTATGGTCTCTTAACTACTACAATCATTACAGTATGGTCAACAGTTTTGCCTCTTTACAATTGAAAACAATGAAAGAACTACATTACTTGACTAGAGTTTTGCTAGAAAACCCTAGATACCGAGTTAGTTGGCCATGGTAGAAGGTGAGTGCATCATTGATGTAGAAACGCTCTCTATGATCTTCTTCTCCGGATCTCTAGGTTTGAATATGGCTCTCAACAGCAGCAAGTCTGAATGAATGAACCCTTAAAGCTTAACCAGCCTCTATGACGTCTCACAAAACCAACAACCTACCTTATTTCTTCTGATATACAATCGTGTATATATAGGCAATGGTATAGAGAGGTCATTTTTAGTCTTTTCACTATAAACTTCATGCAAACCCTAACTTCTGATGTATATATAAGTGTATATACATGTATATAGAGGTCTGGAGTCGCAGGCATGTCTTCTAATCGAACCAGGGGTGAAACATGCAAAATCCATCGAAAAACCTCAAATTTTTGTTGCACATACACTTGAAGCGTAGGTCCTAAGCGTACCTCCAAGCGTAGAAATGTGATTTCTAGCCACTTTTTAAACTGAAAACGTAGGCAAAATCGTAGGTATTCTATGGAAAATCACTTTTCTCCGTGAATGCACCAAAATGACCGTCTTGAACCAACAATACTTTTTGCTAAAGATAACGGCTTTTGAAAATACCGTTTTTGCCCTCCGAGAGCTATTTTTATCTCGAACTGCCTCTTTGACTCTCCTCTTTGAATAGAAAGAACACATTCTTTAGTTAATTCACCGAAGTTAGCTCCATTTCTTTATTAAGCTGCTAAAACATGCTTTAACATGCAAACAACATAAAAATACTAAATAATGAAATGAAAGAACATAACAATAGTGAGTTAAGGGGCCAAAATGTCTAATATTTGACACCTATCAGACATTATTACAAAGGTTGCTTTAGAAACAACGTCTGAATTATGGGTTACTCCATTAAACCCCAACCCCTTTGTATTTCTTACGGATTTTCCCATACTCAACATCTATGAAGAGTTGAGTTTACATCCTTCAATTCCTTCTCCAATCCTATTATCTTGGTGGATTTCTCAACTAATTCCAATATTAGAATGGTTAATTCCTTTTTGAGGTCATCTACACTCTTCAAGGCATGATTCCTTTTCCTTTAAAAAAAAGGCATGATTCCTTTTTTGTTCAGACTCGTTTAATTTTTAATACAATTGAGCTTTTTGGGTCTGCAAGATATTTAGGGTTTAGGAACTATTGGCTAATTCGTCTTTTAAAGAATGTAATTCTTTGTTCATGCTAAAACTCTTAGTTAATAGTTGATTGTGATGTTTGTTAAGTTGAGAACAATTATCAAGTAATTTATCGTAAGAAGCTTGAGGCAAGTCATCACAATATTTATCACCATCAGAATCTTCATCTCCAGACATCGTCCATCTTGTAGCAATTTCTTCAACCTCCTTGCTTTGTGCAACAAACACGGTGAAGTTCTAAGACCCATCACTTACCTCTGAGTCTGTCGAATCACTAGCTGATTCATCATTCGAAACATTATCCCAAGTGGCAGTTAAGCCTTTTGTCCCTTTTAATGTATTTGCACACTTTGCTGCCAAGTGACCATACCATTTACACTAAAAACATTAAGGTTTCTTCTTCTTAAAGTCAAACTTGTCAATCTGAGATTGGGGTTTATTTTTATTTCTAAACTCACTTAATTTATCCCTAAAATTCTATCTTTTGCCACTCCTTTTGCCATTATTAGCCTTTACAAATTTTGTTTAACTCTTTAGCAAACATGACAATATTATTCACTTTCTCCATCAGACTCGATCGGATCCTCTCTAGTGCTTTAAAAAGCTATACTATTTTTTATATGTCGCTAGACCTCTTATAGGGACTCTTAAACATCTCCATCTCATAAGATTTTAGGTTTCCAGCCAATTCTTCAAGTTTAATTTCTTTAAAACTCATTACTTGCGAGATGATAGTAACCTTAAACCGAAACGTTCAGGGAGAGACCTGAGAATATTTTTCACTATAGTAGTCTCAGGAATGGGCTCTTCTAGATTGTGACAGTTAGTTAATATTTCAATTAGTCTAGCTTCAAAATCAGCATAGACTTCATCCTCTTCCATCTTAAGTTGATCAAATTAGGAATTTATTTTTGGATTTTTGATTGTTTAACCTTTGGAGTCCCTTCATAAGCTACTTGGAAAATATCCCAAATTTCTTTGGCAATTTTGCACATGGCAATTCTCTTAAACTCACTCGAGGTAACAACATTGTATAAAACATTCAAAGCTTTGGAGTTCCAATTAGCACCGTTTGTCTCAGCAGGAGTCCATTCGTTAAACAATTTTAATTAAGATTTATTAGTAATTTCGTTTATCACAATGGGAGGTGAGTATCCTATTTCTATAGCACGTCAGGCTTTCTCATCTATAGATTTCAAGAATGCTCTCATCCTAGCTTTCCAATAAGTATAATTAGAGCCATCAAATAAAGGGGACCTAGTAACGGAACCTCCTTCATGAGATACATCCATATTCTAAGTTCAAGATCTAGCCCTAGGTAGTTAACCTAAATCGGGGCAATCACCCTCTGATACTAATTGAAATTACCTAGAAGATGGTGAACTAAGTCTAGAAGGAGGGTGCATTGGCTTTTTATGAATTAATTGACAAATTAAAATATTAATTACGGAATATTCAATTTTAATTCAATTATTTAATAATACAAACCACTCAATAATAAATATAAGTGCAGAAAATAAAGGGGAGACAAAACCAGTATTTTTTACGTGGAAAAATCTTGGAAAAGCTCCAAGAAAAAAACCACGGATACGCTCAGGTATCGATGCACTATGAATCAAGAAGTACACACACTCTATGAAGTAAGGACTTACAATCACTCTGATTCATCATTTATCACTCGATGTCTAAAAGTCTTGAATCACTCGCACTACCACAAAACTCTTGCTCTAATCTCCGTACTCTGATGGCTCCGCTTCTCAACGGATCAATAAACCACGAAGCCTCCTACTTCGATATATGTACTCTAACGGCTCCGCTTCTCAATGGATTGATGCAACCGAGTTGCACAAGGTGGTTTGATGATTTTTCAGCAACTAGATCATCCAATTGTACATAAATATTTCACGTGTTGTAGAACAATTGAAAAATCCCCAAAAAAAAGAGAACTAGAAGATATATAATCACTCAATAATTTTTCCTCTCTGTCTCTCACTCTGCAGAAGAATAAGAACTGTAGAAGAATTGCAGAGCTCTCAAAACTTGTCTTCTCTTCTCAGTATCTTCTCATATTTATAAATAAATAATTCTTCAATTATAAAATAAGAATCTTCAATTATGGAATAAGATTTCTTAATCTCCAAGTATTTTTCTTGTCCTCTAAGACTTAACCTTTTGAGCATAAAGTCTCTAAATAAATACCAATATACCAATAATAACTCCTAAACATGTCCTTAAGTGAATAGGAATCATTACTAGAAAATCATAAAGAGATACAAATAGAGAACAAAAGCTCTGATATGAAGTAGAAAATCAAAGAGAAATAAAAAAATAAGAATATCAAAAATAAATCTGTATTATTGAATGAATTGTATTTTTGTGTGTATTATAACAGTACATAAATGACTTATATATATAGGCTGAGTATACGAACATGTTTACTAAGAAATTGATGTGGGACACACTAATTGTATTTTGTATATTCCAACATGATAGGTGCTTAATATTGGTCATTTTTTGCCCCTATCTTGCGTTTGTTATGTCTTTACATTCCATTATTTGGTATTTTTATCTCGTTTGTGTGTGTAAGCATTTTTCAGGAGCTTAATGAAGAAATAGAGTTAATCTCAACCAGAGAGAAAAATGGGCAAATTGGACCCAACCTACGCTCCTAAGCTACGTTGTGGTTTTGGACCCTACGCTCTAGACCTATGCCCAAGCGTAGGTCAGGAGCGTAGGTCCCATATGATGGTCATGTGATCCCTCGACGTGCTGAAGTTGTTTCGGAGTTGTTTCAGAATTTTCCAGTTTTGTCCCTACTTTGATATTTCAAGTGATCGGTGATTCCAGACCTATACGTACAAGCTTATATACATATTTACATATAATTTTATGAGAATATTAATGTATTATGAAATTACAGAAAAGGGCAACCATTAGGGTTTCCCTCACTTGTCTATAAATATGAGAGGATTAGGGATTAGAAAAAGAGCTCTTAGGATTATTTTTAGTTCTGTTTTGGAGATACACGTTCATTTATAAAGTTGTCTTCCATTGAAGAGAACCACCATTAAAGACCTAGAAATCCGGAGAAGAAGGCCATGGAGAGCGTTTCTACACCAACAATGTAGACTCCCTCAGCCATAATCAACTAATTCGGTATCTAGCGTTTTCTTGCAAAACCCTAGCCAAGTAATGTAGTTCTGATTTTGTTTTCAATTGTAGAGAGGGAAAAATGTGACTATACTGTGATGATTGTGTTAGATGAGAGATCGTTTTTATTCGTGATACAAATTTATATATTTGAATTGATTCTTGTTTTAGACTTTTCGAATATATTTATCTTACACAATCACAATTATTCACTATGAGCTGGAACTCGGATGCTTAATCTGTGATTTTCTACACAATTGTTGTCATAAAACTCAAAACCTTAGGTTGACACAGGCCATGCCCTGACAAACTGATATAGAGATGCCTTAGTTTATTTTCATGCTTTAATTTACTACTTTAATTTACTTTTCTGTTAGTAGTCAACATGCACTAATTAGTTTAGTCTTGAGAAGGGTTGTCGCGATCCGGTTGAGAGTAATTCTTTTTGGGGTCAAACTGCTGGCGCGGTACAACCTGATTCACAGTCAATGGATTGCCCTCATGCAATTGAAATAGAATTTGGACTATGTTATGCGGTTAGTGGTGGAGTGAGGAAACCCTAGTTTTCTCTCCCTCTGAATCACAAACCAATTTACTTCGCTATTTAGTTTAATTTAAGTAATATTAGATAATTTACAAAAATCAACTCTTTTTGGAAGAACTATAATTCAGTGTTTTTAAATTATTAAAGTGAACAATGCTCGTCTCTGTGGGATCGATATTCCCCTACTCAAGCAAAACTATACACAATTGATCTGTACACTTGCAGAAGGGTAAAACCTAAAGTGTCGTTAAGGTGCTATTTTTAACCACATATTTTGCACAAACCTGACGCCCATCAAGTTTTTGGTGCCGTTGTCGGGGATGCGACATTGTTCAATAGCTATAGTAGTTTATTTACATTGCGTTATTGTAGATTAAAGCTAAAGCTAAAATTTTTGTGCAATTTTGAAGTACAATTGAAGAGCATGAAGGAAAAGGAAAAGCTGCTGAAGTGGCGTCTAGACCCTTTGTGAGTTTCAATTTTGCTTGGTTTTTGTATTTAATTTTCAGCTTTGCTTTTTGTTCATAGTTTAGATTAGTTTAGAAGTAGTTTAGTTAATTTTGCTTAATCATTAAAAAAAAAAAAAAAAAAAAAAAAAAAAAAAAAAAAAAAAAAAAAAAAAGATAAAGGAAATTTCAAAAAAAAAAAAAATTAATTCCTTTTTAGTATATGTCCGATAGACCGACGCGTTGAAATTCAAATTATGCATTAGTAGTATATGACCCGGAGATCGAAAAAACGCTAAGGCGTTTTACAAAATTTTATTGAAGAGCGTCGTCAGAGAGAAGATGTCGAGATGGGTGACGAGAGAGTCAATCCACGGAGAGGATCAGACACCTCATTGAAGGGTTTCTACGCACCGGATGCGTATAAATCGTATGCTGAATTTCTAGAAGAGGAAGGAGCGAAGCATTTTGAGATCAAGACGAGTGTGATGAACATGCTCCCAAAGTTCTCTAGTCTCAGGATAGAAGATCCGTACCAGCATGTGAATGAATTCTTAGAGGTTGCATCCACCGTTAGGTATAATGGTTTAACTAAAAATGATCTAAGAGTGCGTCTATTCCCATGGTCTTTAAAAGACAAAGCAAAAAGATGGTACATTAAATTGACTCAAGCAACTAAAATTGTCTGGGAAACCCTTAAGCAAGAATTCTTAGAGAAACATTTCCCCATAGGAAAGACTTTAGAAGCCCAAGATGCAATTAAGAGATTCAGGCAATTGCGAGGAGAGCAATTTCATGATGCGTGGGAGAGGTACAATGAGATTTTGTATAAATGTCCCCACCATAGGTTTTCTGATCAAGATGTTGCTAGAAATGTTTACACGGGTCTAGGTGAAAAGCATAAAAATCTGATAGATGCCTCTACATAAGGTCAGTTTACCTTAAAACCCGCAAGAGAGTTGTTAGAGATGTTTGATAACATCAGTGAAAGTACCCTTCAGTATGAATCTGATATGAGGTCTAAAGGTGAACTGGATAGGCGATTAGAAAAAACATTTGAGGTCAATCATGATATGAAAAATCCAGTGGCACTGATAGAGGAGAGGTTAAAGCGATTTGAAAAACTTCTTACCCAAAGAAGTCATTCCCCTAAAAGAGAAGTTTTTAAGGTTGAACCAGATTATTCTCAGAATGAGTGTGAGGACGTAATAGCCGCTGATGTCAATGCAACATGAAATTACTCCAATAATGCCCCGTTCTCCAACTCATATTCTCCAAATAATAGAAATCATCCATTCCTGTCCTATGTCTACAAATGTGGAGAATCCTCAAGAAAAAGTTCAACAAGGACAATGGTTCAATTCTCAATCCAATTTTCAACCAAGGAAGTAATTTACCTCACAGCCAAGGTTCCAACAGAATCAACAATCATTCGAATCTCAGCCAAGAATAATGACTCAAAATTTCTAATCAAATTACCAACCTAGACAACCATCTAATAATTCTCTGGCTCTTCAGCCATTTAATAACAACCAGGCCATCCAACCATTCCAATATCAACTTCAGCATCAAAGAAACCAATCTCTACCACCCGGTTTTCAAAATAACAGGATAGAGAAGACCTTTGTGGACCTCCAAAATCAGATAGGGGTACATACTCAAGCACTGACCCAAATCACCATGCAATTAGGATAAGTGGAAAATCAGAGGAACACTAGAGAGCCAGGTCAGTTGCCCAGTCAGCCTATCGCTAACCCAAAGATCCAACAAGTGCAAAAGCTTGGATCATTTACCAATACTAATCATGAGTTTGTTCAAGCAATAATGACTCTGAGAAGAGGAAGGGTAGTGGAAAGCAGAGTAAAGGGAGAATATGAGGAGAAAATGCATAGAAGAAAAGAAGCTGAGCAAGCTCAAAGGATGGAAGTGGAAGAAACACAGTAGAAAGAGGTTGAGAGTGGAGAGGCTGAAGTTCGGAAAGATAAATTGCCAGTAAATAAGAGTGTGGATGAGACATCGCTTGAAGACCCGGATAGGGTGAACTACGAGGAGGCACCGCCATTTCCTCAACGTCTTAGAGAACCAACTAAGTATGGGAAGATGAACGAATTTGATATGTTGGATACATTCCGACAAGTCAAGATTAATCTGCTGCTCTCAGACATAATTGCCCAAATCCCACTTTATGCTAAATTTTTCAGGGATCTCTGTACACAGAAAAGGAAAAGCAGAACAAAAAATCTAAATAAAATACTCTTGATTGAGCAAATGAGTTCACTACTGTTAAGCAATACTCCACCAAAGAAGATAGATCCCGGTGCTCCCACTGTTTCTTGTGTTATTAATTACCAAGAAATTGGTAGAGCCCTTTTTGATCTAGGTGCGAGTATTAACTTGCTTCCTTATTCAGTCTATAAATAACTAGGGTTAGGAGAGCTCAGTCCCATAGAGGTTGTATTGCAGTTTGCCGATCGATCTGTCAAGCAGGCGAAAGGTATTTTAAAAGACGTCATAGTTCAAGTGGGCAAGTTTTACTTTCCTGTTGATTTTGTACTCCTGGAAACAGAACCTGTCCCAGAATCAAAGAAACATATCCCGGTGATCTTAGGCAGACCATTTTTGGCCACGGCTAATGCGTGCATAAATTGCCGAACCGGAGTCATGGATTTGACCTTTAGGAACATGAAAGTCAGGATGAATGTGTTTGAGGGAAGACATCAATTACCTGAGTTAATGGAATGTTTCCATATAGATGAGTGCAATGAGCTAGATGATCTTATATGTGATTTTGTGACTTAAATTCAGGGGAAAGATGAGATTGAAGAATTTCTGGAAAATGAAGTGCCGAATGAAGAAATTGATGATTGGGATGCATATGTGGAAGGGCAGAACAAGGAACTGGATAAAATTAAGACTGCGTTATACGCACAACCTTGGAAGCAAGAGCCAGTGGAACCACTCCCAATAGTTTCAAGTATTCATCCAGTTCCATCACTTACAACTCCGCCTGTTTTAGAACTTAAGGAGTTGCCAGAAAAGTTGAAGTATGTTTTCTTGGGACCCGATGAAACTCTTCCTGTAATTATTTCATCGAAGTTGACAACAGAACAGGAATCGAGTCTGATTAAGGTCTTGACCAAGAATAAAGAAGCAATTGGTTGGAGTGTGGTTGATTTGAAACGGATTGATCCATCAATTTGCATGCATCAAATTTATTTGGAAGATGAGGCAAAACTGTCAAGGGAGATGCAGCGAAGATTGAATCCAAACATGATAGAGGTAGTAAGAAAGGAAGTAGTGAAGTTTCTGGATGCGGGAATCATTTACTCGATCTCTGATAGTAAGTGGGTAAGCCCAACTCAAGTGGTACCAAAGAAGTCGGGAATAACAGTGGTGTCCAATGAAAAGGGTGAGCTAATTCCTCAATGCACGACCACGGGGTGGTATGTGTGTATCGACTATAAAAAGCTCAACTCTAATACCAGGAAGGATCATTTTCCATTACCATTCATCGATCAAATCCTAAAAAAACTAGCCAAACAAAGCTACTACTATTTTTTGGATGGTTATTCCAGCTATAATCAAGTGGCAATTGATCCTGCGGATAAGGAGAAAACCATTTTCACTTGTCCATATGGCACATTCCCGTACAAACGGATGCCTTTTGGGTTATGTAATGCGCCAGCAACATTCCAGAGGTGTATGATGTTTGTCTTCTCTGATATGGTAGAGAATTTTCTGGAAGTGTTCATGGATGACTTCTCAGTCTTTGGGGTAACCTTTGAAGACTGTTTAAGGAATTTAACACTAGTACTTGAAAGGTGTAAAGAGACCAACTTAATTATTAGTTGGGAGAAGATCCATTTTATGGTTCAAGAGGGAATAGTACTTGGCCACATTATATCAAAGCAGGGGATTGAGGTTGATAAAGCAAAAGTCGAGCTGATTTCAAAATTACCTTCTCCCACATCTGTGAATCAGATACGCTCTTTTTTAGGCCATGTTGGGTTTTATAGAAGGTTTATCAAAGATTTTAGTAAAATCACGCGGCCATTATGCAATTTACTAGCTAAATATGTAGTCTTTGTCTTTGACAAATAATGTTTTCATGCCTTTAAGTAATTGCGTACTAAACTTTCATTTGCCCTAATTATTTATCCATCGGACTGGTCTCTACCGTTCGAGCTGATGTGTGACGCTTCAGATTACGCAATCGGAGCTGTGCTAGGGCAGAGAAAGAACAAGTTGCCATATGTGATTTACTATGCTAGTAGAACTCTGAACGAAGCTCAGATGAACTACACAACTACCGAGAAGGAGTTGCTGGCAATAGTGTTCGCCTTGGATAAATTTAGGTCGTATTTGTTAGGAACCAAGGTGGTCATATACTCAGATCATGCTACGCTGAGGCATTTATTAACCAAGAAAGACTCCAAGCCCAGACTGATTCAATGGATTCTGTTGTTACAAGAATTTGATTTGGAGATCAAAGATAAGAAAGGTACGAAGAATATTGTAGTTGATCATTTGTCAAGAATTTTCATTGAGTCCATAAAGGATGACACTCCTCTTAAGGATGAGTTCCAGGATGAACATCTGTTCAGTATGGCTGTTATGCAATAAATACCGTGGTATGCAGATATTGTCAACTATAAAGCCACAGGTAAAATTCCTAATGGATGGTCTAAGCATGAGAATGATCATTTCTTTAGCCAAATAAAATTTTATATCTGGGATAATTCGCGACTGTACAAATATTGCTCGGATCAGATAATTCGTAAATGTATTCCAGAAAGTGAAGTCCAAGGCATACTGACATTCTGTCATATGCTAGAATATGGAGGGCATTTTTGTGCTCAGAAAATAACTCATAAAGTTCTTCAGAGCGGTTTTTATTGGCTCACCATATTCAAGGATGCGTTTGAGTTTTGCAAATCTTGTCTAAGATGTCAAAAGTTGGGATCCATATCTCGACGGGACATGATGCCACTAAATCCTATTTTGATGGTTGAGTTGTTTGACGTATGGGGCATTAACTTTATGGGACCGTTTCCAAAAGTTGGCGATAAACAGTATATATTGGTGGGAGTTGATTACATTTCTAAATGGGTAGAGGTTGTTGCCACGTCGCATGCGAATCACATTGTGGTTGAGGAATTTTTTAAATCAAATATCTTTTCTAGATTTGGTATGCCACAAGTGTTGATCAGCGACGGCGGTAGCCACTTCGACAACCAGTTTCTTCCAGCCTTGTGCAAGAAGTATGGTGTCACTCATAGAATTGGAACACCATATCACCCATAGACGAGTGGTCAAGTGGAGGTTTCGAACAGGGAGATCAAAAACATTATTGAAAAGACAGTGGATCCTGATTTGAATAATTGGCCGAGAAGGCTAAATGATGCATTGTGGGCATACAAGACCGCTTACAAGACACCGATTGGTATGTCACCATATAGATCGGTCTATGGTAAGGCGTGTCATCTCTCTGTGGAACTCGAGAACAGAACATATTGGGCGATCAAAAGATTGAATTTTGATATCAAAAGATCGGGTGCTCAGAGGAAACTCCAACTCGCAGAGCTTGAGGAGTTGAGGAACAACCCATATGAGAATTCTAGAATATATAAAGCTCGAACCAAAGCATTCCATGATAAACATATCAGAAATAAAAGCTTTGAGGTCGGCCAGAAAGTATGGTTGTTCAATTCAAGACTCAAATTGTTTCCTGGTAAGCTCCAGTTAAGATGGGACGGGCTATACAGAATTACTAAGGTTTACCCCCATGGAGTAGTGGAACTTGATGACCCTGACATCAGAAAGCAATTTATGGTGAATGGTCAGCGTTTAAAGCATTATATAGAAGTTGTGCCGACAGAGAGTGTCGTGGAAAGAGTGGATTAAATAGAACCGGCACTAGAGCCAGATGATTTTAATCCTGAATATTAAGAGGCGGCAACGTCCAGCCAACGACGTTAAACATTGGTACTAAGTGATAAATATTAGCTTTTGATCTTAGTTTATAGTTGTAAAATAGTAGTTTAATGCGGGGTTTTTTTTTTGAAATTTTTAAGATCGAGTCTGAAATAGTCGTCATCAGTTGGAGGGGTATTTTCGTTCACGAAGTGCCAAATTTTGACAAATTGAGGTCACTCTTGTCAATAGGTGTATATAGGGGAGGTTCAATTGTTCGAGAATTGAGAACGAGCAACAAAGTGGCCGAAGCCAAAAATCCAACTTTGGTACCTACACCCAACCATAGGTTACAGGGACTGTATAAAACAGTCCCACGACTTTTCATTTTCAAATTTGTTTTTTTCCCTCTCCTCTCCACCGAATCGACTCTCGTTTGTTCCTAAAGCCAAATATCAATATTTCCTATCATTCCCAAGTGGTGAATCATCAGATTAGTGAGCAGTGTGTACGGATTCGCGTGAAGAACTCAAAAAGTCTCCAGAATCCAATTTTGGGGAATTTGCCATTTCTCGCGATTCGGTAAGTTTTGATCCATTATTTTGGTTTCGATTACTTAATATAACTATTCTAAACTAGTATTGACAAACGAGACCGATCAAAATCGTGTTTTAGTCCGTTTTCAAAAAGTTGGGTTTCCGGCTTCAGATATGGGCTGAATATTGAATTTTTGAGATGAGGTCTTGTTTAATCGTCATATTAAAGTACTTTAGATATATTTTTGAGTTTGATTCGGTGTCCGGACAATTTTTCACTCATTTTTTGCAAAAATCCAAATTATGTAGGAATGGCTCGTGTAAAAGGAGCGAGGAAGGCGAATGAGGGATCATCTACATCAGGGACGGCAGTGCAGAGAGATATATCATGGTCACTGCCCCTAGAGAGGACACGGCATGTACATCATAGTACCCAGGTGTCGAGACTGGTGTATGTTGCACCGGATTTGTCCGATGAGGAGTTTGAGAGGCCGATTGCACCGACGGATGGCATTGAGTTAGATTTAAGATTTGGCTGGATGATAGTTCCACCTACTGCACCAAGGGCTCCATCACAACCCCAGGCATAGGCTCCAATCCCTGAGCCATTAGCACTACCACATGAGTTAGAGTCATCCGATGAACAAACTTCTGAGAGTGGTGATAGTGAGGATGGGCAGGCGGAGTTAGAGGATGTTGAGCGTGGCGAAGTGCAGTATCCTGAGCCGACAGTTGACGGTGACAGGGGTGATCTTGTTTCTTACAGATAGAAGCATTCTACAGTCTCCAAAGAGACGTTGATGACTCAGGCATTGAAGAAGGGGTTCCGACAGGAGCGCACTTTTCCTATTGCGCCACTTGAGCGGATAAAGCCAGTTCCACATTAGACTATAGGCATACTAAGGGAGCGCAGCTTATTGCCGATCCTAGACCCAGCTACACCACATATTTGCGCTAACATGATTAGCGAGTTCTGGCTTCATATGAGGCATTACAGTAGAGGGACTCGGCTAGTGATAGTGGTGCAAGGGCGAGAGTTTGAGATTACTCCCGAGAGTATTTCTGATGTATGGGGTATTCCACACGAGTGCCCTGTGGAGTTAGGAAAGCGATTTCCATCTATACCAGACCCATTTCCGCCACTTTATGATATGGTGCGACTGCAGACTGAGGGATAGTGGGCCAACAATAGGCGTAGTGGGACTAAAAAGTCCAACTATCATTCGATGCTATGGCTTTGGGATGTGATAGTCCGGTCCAATGTATTACTACACAGCCATCAGACTATGTGTTACCCTCCATTTCCGGTATTGCATTATGCTTTCGAGTTTAGTCACTGGTACTCTGTTCCACTCGCTCTTAGGCAGACTTTATTCCAGCATTATATTCATTTGTGTCGGGAGAACAAGGTTGGGACTGCAAAGTTTCAGATGATTTTTCCCTGTCTTGTGATGAAGTTGATATTTGATCAGGGATTACAGATGGATGCCGAGGATATGTTTGCGCCGTTAGTTGCGTATGGCAAGGGAACGTGGAATAAAGGGTGGCTCAAGAAGGGTCCAGAGACATTTGCTCGTCGGCTCAGGTTCGGAGGAGTTTTACTACCGGGAGCACAGGAGGAGGATGTGGAGATGTCGCAGGCTGAAGATGAGGTACCTGAGGTGAAGGTGCCACAAGATGAGGAGACTATTATAGGCGATGATGTGATACAGGCCCCGGCTGGGGGTTCTGTTATGATAACTCAGACTTAGTATGACCAATTGATTGGCCGTAATGAGGGATTATAGCGATCATTCACGAAGGAGAGACAGGTCCGACGATGTGAGCATCGTGAGTTGATGGATATTTTGATGAGACATATGAGAGTGACCATTCCATCACCACATCCACCTCTGGATGATGCTTAGTAGTTGTAGTTTAGTTTTGATTATTTTATTTGGTTTTTTTTGTTTTTTTTTTTAGGATTTTCTTGTTTTAGTTATTCATAGTGGAGATTAATTGTAGAGCGGAGAGTCATGTTCTATCTTTTGTGACCACTTTAATGATCATCTTTAACTATTTGTGATATTTTTGTTTTTATATAAAATGACAGTTTTGACCGCTTTTACTGATATGCGTGCCTTACTATATTTATTACGTTGAGTATGTGTGATTCTATTTTCGCACTATGAGGACATATGTGTGTTTAAGTTTGGGGGTACGTTAGTTATTAGGACGAGTGTCATGACTTGATTAAATATATATATATATATATAAATATATATTTTTTTTACCTTACCCTACGCTTGGGGGTAGGGTAGTTCATGGTTGGGCCAGAAATTTTGAAAACATAGACCCTTTTTGGGATGTTTTGGCCTAATTTGTACTTAGACTTGTATTTAGATTTGTTTAAGTTATTTTTAGGAATTTGTGTAGAATTGTTTTAGAATTTTTAGAATAATCCTAATCTGACAAGGAAACTGCAAATAGAAGTTGTATTAGTTATTGTTTCTCCTTTCCTAGTCAATTAGAGGTTTTGAATCCTTTTCCTCTTCTAATTATACTCCATTCATTTATAAATACATCCATATGGTAGACACAATTCATAATTCACAATTCTCAAGGAGTGAGCATTAGATTGAGTATTCTTCTTTTATTCTTTTCTATTTCGAGGAGGGTTAGTATGGATAATGCTAATGAAGATTATTTTGACCTGGAAGAGTTCATAGAGGAGACAAAACCATATGTGGTTATGAAGAGCACGAATAACTAAGCTACGAGTCGGAAAGGAAGCCGAACTACACCAAAATCATTTTTGCAGTGTCGGTTGCAATTAAGGAGATATTTCATCCGGAGAGGATGAATCAAGTTTTAGTTGCACCCCGGATGAAAAAACCTTAGGGAACGAGGATTAACGAGTCTAGAAAAACCGGTGGGTGAAAAGGTGTATTCGGGCTTGGTCCAAAAATTCTATGAAAATATGATAGTTTCGGGACCACCTGGATTTGAGGTGATAAGGGCTAAAGTGACTTAGTGGAGTGCTCCTGTTGTGATTGGAAGAAGAAGTATTGCCGATGCATGGAAGGTACCAATCGGTACTTCGGCAAACTTACATGGAATTTTAAAGTAGCATCCGGTAGTATGGCCACATAAGGATGAAGATATGGTGAAGGAATGTGTTTGGTTTCAGATCTGGGGGATAAAACATGTGAAAATTGGTAGTTGAAGTCGGATCTACTGTATTTGGATTGTGTTGTTGCAACTCAACTTCAGCCTAATAATCGAACAAGTGCAAGAGATCACACTATGCTTCGAACTTTGTATGCCCTAACTCATGGGTATGAAGTGTGTGTTCCAAACTTGATTATGGTTGAGATGTCATATGCTCAAGCAATTATAAGTTAAGAATGGGAGGGGGCTGATAAATGTGACTATTATCTTCCATACCCATTTTTACTATCAAAAATCATTGTTGAGCAGTTGGGTGATAGAATGAATGAATTGGAGGAGATGCGGTGGACATTCATGAAAATATATCCGGATGAAGATTTATAGAAGTTGAAAGAGACTGCAGATTGCCGGATATGATTGAAGAATGTCGTTTCGAGTGATAAAGAAGAAGAGGAAGATTAGGAATTAGGGTTAGGATCTTTAGGTTATTCTATTTGTAGAAACGGTAGACCCTTAAGGCCACGTATTTTATTTTTTTATTGTTATTTTTATTATTTTAGGATTGTAGTCCCTTAAGGCCAAATTAGTTTTTTTTTTTATTGTCATTAATAATTAAAAAAAAAAAAAGTCTTTGTTCCTTAACAACATGTGACGATGTCTGGATGTTTATGCTGCAATTTCTTTTCCATTGCTATGATTGGGTGTGTGTGCTTTGTTAATAATATCTCCAGGTGATCCAATTCAAGTTTGGGGAGAAAATTTGTGATTTTCTTTGGAATCCAGAATTAAGCTTCAAGGGTAACTGTATCTGTTCTCTTATTTTATTTTTTACCATGGGGACATGGTCTGATTTATGTTTGGGGGTAAGGGTATAGTATTGCAAGGAACAAAGATTTTTAAGAAAAATAAAAATAAAATTTGAAACAATTCTTTGATTTTATGCATGAGTATTTCACATTATGAGTTAATTGAGGTTATATTTATAATGTATAAGTAGTATGTGATGTGATGTTCCCGCTCATGAGAATAATGATTAAATCAAGTTAGTAAAGTGATGTGGTTTACATAGGTGAGTGAATGAGTGAAATTGAAATTAAGAAAGACAACTTTGACCTATAAACACAAGCACACATTCACTATGTGAAATATGTTGATTTTTTACTATAAAATTGAAAATTAATTTTGCTACAATTAAACGGGAGAAGGGGAGTTGTTTTGGTTGAAATAGAAAAAAATGAAAATAAAATGCAAAAAGTAGTTCTTTGATCTGAGTAACCGGGTTATGGTATCACCAATATCACTGTTCGCGTTTAAAGGGGAGAAGACTAATGAGCATAAATCCCACGGAAGAAGCTCGGGCCCAGTTGGTTGGGACTGAAAAGCCTCGCTGGAAAGTTCGGAGCTTAGAAAGACAAAAAGGGATGAAAAGTGGAAAGTTGAAAAGTTATGTTTTAATGAAAAATGGCAAAATTTGATTATGAAGTAGAAGAAAATAAACTGAAATATTGTAGTTGAATGTTCACAAAATCATGGAAGGTTGTCTGGATTTTAAGTAAAAAGTAGCAAAATCGTTCAGTTAAGTAGGGACCATTCATTACACGAAGCTTGATATAATTGTTGTTTGATAATAAGTGGGAATATTTGTATTCATATTATTTTGTCTGTTGTATCATAGCTTGTTTGACTTGTATGTGTGAATTCATGAATGCATAATTACAAAAGAATTGAGATGTTTGTAGGTACCATCACTGAAAACCTTCACGAGACTTCACTCGTCCACTAGGGGTAACCTAGGGGCTTCAAAGGCTTGTTACACGTGCTAAGTGTAATCGTCGACCCTCAAGAAAACAAGGGATTAAGTTAAAATAGATTAGGTTAGATAAAATAAGAATCATCACAGTCAGTTTTCTCTGAGTTTATTGCTAAGGGACTAGCAATATATAAGTTTGAGGGTGTGATAGGTGCTCAATATTGGTCATTTTTCGCCCCTATTTAGTGTTTGTTAAGTCTTTACATTCCATTACTTGGTATTTTTATCTCATTTGTGTGTGTAAGCATTTTTCAGGAGCTTAATGAAAAAACAGAGCTAATCTCAATGAATTAACTGAGTTCGTGTTTGTTTCTATCTCAAGAAAGGAATCAAGAGGTGCGTCAGAGCAAAGAAGAGCAACCGGAGGGTAAAATGGTCATTTCACGGCATCATTATCTCAACGGAAGGGCAAAAATGTCATTTTCAGACATTATTATTTCACCGAAAAGTATCGGGAGTCCAAGGCGACCAGTTTAACTCAAATACAAAAAGACGGGGTTTTACATAAAAAAAATGCATAATACCTACCTCACCAGAGAGATATTGGGCAAATTGGACCCAACCTACGCTCCTAAGCTACGTTGTGGTTTTGGACCCTACGCTCTAGACCTATGCCCAAGCATAGGTTAGGACCGTAGGTCCCATATGATGGTCACGTGATCCCTCGACGTGCTGAAGTTGTTTCAGAGTTGTTTCAGAATTTTCCAGTTTTGTCCCTACTTCGATATTTCAAGTGGTCAGTGATTCCAGACCTATACGTACAAGCTTATACACATATTTACATATGATTTTATGAGAATATTAATGTATTATGAAATTACAGAAAAGGGCAACCATTAGGGTTTCCTTCACTTGTCTATAAATATGAAAGGATTAGGGTTTAGAAAAAGAGCTCTTAGGATTGTTTTTAGTTCTGTTTTGGAGATACACGTTCATTTATAGAGTTGTCTTCCATTGAAGAGAACCACCATTAAAGACCTAGAAATCCGGAGAAGAAGGCCATGGAGAGCGTTTCTACACCAACAATGTAGACTCCCTCAGCCATAATCAACTAATTCGGTATCTAGCGTTTTCTTGCAAAACCCTAGCCAAGTAATGTAGTTCTGATTTTGTTTTCAATTGTAGAGAGGGGAAACTGTGACTATACTGTGATGATTGTGTTAGATGAGAGACCGTTTTTATTCGTAGTAAAAGTTTATATATTTGAATTGATTCTTGTCTTAAACTTTTCGAATATATTTATCTTACACAATCATAATTATTCACTATGAGCTGGAACTCGGATGCTTAATCTGTGATTTTCTACACAATGGTGGTCATAAAACTCGAAACGTTAGGTTGACACAAGCCATGCCCTGACAAACTGATATAGGCATGCCTTAGTTTATTTTCATGCTTTAATTTACTACTTTAATTTACTTTTCTGTTAGTAGTCGACATGCACTAATCAGTTTAGTCTTGAGATGGGTTGTTGCAATCCGGTTGAGAGTAATCCTTTTTGGGGTCAAACTGCTAGCGCGATACGACCTAATTTACAGTCAATGGATCGCCCTCATGCAATTGAAATAGAATTTGGACTATGTTATGCAGTTAGTGATGGAGTAGTTTTCTCTCCCTCTAAATCACAAACCAATTTACTTCGCTATTTAGGTTAATTTAAGTAATATTAGATAATTTACAATTATCAACTCTTTTTGAAAAAACTATAATTCAGTGTTTTTAAATTATTAAAGTGAATAATCCTCGTCTCTGTGGGATCGATATTCCCCTACTCAAGAAAAACTATACACAATTGATATGTGCGCTTACAGAAGGGTAAAACCTAAAGTGTCGTTAATGTGTTGTTTTTAACTACATATTTTGCACACACCTGACGTCCATCACAACACTCCCCCCTCAAGTTGGACACTGAGATCTTCGCAATTCCAACTTGAAACTGAGAACAAAGTCCCATCTGAACACATCCTGGTATATCTTGCCACTTGACATGTATCACACTATCGAACAAATTGATAGTCACGTACCACGGACAAATCGAAAAATATTGATGCTGAGATACTGATTCGGAATAAATCAAAAACAATTGAGAAACAATTAAGAAGCAGGGCTCCACCTGTACCGACAAAATCGGTATCATAAGGGATCAGGGTTCCACCTGTACTAGTAACATAAGGGATCAGGGCTTCACCTGTACCGAATAAATCGGTAGCATAAGGAAGCAAGGGTCAACCTGTATCGATAAAATCAGTAACATAATGGATCAGGGCTCCACCTATACCGACACAAAAATCGGTAGCATAAAGGATCAAGGCTCCACCTGTACCGATACAAAAATCGGTAGCATAAAGGATCAGGGCTCCACCTGTACCGACACAAAAATTGATAGCATAAGGGATCAGGGCTCCACCTATACTAGTAGTAACGAATCAGCAGAAGGAAGAATCAGTAGGAATCACATAAACGGACCCATAATCAAGGGCTAACAGCATTAGTGAACCCATAAACAAGGGTAAAACCATGGGAGATTAGCGCTCCCAAACCCTAAAAGGCGAAAAAAAATAAGAAACAAGAATTTTAGTGGGGTAAAAGACAAATCCCACCAAGAATATAATATATATATATATATATATATATATATATCATATCAATATATATTAATTGAAGATCGTTGCTAGAGATGGGATATGGAGCACCATCTCCGGCAGAGACGAAGATAAGCGGAAAGAACTACCAAGAATCGGTAGGCTCTGATACCAACTAGAAAATCATAAAAGGATACAAACAGTGAACAAAAGTTTTGATATGAAGTAGAAAAAAAAAGAAAAAAAAAAGAAGAAAAATATCAATAATAAATATGTATTATTGAATGAATTGTATTTTTGTGTGTATTGTAACAGTACATAAATGGCTTATATATATAGGCTGAGTATACAAACATGTTTACTAAGAAACCGATGTGGGACACACTAATTGTATTTTGTATATTTAAGCTTTTAGAGTAGTTGGTTGTTAACATGGTATTAGAGCGAAAGGTCTCGTGTTCAAACCTCACCGCCACCCTTTGTTCAAATTGTTGTTCCACGTATTGGACTTGAAGGTCACACGTGAGGGAGCGTGTTGAAGGATATAAAATATTTAAGTTACTCTCTAACAACTTAAGCTTTTAGAGTAGTTGGTAGTTAACATCATTATGGCATCAGAATAGGCCGCCTTTAAAAACTGAAGTTTGCAACTTCGAGTACTCGGTAACTGAACTTCGAGTACTCGACAATCCAAAATCTCGAGTACTCGGTAAACATCTGATAGCGCACTCATAACGCCTCAAACCCACTGTTTTGCACGCCACTATCTGCGCCAAGGCACAAATCTATGAGTACTCGATAATGAGAAGTTAGAGTACTCGGTACATTAAAATCTCGAGTACTCGGTAACCAAATCTCGAGTACTCGGTAGCTTTGGAAATCAAAATGTTTATTTCTTTGCAATGTCATTTCCGATCAACTTCCCTTCACAACTCTTATATTCTTCATCACTTTAAACTTCTTCCCATTCAACACTTTAACAACCCAATCTAAAACTCACAACTCTCAACATGATTTTTTATTAGAATCATGGCATTACAAATAAATGTTCCTACAATTTTATTTATCGAGAGTTCGAAGAGTAAAGCTGTGTTGAAATGGAATATAAATATATGTAAAATCTATGAAAAGTGTTATAGTAGGTTCAACTATTTCATAGGGGAAAAAAAGGAAAAAAAGAAGGAAAATGATAAAATAATGAAAAAAGGAAGAATGTTAGATTGAATTAAGATGATTGGACTTGGGCCAATTTTGGAGACTAACTATGAAGCATGGATACTTCGTTTAGGGTTGTCATACTCGTGTTGGACACGTAAAAAATACATGTCCTGAATTTTTTTAAAATAAAACGCTTATGCATGTGTCCGCGTGTCGGACACATGGTGGGTTGGTTGATTCCATAAAAGATAGAGGACTTATGGAGAGCCGGTAATTTGGTGGATCACTTATGGAACTTGAATACCCCTAATCTAACCTTTGGCTTTGAAGATACTTGAACATTTTTGTTCCTCCTCATCTTGTGAGAGGAATTGGAACACCTATTCATTTATCCACTATTTGAGAGGAACAAGATAACACCAAAAAGAGCCTAAGATTTTATATTTGTACATTCAAATCTTTTTCTTCAATCATGAAAATTTTCACAAGATAACGAGGGAGAGATTAAGATGTCGGATTTTGGGGGATATACATTTGATTCCTTGGATGATAATGGAATGAAGAATTTTGAACATGTCAGACATTTCATTTAACCTATTTGTTTATAAGTGTATTTAGTTCTCATTATTTAAGAAATAAATGAAGTATTTATGCAATATAATATGTATATATAAATATATATATATATTATTTTATAAACGTGTTGGAGGCGTGTTGTGACCTATTTTTTTGGAATTTATCGTGTCGTGTCCATGTTAGTGCGTTAAGTGAGATTAAACTAGATAAATATATATTCTCAAGTGGTTGAACTATAATTCACAGTGGTAATATCTGTATCAGTTTTATAATGGATTTGAACTGTGAGGAATTAAAAAATGAATATCGAATGAGTATCAGTGTTAATACTACATAACTATATCGCAGGGCTGGCCTGGGACAAGGCGATCCATACGGTCCCAATTATTATTATTATTATTTTTTATTTTTTAAAAATTAATATTTTTGTAAGTTCTAAAAAAATAATTAATTTTCCAACTCAATTCAAAACAAAGCTTAATGTAATTACACAATTTAGGGCCTCAAATTTTAAATATATTTTTTATTTTTCTATAAGGAAAAAAAAATTCTTTAAAATCCCAATTCGTACTAAATCTTAATCCAATTTCCTAATTTAGGGCCCCAATATTTTATATTTCACTTACTATTAGTATAAACTAAAAAAAGGTAATTAATTAATTTTTCAGTGTAATGAAACTAAAGTCTAATCCAAATCAAACCATTATTCTAATTAGGGCTTGAAGATTCTTGTCGCACTCACACAACGTTTAGAAACTATACTTAAAACTCTCGTGATTGTCGCACTCGCACAACGGCAACAAATTTTCACGCGACTACACTTAGGAGTCTCATGACTACTAGCTGCACTCACATTACAATAATTTTTCACGACAACATCAAGATGAAGTTTGTTTTCAATATCTTTAATTTTTTTTTTACCTTTTTAAACGCGTAAAGTCCATATAAAGGGCCCCATATTTGATCTCGCCTAGGGCCTCTAAAAATATTTTCGGGATTTCAAGGCCGGCCTTACTATATCGACATCTTTCATAAACGTTAAAAACCGATACTTAACATATATATCAAATAATACGAAGAAACATGGGTCAAACCCAAAAAATAATTGGTGGGAATTAATGTTGATATGTAGCACTAGTTACTTGTAATGATACTCAAACAAATTTAGTACATCAAAGAAGAAGAGAAATTGATGGATTCTCCATCATAATATAATTTGTAGTCCAAAAATTTTTTTAACTAGGTGTAGATGCAGAAAAATACACAATAATAATTGGATCCTTTATTCAATCTTTGGACTTGTATTTATACACAATTCTGATAAATGGGTCAAGCTCATTTACCCAAGTTTATCAATCCGTTAAATCAGGGGGTTTGATAAAATTTATTCCCTTTTGGACTCTCTATTCCATAAGTAGGACAACTCCTTGACTTATGGATCACTCATCTTCTAGAGAATTCTATGGGCCAATTTATTTTTTCGGCCAATCTATCTTCGACCCATCTGTCTTTGGCCCATCAATCTTCTAAAGCCCATGACCGAAAATTGAATACCTCTATATACACACATATATATATATATATATATTGCTTATGGGAAATGATGGTGATGAGTTGTCATGTCATCATTAGGCGTTAATGACATTTCAAAATATGAGGCTATTACTTCCTCAATCCTTGCACCATGACGGCTCATCATGGGTTGTGCGACCTTCGGGCTTCGTGCAGTCCTTTGGCATACCCTTTTCTCTCTATAAAAACCCACTCCCAGCTTTGTCATTTCTTCATTCTTCATTTGCAACTCTCTACTCTCGCTTTTCTATCTCTGAAACTTGTCTCCCTCTTATTCTTGAAATCCTTTCTGTTGGTCAGTTCAGATCCTCCAGCAGAACAGAAGTCTGCTTCTACCCAAAGGTTTCCCCGACTCTTCACTATCCGCTGAGTAAGTCGAACGGTCTCTTCCTTTTCTTTAATTTTCACCTATGCCCCCCTTCTGTCTCTTCTACCTTTCTCGGCACTATGTCTGACAGCGATACCACTCGGTCGGTAGAGGAGGTCGTTATGTCCTCTACTACTGGCACCGATCCCACCAGTAGTGACAACCCCCAGTCTACCCGTCAAGGGGCCCCAAGAATAGCTTCCTAAAACCCCGATCTTTTGGATTCGTCAACGAATCCGGGAACACCCATTTCAAGACGTCCCAATGAGTCTATGGACCCCAAGTCTTCTGAACCATTCATAGTGGCCCCACTTAAGAAAGTCCATCCTGAAGTAGATATAAAACACCTTTGGTCAGAGACCCATGTACCTGGGGATGTAGATGTGGACACTTACCCAGGCTACTTAGACTTCACCAAGAGTCAGGGACTCCAACCCGGTAGCATTCTGCTATCGGCAGTTCACCTTAAGGTTTTAAGGTTTCCTTCACCCCTTCTTCCACTATGTGTTCTTCATGTTAGGCTTACATCCCCTTCAACTCAACCTGAATAGCCTTAGGATTCTGTCCATGCTCCTATTATACAATAGGGATCTGGACCTTAACCTAGGTTTAGCTGACTTACTTCTCTGTTATTGTTTTCAAAATGCCAGAGAAAGTAAGGGTAGATACAACCTCTTTCCCTTCCATGATCGGAGAATATGCTCTGGCACCGAAAAGTCTGATAAGGGGTGGAAAGAGAGAATAGTAGTTGTGAGTAGTAATTGGTCTTACCCGTTTTCTCGCACATTCACGATCCCAAACACTTTCGGTGCTATTCGTTTACCAATCTACCGTCCCCTCCATAGAGCTTCTTGTCTTTGTGAGTACTGTGATCTACATCGGGGGGATTATGCATATAGGTTTCTGGGTTATGAGAATAGAGATATCCCTTGTCTTTCATAAAAGAACGTATAGGCCTCCTGAAAATCAAGATTTGGAGCAATGTTCGATCTGCTACAGACCTTTTGACTTCGGCAAACCTAGAGGCGATTTCTAACTTGGGCGTTGTTGTTGACAGGATGGACATTCCCGACAAACCTCTTTCTGCCAGACGCCCTCAAGTTCCTGAAGGGGTCAACCTGGTTGATGTTGTGCCGCTTTCAACAGCACCCCCGGCGCCTCCGGTACCTTCGCCAGAACCCGGTAGCTCCACCCCAGCCTCCTCTTGTAAATCCTTCAACCACAAGTACCCGATCCGCTACAGGCGGCGGAGCGGCCAATAAGTGGTCGAGGACTCAAGTTGATGTTGCCTCTACGAGCAAAACTCCCCAGGCTCAGGAGAACCTGTGTACTTCTATTCCCTGGGAGCCAAAGTTCTTTTTACCTGATGGGACTCCGGTCTGCGCCGATCAACTCACCATCACTCAGCCAGAAGCTCTTCAGGTTATGGCAAAAGGGATTTGGACTCCAGCCGATAGGACTACTCAGTCAAAAATCTCTAGGACTGATCTTCTAAAGAATACCTCTACCATGGTCATGGAGGTATATAACTTGTTTTTCCTTTTGTAACTTAGTCCATTTATTATTACCACTTTATGTACTAACATGTCTTTTCTGTGCAGCTTCTTTATGGGGTCCAGGCCTATAATAAATTATGGAGTCAAATGTTCGGGAGATGGCCAATATGCATGCTCAGATCAAGCAAAACAATGAGCATTGGGTCACTCTGGTCAAAGAGGCAGATGGCCTTCGCCAGAGCGTTTCGGAGCAGAAAAACCTTCTGGAGACCAGTGAGGCGGAGAAGAGGGCTCTGACTGTCGAAAAGCAAGCTTTAGCTGCTGAGCTTGAAGAGGTGAAGACGACCTACCAGAAGATGGCTGCTGAAAAGGCAGAGTCAGATAACCTTCTGGCTCTTAAGCGGGCCAAGGTTGATGTGTGCCGCTTGGGAGGCCTGGACATGCATAGCCGGTACACCACAATCTGTGACATCCGAACGGTCAGAGCATGGCGAGAAAGGCACGAAATTGAGCATATTCCTTTGGCAAATTGGGAGTTCAAGACTGCAGAGGAATTTGATGCCTTCATGGGAGTGTCCCTTCCTTACAAAACACCTCCTACTTCTGAAAATGAGAAGCGATTCGTTGCCATTCTGAAAGGAGAAGACTATCATCCTCCCGAGTAGAATAGACTTTTTTCAAGTTTATCTGTACTTACCCTTTTCAGAAGGGTTTTTTGTAATTTCTTTCCTTATTTAATGAAATTTTTTTTTTCCATCTCAGTGTTTATTTTGTTTTTCCTACAATGTTTAGGGGCATATGGCCCCTGGTACTTGTTTCTTTTCCTTTGGCTAGTTCATATTTATGTTTGAACTTCAGCATTTATGAAAATTTTAATTTAATAATGGAGCCTTCGGGCATATGGCCCCTGAGGCTTGTCTTTGTCCTCTGGTTAATTCAAATCAGGTTTGAACTCAACACTTAGGAAAATTTAATTTTCAAAATGGAGCCTTCGGGCATATGGCCCCTGAGGTTTGTCTTTGTCATCTGGTTAGTTCAAATCAGGTTCGAACTCAATACTCAAGAAAATTTCAAATTTAAAAATGGAGCCTTAGGGCATATGGCCCCTGAGGCTTGTCTTTGTCCTCTGGTTAGTTCAAATCAGGTTTGAACTTAACACTTAGGAAAATTTCAATTTTAAAAATGGAGCCTTCAGGCATATGGCCCCTGAGGCTTGTCTTTATCCTCTGGTTAGTTCAAATCAGGTTTGAACTCAACACTTAGGAAAATTTCAAATTTAAAAATGGAGAACCCGCTTAAAAATAAAATGTATCTTTATTGAAATGAACTTGAGAATCATGAAGCAAAGGTGCCAAACATCGGGCACAGATGCTTTATTATAATCAGTAGAAGGTGTCATAAATGAGACATAGCTTTATTAATTTAACAAGAAAAAGAGACTACCTACGGATAATACCTCTTCAGCCGATAAGCATTCTGAGAGTTGAGCTCGATACGGCTTGTCTTATTTTTTCGCACCCGATGACCTCAATAATTGTGTAAGGCCCTTCATATGTCTCTCATAGTTTGCCTACAATGCCAATCTTTCTTCTGAGTACCATATCGCCTACTTGGAATTCTCTTCTTTTGACTTTTTGATTGAACCGTGCCCTGACTTGTTGTTGATAGGCAGCCAGCCTTATCCCAGCAATTTCCCTTCTTTCCTCTAATAGGTCCAAATCATGGGCTAGGTGCTGATTATTTGGTCCTTCCTCCCAGGATTGACTTCTTAAAGTAGGTACTCTCAACTCGGTCGGGATAACGGCTTCGGCTCCATAAGCCATGATGAAAGGGGTCTCTCCCGTTGGTTGCCTTGGAGTAGTCCGATAGGACCATAATACCTCAGGCAACATCTCCAACCAGGCTCCTTTTGCCTCTTTAAACTTTTTCCTAAGTGTATCAAAAATGGTTCTATTTGTCCTTCCAGCCTTCCCATTTCCTTGTGGATAGCCAACGGAAGAAGTGTTCTGATTGATCCCATGCTTTGCTAGGAATGCTTGTACTTTCTTGTTATCCAAATTGGTGTCATTATCCATCATTTTAGTCCGGGGTATACCGAATCTACAAATGATGTGGCTCCAGATAAACTTTATAACATGGTTGCTTTTGATGGTGGAGTATGCCTCGTCTTCCACCCATTTGGTAAAGTAGTCTGTAGCCAGAAGAACATGAGTGGTAGATCATATAGCCTACGGGAGAGGACCCACAATATCCATACCCCATCGGACAAAGGGGTGAGGGATAATTGTTGGGTTCAGTAACTCTGGAGGTGGATGAATGGCATCTCCATGAAACTGACACTTTTTGCAGTATCGGGTATAGACCTCAACGTCCCTTGACAGATAGGGCCAGAAGTATCCCTGGGTGAGAACTTTATGGGCTAAATATCTCCCTCCGGAATGATTTCCACATGTTCCTGCATGAATCTCTTCCATGATCGCCGAAGCTTCGGAGGGCGTGAGGCATCTCAAGTATGGCCCGGAGAAAGACTTGCGGTATAGTTGGCCGTTGTATAGAGCATATTTGGCTGTCTTCATTCTTATCTTCCAGGCTTCCGATTTTGACTCAGGCAATGCATCAGTCCTCAAATAATCTCTTATAGGGTCCATCCAGCTTGGCTCCCATGGAATGACCATCACCTCTTTGGGGGGCTCCAAGCTTGATCGGGTGATGAAGTCTATTGGTACTGTTCGAGTCATACTTTCTCCTGCTATGGAGACCTAGTTAGCCAGATGATTTGCTATGATATTATCTTCTATGGGGATTTGTTCAAAGGTTAACTGTTGGAATTCTTCGGCCTCTTTTAGTACCAAATTCCTGTACGCTTCCATTTTAGGCTCTTGGGTTTCATACTCTCCATTCAGCTACCGTACTACCAACTGGGAATCACTTCGTATCTCTGCTTTCTATACTTTAAGGTTTCAGGCCAACCGAATCCCAGATAAAAGGGCCTCAAACTAGGCTTTGTTGTTGGAGGCATGATACTCCAATCGAACGGACTGTTAGATTCTAGTTCCATCTGGTGTTACGAGCACTACATCGATCCCTGATTCGTTGACATTTGATGATCCGTCTACAAACACCACCAATAATCCAGGCTCATTTTCTTCCAAACAATCTGTAGTTTCTGTTTCCAATAGAAAGTCAGCTACTACTTGTCCTTTGATGGCAGTTCAGGGGATATAGGTTATGTCAAAAATCCCGAATTTTATTGCCCATTTGGATACTCTCCCTGATAACTCTGGCATGTGCTTCAAAATAATGCCGAAGATGTCACTTTGCATTGATAAGTGATAGTACCAGTTTTTCTTGCTTCGAATATCGGGTTTCTGCATCAACAAGGGCTTTGCTGGTGTAAAAGACTGGTATCTAGTATCCCTTGCCCTCCTTGACCAGAGCGGCGCTAGTACATGTTGCAGATATGGCTAGATACAAGTGTAATGGCTCGTCCGCTTCTGGGGTTGTCAGTATAGGAGGTTTTGCCATGTAGCTTTTGAGTCTTTTCAATGCTTCTAACTGCTTAGGCCCCCAGACCTCTCCTTTTTCCACCTTTATAGCTTGAAAGAACGGCCTGCACCGATCAGTTAAGCGAGAGATGAAACGACTGAGAGCTGCTACTCTTCCAGTTAGTACCTGAATCTCCTTTCGGGACATGGGCTTTGCTGACTCTATGAGAGCTTTGAGTTGTGTTGGGTTAGCCTGTATTCCCGTCCGATCAATAATGTGTCCCAAGAATTGGCCCGAGGACACTCCAAAAGAACATTTGGATGGGTTGAGCTTCATCTTGTACTTTCTGAGGGTGTCGAACACCTGTTGCAGATCGGTCAGGTGACCACTTTTCACCTTGCTTTTGACCACCATGTCATCAATGTAGGCCTCTATGGTAGATCACATCATGCCCTGGAAAACTTTGTTCACCAACCTCTGAAAGGTTGCACCTGCATTTTTTAGTCCAAAAGGCATAACTGTGTAATAATATGTACCTAATTCAGTGATGAATGCAGTATTTTCCTCGTCATATAGGTTCATTTGTATTTGGTTATACCCAGAGTACGCATCCAGAATACTTAGGCGCTCGAATCCTGCGGTGGCATCTACCATCTGATCGATCTTTGGTAAGGGAAAATAGTCCTTTAGGCATGCATTGTTCAGATCGATGAAGTCTACGCACACCCTCCAATTCCCGTTCTTCTTCTGAACCACAACAATATTTGCCAGCCAGGAAGGATACTATACCTCCTTAATGAATCCTGCTTGGAGTAATCGATCAACCTCATCAGCTATGATCTAGTTTCGGTGAGCCCCCATCCGCCTTTGTTTTTGTCTAACAGGTTTTGTGTCGGGATCCACGTCGAATGAGTGTTGGGCTACTGATGGATTGATGCCAGTCATATCCATATGGCCCCAAGAAAACACGTCAGCATTGGAGCGTAGGAGGGCCTCTATTTCCTCATTTTCTTGTGCACTGAGGCCAGAACCAATATAAGTCAACTTTTCAGGGTGATTGGGGTAGATTTGAACCTCAAGCAATGGTTCAGCTGCTATTGATGACCCCGTACCCTCTTCTTGTAATTGTTATTAGTCATCGGGTACCGCTTTGGATCATGATTCTCGTTCCGATTCAGCCCTTTTCCTCAGACCTTTCATGGTGACAGCGTAACATTCCTTGTCTTCTACCTGATCGCCCCTGATGTCAATCACATCAACTCCGTTCGGATCGAAGTAATGCATGACTTGATGCATGGTTGAAGGAACTATGTGCATCCAATGGATCCAACCTCTTCCCATGAGGAGATTATAAGAGGGTTTGACATCCACCACCACAAAATTTTCTCTAAGCGTGCGCCTTGCTGTTGTCACTGGTAGTTGGATCTCTCCCATTGGTTCCACTATTCGGCCATCAAATCCTGCTATCGAGCTTTTGGAAGGGACTATCTCCTGAGGGTTGATCTCTAACTTCTCAAAGGCCCACTTGGTGATGTTGTTGGCGCTGCTCCCTGGGTCAACCATCACTCTCTTGATCAAACAGTTCGAGACCATGAGGGAGATAACCATGGGATCGTCATGTGGTGATTGAATGCACCGCATTTCTGCAGAAGAGAAAGTTATTCGGGTGTCCTCTTTCGGGCTTTGAAACTCACTGAATTCCCCAACCCTTCGTAATTTCTGGGCTTAACGCATCTGAGCTCTACGGGCCTCTTCTACTTCTGATCAACTTGGTCCTCCATGGACCATGTGAATGACTCTTACGGGCTACCCCATTACCCCCTTGGCAGGTGTATGTGATATTTGGTCTAATCGGGTGCCCTCCTTGGCAACGTACTCAGCTAGCTCTCCTTTTGCTATCATGGCATATACCTACCTCCTAAGGCTTCTGCACTCATTGGCATGATGCCCATACTCACCGTGGAAGGCACAGTGTCTTGACATGTCCCTCTGGTCCATTGGTTGTCTAATGGGTGGTGGTGATCGGAAGATTCCTTTACCATTGGTCTCTTGATACAGCTTGGCCAGGGTAACCATCAACGGGGTGACTTTGTCTTCAAACATCTAGCATTTCTATGGGACTGGGGATGGTGCAGGAGGAGCGCTCAGTCGCTTCCGATCTAGTGCCCGATCTTTTACCCTGGAAGGTTCAGTTGTCCTTGCCTCCACGCTTGCAAAGGTTGTCCTTCTTTGGCGTATGGCCAACTCCTCTTCTATTCGGAGATTCCCTTGTGCTCTGGAATTGAGTTCTCCGATGTCTGCTAGTAGCCTTTTGACCAAGGACTGATGGAACTTGGTTCCAGGGATCAGGGCCATTCTAAAGGCCTCGACTGCTGAATGTTGGTCACAATTATCAATTGAGGACATCTCGACATTGAATCACGAGACAAAGCTTTTCAGGGATTCGCCTTTTTCCTGGATCATGGTGAATAGACTGGAGATGGTTTTCTTTTGTCTTTTATTACCAAAGTACTGGGCAATGAATAATTCACAGAGTCTGAGCCAGCTTCCAATGGATCGGGGTGGTTGTTTTCTGAACCAGAGCAGGGTCGCTTCGGTTAGGCTGGTGGGGAAGACTTTACAGAGTAAGGCTTCGTTTTCGTTGTAGACATTCATCTTGGTATGAACGTGGTAGATGTACTCCATTGGATCTTTCGTGCCGTCGAATAGGGTGAACTTCGGTAGTCTGAACCTCTCCGGGTAGGACACACTGGTGATCGTCACGGTGAATGGAGTCTGCACGGCGTCGATGGATGCCTCGGAGGCCAGATCGATAGGGGTCCACATCTTCAAATCCTTAAGCACCTCCCTCTGGAATCTGGTCATAATGTCATGCCCCAAATTTGCTAGGACTCCAAAACCGAGCCTAAGTGTTAAGGGAATGAAATGACATAACGGAACTTTAAATGACCATTCAAACACCCCATGATCGCCCGAGGGTAAAATGGTCATTTCAGGGGGAAATATAAATTTTGGAGCATAAACACAAATTTTGGACCTAAATTAAGCTATAGGAACAAACGGAATAGAAATCCAAGGTGTGAGGTGGAAACTACAACGTTTTGAAATCGGCATTCCTACGTTTAGGTTCAGAAATCTATCGTCGAATTCAATCGACCAATTCTCCCTCCAAAATGACTCAAATGAAGTTATTCAAAATCCTAACATGAAGAACTTGAAGTCATCTTTCTAAAAAGATAAAGAACACGTCCATACGACACACGTAGCTCAAGATATGAGCAAAATAGTAGAACAGGGACAAAACAAGGCTGAACCACCTAGTCGACTGGCTGATGACCCAGCCGACTGGCTGAGTGACCCAGTCGACTGGATGAACCAGTGACCTCAAGTTTTGAAGAAAAAACTTCCTCCGTTTCACCCAGTCGACTTCCCAAAAGGGGCACTCGACTGCCTCGACTAGAAAACCTCAAAATTGACTCCCCTACAGCTCTAAACTATTGGGGACATACAAGAAAGATCTAAACTTGTTCTTGAGACTCCATAAATGAGGAGAAGTCCCCTAACTTAGGAATGAGAAGGAAAATGGTTATTTTTATCAAGATGCTTCTTAAAAATTCGTAAAAATAACCGTCTTGCCCCCGGTCTCCGTTTTAACGACCATCGGTTTGTAAAGATCAAAATATTATTAATATGAGTTTAAAATCATTTCTAAAATAAGAATTTTTACCGGGGTCACGGGGGTAGGCGAAAACGGGTTTTTCTTTCAAACAAAAGGGTTTGTTTAAAAACTAGAAGAAAATACCGTTTTCGGCTAAACCACATCAATGGTAAAAGTCCACCATACAACACTAAACAAAAGGATTCATATATTAACATTAAAAGTGCCTAAGGCGGAACAAGTCATAGTTTTTATATTTCTAGCATCGGAGTGCTCCAAAAGAATAAAGTCCCCACGCATAGCGCTCCAAGGGATGTACATCAATTTAAGCTACCCGACCAACATACTAGCCGGCAAAAGAATAGGTTTAACTTAATTGAAGCACTAAACAAAATAAGCACATGTATACGATGTCAATCAATGCTCTACAAAAGTACTCCGCCTCCATATGCGCAAAAAAGACAGAACCGACACCGAGTCTTTATCGGAAGACTACGGGCCTCCCAAATGGGAATCACCACCTGAAAAAAATGTTTATAACGTGGGGTGAGCTCACTAGCCCAGTAGAGGAAGCGTCATTGCCTCAATCTCTGTAGTCCGAGTGGTACAACCCACCCAAAGTGCATGCAACTAGTCCTTGGTTGGTCTCTTGTTCCACATGGCTCTCACGCCAATCCGGAATCCCATCAAGCCCAACAAACAAGTTCCCCAACATGCTCACAACATAATTCATCACAGTTATAACATGCTTTCATTATTAAAACCACAATCACATATGTATAATAATCAAGATGGAAGGTGACCGACATCCCCATTACACGCACACAAAAACACGCCCTTCCCAAGGATGAACGGATCATTCTCCACCATTCCCCTGAGGATACAGGCTCACTAGGGAATAGTAGACTCATCGAACCGTCATTCCCAATTGCTTTTGACACTTACACGTTTAATGGGAAGACGTGCTCCACGACCTAGTCGCGCACATAGGGCCTTGGACGATATGTCCTCCCCCTATCGTCTGCGTTTCTCAGCTTTTTAGTTATGTGGGAGCAAGAAGCACCCCCTGGCCAGTTGTTTCGATGATCCAAACACAAGACGACTCCCACAAAATTTACGCAAAATGTAGGAACCAATACCCACGTTTTCACACTACGTGGCACACTCAACTGAATCAAAGTTCACAATTTCCATCACAATACATACTCATTTCTTTATGCAATATATTGTAATCAATTTAACATCATGCTCATATTTCACAATTTTCAGCAATAAACAGAATAAGCATAAAAATCACATACTCATGCTTTTCAAGGGGCCTAGTTCATCGTCTAAGTCGTCAAGACTCACTCGAATATATATATATACGGCATATATACACATAGACGCACACACCCTCGTACACAAACTAAAGTAACTCATTTTTTCCCTACCTCAATCCAAGCAATTAATAAGCAATAGGGCGCAAACAATCCGTCCAATTGACGCCAACAACAACTGAGTCAAGAATTTCCAAGAGAGCTTCAAGAAGATGATTTTCGAGAATTTGAGTCAAAGGTCTCCCAAGCCTTCAAGCAACATTAAAACAAATATGGATTCTTAACTAGTGGTTTTTAATAGCAACAACCGATTAAAATTCAAGAATTCAAAGTAAAGCTAGAAAGCCCAAAATGGCTAAACTAGGGTTTCGGGAAAAGGAAGAATTAAGGGGAAAGGAACTCACCAATAAATTAAACACAAGATACACAATGTGGACATCAAGCAAGCTTGAAGCAATGCATTCCCGAAATTAGCATTTTCATGTCTTCTCAAGCTAATAACAATTCAATGGAAGGGAGAGTTACAAGAATGGACCAACAATCAATTATAACCATGGAAGTTCCGAAAATCTAAGGGAATAAAAGAAATCATTCCAATGAAATAAAAGCTAGGATTTCAATTCAATGGAGAAATCAAGGAAAATGGTGAAGGAACTTACCACTATGAGCTCAAGAACACCACACCAAGAGACTACCCCAAGTGCTCACCATCGATCAAGCATGAAGAGTAGGAGAGAGCAAGACTTGAAGCCAAAAATACCAAGGAGAACAAGGTGACCGAAATTTTGGGTGTAGAGAATTGTGTGTGTAAATAGTGTGTGTTCTTGGTGAGAAATGAGAGAAGAAGACAATGATAGAGATAGAGTTGGTGTGTGGAGAATCCCATCCAAGGGCTAGAAATGAAGATGGCAAGATAGGTTTGATCCAAGGGTCACAATGATGACAACATTAAAGGTAGTGGTGAAATGTCTAAGTTACCCACCCCTTTATCACTTATTTACAACCCTTGCCATTATGAACCAAAGTTACAATTTTGTCCAAGTCTTCTACACAACTACAATATTGCCACTCATCATCTTGCCAACACTTAGTAAATAAATCTCTACAAAACCCACTAACTCAATACATGTGAATTTTCTAATTTTTCCCTTTTGTCATTTATTTATTTTTCCCCAAATGTTTCAAGATTTCCAATTATTCACGTAAGCATATAAACATGTTAGGCACATAAGCACATACGCACCTAATTGTTTAATAAATAAATAAAAATAAATGAATAAATAAATAAATAAAATTTTAAATTAGCACGTAAAAATACCGGATGTTACAACCTACACACCTTAGGAGATTTCGTCCTCGAAATCAAGACGTACCTAAGTAGAAAACAAGTCCGGGCATTTTTCCCGAACTTCACGTTCACGCTCCCAAGTCGCCTCCTAGACTCCGCGATGGTACCATAAGACCTTAACTAATGTAATGGTTTTTCCCCGTAAAACTTGCTCTCGAGCATCCAAGATCCTTACGGGTCGCTCCTCGTAGGACACATCCTCGGCCACATCAACATCCACCCAACTCAAGACATGGGATGGATCCGGCTCGTACTTGCGAAGCATAGAGACATGAAAAACATTATGAACCCGTGGAAAATCCGGTGGCAACGCTAAACGGTACGCTACCTCACCGACACGATCAAGAATCTCGAAAGGCCCAATAAATCGTGGTGAAAGTTTGCCGCTCTTCCCAAATCGCATCAAGCCCTTCCGAGGTAAAACCTTCAGAAACACATGATCACCGGCCTCAAAGAACAAAGGACGCCTACGTCGATCTGCATAGCTCTTCTGTCGGCTCTGTGCTGTAACCAAATATTGTCGAGCAATCCTAATCTTCTCTATTGCCTCATGAACCATATCGGGTCCCAAAAGTGCAACATCACCAACCTCGGCCCAACAAGTCGGTGAACGACACGGTCTACCGTACAACGCCTCAAAAGGTGTCATCTGAATACTAGATTGATAACTGTTGTTGTACGCGAACTATGCCAAATGAAGATGATCCTCCCAACTGCCCCTGAAATCAATAGCACAAGCACGAAGCATGTTCTCGAGAATATGTATGGTACGCTATAACTGACCGTCCATCTGAGGATGGAAGGCGGTACTAAACTGTAACTGCGTATCCAAAACTGTCTGAAAGGCCTGCCAAAATCGTGACGTGAATCGAGGATCCTGATCCGAAACAATAGTAACCGGAACCCCGTGAAGCTTAACAATCTCCTTCATGTACAACCTACTAAGAACCTCTATATTATCCGTCTCACGGATAGGTAGAAAATGTGCAGTCTTTGTCAATCGATCAACGATCACCCATACTGCATCCTTCTGATTCTTCGCTTTCGGCAACCATGTCACGAAGTCCATGTAAATATGCTCCCACTTCCACTCAGGAATCGGTAACGGATTCAACAACCCGGCAGGTCCTCGGTGCTCAACCTTAACCTGCTGACAAGTAAGACATCGGCTCATAAAATCTGCAACTGATTTCTTCATTCCTTGCCACCAATAGTGACGCCGAAGATTGTGATACATCTTTGTGCCACCTAGGTGAACTGCAAGTCTAGAACTGTGAAACTCTCGTAAAACCTCCGCACGGCAAGTCTGCGGTACATAGAGTAAACCCCTAAAATGATAACCTCATTCGGAGTACAAAACCCAATCATCAACAACCTCGCCACTAGCGATATGAGTGCGAACCGAAGTAATGCTGTCATCGTGCCCCTGAGCCTCAATCACACGACTCACAAGTGAAGGTTGTGCCACATGCTAAATAAACTCACCATTGAATCCCCACTATCACTGAACTGAAGACCCAACTCTGCGATGTCCTCCATCATCCGCCACTCACGAATAAAGATACTAGATAACGTTGCATGTGACTTGCGACTTAACGCATCCGCCACTACATTAGCTTTCCCGGGGTGATATTGAAGTGCGAAGTCATAGTCCTCCATGTACTCGACCCATCGACGCTGTCGCAAATTCAAGTCCCGTTGTGTAAAGATATACTGTAAGCTCTTGTGATCGGAGAAAACCTCAAATCTCTCACCATACAAGTAATGCCGCAATCCCTTAAGTGCAAAAAGAACCGCTGCGAGCTCTAAATCATGTGTAGGATAATTCCGCTCGTGAGTCTTCAATTGTCAAGACCCATAAGCTACAACTCTCTCGGACTGCATAAGTACACATCCTAGTCCCTCGTGAGAAGCATCACAATAGATCACATAGCTCACACCACGCTCAGGAATAATCAAAATCGGAGTCGTTGTCAACCGTGTCTTCAACTCGATGAAGGCTTCCTCACACTTATCATCCCACACAAACTTGATGCCCTTTCGCGTGAGGCGAGTCATAGGAACCGCTAAACTAGAAAAGTCCTTCACAAATCGTTGATAATACCCCGTTAAGCCAAGGAAACTACGAACCTCAAAAACATTAGTCGGTCGCTTCTATTTTCGAAGGATCAACTAAAATGCCACCTCCGGAAACAACATGCCCCAAAAATCTAACTTCTTGAAGCCAAAACTCACATTTCTCATACTTAGCGTACAATCGGTGCTCTCTTAGGATTTGAAGAACGGTCCTAAGATGAACCTCGTGCTCGCTTTTCGTAGTAGAGTACACTAGAATGTCATCAACGAATACTACGACAAATCTATCCAAGAACTCGTGGAAGATACGATTCATAAGACTCATGAATGCCGCTGGTGCATTAGTCAAACCAAAAGGCATCACTAGAAACTCAAAGTGCCCGTAACGAGTGCGAAAGGTTGTTTTTGGAATATCTACTTCCCTGACCCGTAACTGATGATAACCGGATCTCAAGTCAATCTTAGAGAAAAACTTAGACCCTTTTAGTTGGTCGAACAAGTCATCAATCCGTGGCAATGGATATCTGTTCTTGATCGTCACCCGGTTCAACTTACGATAATCAATGCATAACCGTAATGAACCATCATTTTTCTTAGCAAAAAGGACCGGAGCACCCCAATTCGAAACACTAGGTCGGATAAATCCCTTTGAACCGAGATCATCGATTTGTTTCTTTAACTCCTCTAACTCAGCTGGTGCCATTCGGTATGGTGCCATAGAAATAGCATCGGTACCCGGCGCAAGATCAATAGCAAACTCCACTTCGCGATGCGGAGGCAAATAAGTCAAGTCATCAGGAAAAACATCCCAATACTCGTCCACCACACGAGGTACCCTAACGTGGCCATGAACCTCATCATCGGACAATAAACTTGCCAAAATAAAATTGGATACATTGCGACCCCATAAACAATAGGAAGAAATGGAGGAGTCATTACGATCACCAAAGAAGTGGAACAGCTCGCCCTTAGGCGTGCTCACTAACACATGACCTCTAAAGCAATCAATCTACGCACGGAAGGTAGATAACCAATCCATGCCCAAGATGACGTCAAAGCTCGTCATGTCCAGGAGAATGAAGTCAAATCTTAACGATCGTCCAGCAATCACAATCTCACACTTACGACAAACTTTAGATAAATACACACTACCACCAACCGGAGTGTCAACACAGAAAGCCACATCAAGATAGGAAACAGGTATACCCAAAACAGATGCAAAAGTAGAAGTAATAAAAGAATGTGAAGCTCCCGAATCAATGAGAACACGAGCCCAACAACCATACACGGGAAATATACCTCGTACAACAGATGGTCTTGCCCTACAATTGGCTGTCGCGGTGACTGCATAAGCACGGCCCTGAGGACGTGGAGGTTGCTAGATAGTAGATACAGATGTCCTAACTTGAGAACCCGAAGCAGATGGTGTTGGCTGATGTGGTGCTCTGTACCCGGACTGACCTGTCGACTGAGGAGCCCTAGACTGCTGTCCAGTCCAACCCATGGAAGTACCACTGTTCAACAGAGGACAATACTTGGCAATGTGACCCGACTGTCCACACTGAAAGCAACCATGACCACGCACTGAACTACCATTCCATGTCTGGTGATGAGATGGACAAGACGGCCTCGTATGGCCTGGCTTGCCACACTGGAAGCAAATCACATCCCGGCGTGTAGAACCCGTAGATGTCCTAGAAGAAGGTGCAGACTGTTCCGGACGCTGCTGTTGTGGCTGCTGCTGTGCTACCGGGGCTGAAGTGCCCTCGCGCTGTCTCTTCTTGTTCCCAAAACCTGAAGAAGAACCTCTAAAGCTCTTGTCCCTAGCTTCACGAGCTAGTCGGCCCTCTCTTGCATCCTCCTTAGCAAGCAATGCCTTTATAATGGCCTCGCGGTACGTCAGCATAGTAATCACAGAAATCTTCGACTTGAGATTGCCCCTCACAAAATGTCGGCCTTTAACCTCATCGTCCACCACCATCTCTGGTGCAAAACGAGATAAACTAGTATACTGAAGCTCATACTCTGTCATAGATAAATCACCCTGAACCAACTCATTGAAACGGTCCCTCATGCTCATCCTAGCAAGATGTGGAAAATATTGATCCAAGAAAAGTGTTTGAAAGTCCACCCATGTGATAGTCCGAATGTCCCTCGTATTTATGATAGACTTCCACCAATTCTTAGCATCGCCCGTAAGTCGAAACGACGCAATCATGAACCGTACATCGTCCTCAACCACCCTGAGAATGTCAAACCCATTGGTTACCTGCTCCAACTAATCGTCGGCCATTAACGGATCTGGACCACCCACAAAGGTAGGTATGTTCAACCTCAAGAAATCTCGGAGAGCCCTTTGAGCACGCGAACCCTCATTCTCAACATGCTGTCTCTGGGGAATTTGTGCCATAGCCGTTGCTAAAGCACGTACAAACTACCCACCATCCATGAAAGGTGTAGCTGGTACACGCTCCCCAACATCGGGATGCACTGGCACATTCTCGTCCATAACCGGAGGTACTCGATCCGGAGCATCACCCTCTCTAACGATACGTGGTCGACCTCTACGTGGCGGCATGCTCTCTACATGAAAATAACTAAACGTGTAAGGCACAAGTACAAGTATAGTATACCAAACAAAACCACAAAGCCATGCCGACCTAAGCATAAGTCAACGACGTACAAGAGATGAGAACTAACACTTAAACATGTAACAAAAAAAACAACTGGAAACATAAAGCGATAACGACCCTCGCCCATCGTCTCATAGAGAAAGAACACGCTCTAATACCAATTTGTCACGCCCCAAATTTCCTAGGACTCCAAAACCGAGCCTAAGTGTTAAGGGAATGAAATGACATAACGGCACTTTAAACGACCATTCAAACACCCCATGATCGCCCGAGGGTAAAATGGTCATTTCAGGGGGAAAATATAAATTTTGGAGCATAAACACAAAGTTTGGACCTAAATTAAGCTATAGGAACAAATGGAATAGAAATCCAAGGTGTGAGGTGGAAACTACAACGTTTTGAAATCGGCATTCCTACGTTTAGGTTCAGAAATCTATTGTCGACTTCAATCGACCAATTCTCCCTCAACAATGACTCAAAAGAAGTGATTCAAAAGCCTAACATCAAGAGCTTTAAGTCATCTTTCTAAAACACTAAAGAACACCTCCATCTGATACCCGTAGCTTGAGATATGAGCGAAATAGTAGAACAGGGACAAAACAGGGCTGAACCACCCAGTCGACTGCATGATGACCCAGTCGACTGGATGAACCAGTGACCTCAAGTTTTGAAGAAAAAACTTCCTCCGTTTCACCCAGTCGACTTCCCAAAAGGGGCCAGTCGACTGCCTCGACTAGAAAACCTCAAAATTGACTCCCCTGCAGCTCTAAACTATTGGGGACATACAAGAAAGATCTAAACTTGTTCTTGAGACTCCATAAATGAGGAGAAGTCCCCTAACTTAGGAATGAAAAAGAAAATGGTTATTTTTATCAAGATGCTTCTTAAAAATCTGTAAAAATAACCGTCTTGCCCCCGATCTCCGTTTTAACGACCATAGGTTTGTAAAGATCAAAATCTTCTTAATATGAGTTTAAAATCATTTCTAAAACAAGAATTTTTACCGGGGTCACGGGGGTAGGGGAAAACGGGTTTTTCTTTCAAACAAAAGGGTTTATTTAAAAACTATAAGAAAATACCGTTTTCGGCTAAACCACATCAATGGTAAAAGTCCACCATACAACACTAAACAAAAGGATTCATATATTAACATTAAAAGTGCCCTAAGGCGGAACAAGTCATAGTTTTTATATTTCTAGCACCGGAGTGTTCCAAAAGAATAAAGTCCCCGCGCATAGCGCTCCAAGGGATGTACATCAATTTAAGGTACCCGACCAACATATTAGCCGGCAAAAGAATAGGTTTAACTTAATTGAAGCACTAAACAAAATAAGCACATGTATACGATGTCAATCAATGCTCTACAAAAGTACTCCGCCTCCATATGCGCAAAAAGGACGGAACCAACACCGAGTCTCTATCGGAAGACTACGCGCCTCCCAAATGGGAATCACCACCTGAAAAAAATGTTTATAACGTGGGGTGAGCTCACTAGCCCAGTAGAGGAAGCGTCATTACCTCAATCTCTGTAGTCCGAGTGGTACAACCCACCCAAAGTGCATGCAACTAGTCCTTGGTTGGTCTCTTGTTCCACATGGCTCTCACGCCAATCCGGAACCCCATCAAGCCCAACAAACAAGTTCCCCAACATGCTCACAACATAATTCATATAACATGCTTTGATTATTAAAACCACAATCACATATGTATAATAATCAAGATGGAAGGTGACCGACATCCCCATTACACGCACACAAAAACACACCCTTCCCAAGGATAAACGGATCATTCTCCACCATTCCCCTGAGGATACAGGCTCACTAGGGAATAGTAGACTCATCGAACCGTCATTCCCAATTGCTTTTGACACTTACACTTTTAATGGGAAGACGTGCTCCACGACCTAGTCGCGCACATAGGGCCTTGGACGATATGTCCTCCCCCTATCGTCTGCGTTTCTTAGCTTTTTAGTTATGTGGGAGCATGAAGCACCCCCTGGCCAGTTGTTTCGATGATCCAAACACAAGACGACTCCCACAAAATTTACGCAAAATGTAGGAACCAATACCCACGTTTTCACACTACGTGGCACACTCAACTGAATCAAAGTTCACAATTTCCATCACAGTACATACTCATTTCTTTATGCAATATATTGTAATCAATTTAACATCATGCTCATATTTCACAATTTTAAGCAATAAACACAATAAGCATAAAAATCACATACTCATGCTTTTCAAGGGGCCTAGTTCATCGTCTAAGTCGTCAAGACTCACTCGAATATATATATATATACGGCATATATACACATAGACACACACACCCTCGTACACAAACTAAAGTAACTCATTTTTTCCCTACCTCAATCCAAGCAATTAATAAGCAATAGGGCGCAAACAATCCGTCCAATTGACGCCAACAACAACCGAGTCAAGAATTTCCAAGAGAGCTTCAAGAAGATGATTTTCGAGAATTTGAGTCAAAGGTCTCCCAAGCCTTCAAGCAACATTAAAACAAATATGGATTCTTAACTAGTGGTTTTTAATAGCAACAACCGATTAAAATTCAAGAATTCAAAGTAAAGCTAAAAAGCCCAAAATGGCTAAACTAGGGTTTCGGGAAAAGGAAGAATTAAGGGGAAAGGAACTCACCAATAAATTAAACACAAGATACACAATGTGGACATCAAGCAAGCTTGAAGCAATGCATTCCCGAAATTAGCATTTTCATGTCTTCTCAAGCTAATAACAATTCAATGGAAGGGAGAGTTACAAGAATGGACCAACAATCAATTATAACCATGGAAGTTCCGAAAATCTAAGGGAATAAAAGAAATCATTCCAATGAAATAAAAGCTAGGATTTCAATTCAATGGAGAAATCAAGGAAAATGGTGAAGGAACTTACCAATATGAGCTCAAGAACATCACACCAAGAGACCACCCCAAGTGCTTACCATCCATCAAGCATGAAGAGTAGGAGAGAGCAAGATTTGAAGCCAAAAATACCAAAGAGAACAAGGTGGCCGAAATTTTGGGTGTAGAGAATTGTGTGTGTAAATAGTGTGTGTTCTTGGTGAGAAATGAGAGAAGAAGACAATGATAGAGATAGAGTTGGTGTGTGGAGAATCCCATCCAAGGGCTAGAAATGAAGATGGCAAGATAGGTTTGATCCAAGGGTCACAATGATGACAACATTAAAGGTAGTGGTGAAATGTCTAAGGTACTCACCCCTTTATCACTTATTCACAACCCTTGCCATTATGAACCAAAGTTACAATTTTGTTCCAGTCTTCTACACAACTACAATATTGTCACTCATCATCTTGCCAACACTTAGTAAATAAATCTCTACAAAACTCACTAACTCAATACATGTGAATTTACTAATTTTTCCCTTTTATCATTTATTTATTTTTCCCCAAACGTTTCAATATTTCCAATTATTCACGTAAGCATATAAACATGTTAGGCACATAAGCACATACGAACTTAATTGTTTAATAAATAAATAAAAATAAATGAATAAATAAATAAATAAAATTTTAAATTAGCACGTAAAAATACCGGATGTTACACATAATTTCCTCCAATTTCTTCATGGTCAGAATCTCCTCTGGATTGCGTCCCTCGAGTACCTGTAGGAACGATTCTGCATGCTCTTCCCGATCGTTGTTGGATCTTACTTGGTGGTTGTCTCTTTCTGACCGGTGGCCTATAGACCGCTCTTGATGGCTGGATTGTTCATCATTTTGGATCTCTTGAGGGTTCTGAAATTGGGCCAGTTTTACAACTAGTTTAGTGTTCTGCCTCTCCAACTTGGCGGTCCTCTCCTCCAGGGCTCGCCTAATCGGATCCTCAACTTGTTGGCCTCCGTTCGGAGGTAAGTCAGTTTGGTGTGAACAGGTGATCACCGCCATTGCTGGTATGAATCTCAGCTTTTTCGTAGAGAATGAGAAGCTTATTAAAAAAGATCTCAATAATAGTGTTTCCCACAAACGGCGTCGATTGTGTAGATGCAGAAAAATACACAATAATAATTGGATCCTTTATTCAATCTTTGGACTTGTATTTATACACAATTCTGATAAATGGATCAAGCCCATTTACCTAAGTTTATAAATCCCTTAAATCAGAGGATTTGATAAACTTTATTCCCTTTTGGACTCTCTATTCCATAAGTATGACAACTCCCTGACTTATGGATCACTCATCTTCTAGAGAATTCTATTGGCCAATTTATTTTTTTGGCCCATCCATTTTCGGCCCATAAATCTTCAATCCATCAGTCATCGGCCCATTAGTCTTGTGGGTCATTCTAGTTGGGTCATGTATTATTTTGACTATTATACTAGTTCAACCCATTCGTGTTTATCCATGATTCTATTTTAAGTTAAACCGTTCACTTGCATGGACGTGACAGAGTCTTCTTCTCGTTATTATGTTTCTTGTTTTTCTTCGAAAAGCAAAACAAATTCTACATAATTCACTAATAAATTAATAATACAGATGGACAAATTATATGGCCTTAGGAAGTATGGTTCAAAGAAATAATAATTTGACCTATAAGCAATTGTTTCAGTTGTATGAAGTTGTTTGCTCGAGCTGTGATTATTTTAAACTTTTTAAACCACGTAACCCAAGATCATGGTCCACCATACAAAGTGGTTGTGACAGAGACCAAAATACATGTCCAATAGTAACTCCCAAGGCCCATTGGGCCTAAATACTGATCGTATTGAGTAAATTAACTAGGACATAGTTGGGGTTGCCTCGAAGCCTATCAACCAGCAATAGATGTTTTGGGGTTTTGAATCTGGGTTATGAGGAGGCCCAAATGTAATTATTGGCCTTCTTAATCTTTTATATGGTTTCATTGTTATTTTCAGAGAAAAATGAATAACCAAGATATAATTATCCAACCTAGAATTTCAAAACTCTACCAAGTCCGAACAATTAGTTCTAACGTAAAAAGTGTGGAGTCAAACTCATTTTGACGTAAAATTTGATACTTTATATATATGTATATGTAAAATGCTAGACATCTAACTTGAACTTAATAATGCGTTTCGATAGGGGTGTTTCTATATTTGTTCTTATTTTTTTCACTGTTTACGGGAACAAAAACGCGTTTGGGAGTCTTTGATAGTTTTTGTTTTCGTGAATAGTAAATAAATGTTTTCTCACCCTTAGCTCAAAATTTGAGAACATTATCTAACCTCCATCTTAAACCTCCAAACCTTATCCTCTAAAATTTTATTTTATTTTTTCCCGAAAATTTTTTAGACAAAATTTTCAACCAAACATGTTTTTGTTTCCGGATTATCCTTAAGATAAGAACAAAAAAAAATTTTGTTCTCAAAAGATAAAAAACAAAAACAAAAACGAAAACATTAATTTTCAAACACATCCAATTATTTTTGGATAATATTCTACGTGCGAATGTATAACGGGTAAGACGCTATAAAAGAATGGGTATGTGTAGGCGGTGGCAGAGCCACACTATAGCTAGGGGGGCATGGCCCCTGCCCAACTTTTTTAAAAATTTTGTTTTAGCCTCAAAAAATATATATATTATAAATATGTTTATAAGAATTGCATATGGCCCTGCCCAATTTTTTTTAAAAAATTGATTTTAGCCCCAAAATATATATATATATTATAAATATGTCTATAAGAATTGCAAATGGCCCTCCAAGTTTAAAAAAAATTCCTTTGATAGTCTAAAAAAATATTTTTTTTACCAATAAATTTATAAAAAAAATTGCATTGCCTCTTTCAAAAAAAATTTAAAAAATATTTGATAACCCAAAAAATATAAAAAATTTATTAATAAATTTATAAAAAATTACATTGCCCCCTCTAGATAATATTCCTAGCTCCGCCCCTGTGTGTAGGTGTGTGATATAAGGAAAAATTATTGAGTATCCCGGAACTCAAGCACAAGCCAATAACATAAATGAATGTAATACAAGATGTAATTGTAATCTAATCATAGTTGTTAGAATCCTGATTCTAACTTCTTACTATTTTGTTACGATTCTATACGATTTTGTACGATTTTAAAATTTTACCACGATTATATTATGTTAAAATAATAGTTGGACGGTTAAGTCCTCCAAATGAAATACCCAAAAGCTTAATGATTTAGTCTAATATCCCAATATATGATCTAAATTTATGACAAAATATTTAAAGGCTCAATGTATTAGAAAATTTTGAAACTTCTAATATGATTTAGACTTTTAAATTAAATATTTAATATTTACTAAATTTTAAAAAAATTAATACGTTTAGGTAGAATTTTATTATTTTTTTCTTACAATTCTACTATTTCGATTATACAAAACCCAAAACGATTTTATCTAAACTCCCAATTCTAACCGCCTTGAATCTAACCTCCATAAAAAAAATGTTTTAAATTTATTTAGGCCACATTGATATAGTGGGACCGAAAAGGTACTATCATAGAAAAAGGTTGTCTCTTAATATTTGACTTAAGAGTATAAGTGTTTGTTGGCAACCGGTGTGGTGTTGGTTTGGTTTGGTTTGGATTGGGTTGGGTTGGGTTGGGTTGGGTTTGGTGTGGTTTTATTCTGAACTGAAATCATGTTTGGTGCAGTTGGTTTTATTGTAAAAAAAAGTGAAGCTGAAAAACCAAACTATGTTTGGTAACTTGGAATGGTTTGACATTTTATTTATTTATAATAACATTTTCTAAATATATATGTTTTAAAAAATAAAAATATATTAAGGAAGAATTTTTTTTATAAAAAAATATTAATATTGGATAATAATATTTCACCATATTGCAAGAATTATTCAATTGGTTCGTATATGTAGTTTGAAAATTTATAATATTTTTCCATTTGAAATTTCAATATTCTTTTACCAATTTATTATTTTTAAATATTTATTACTCAATTTTTATTAATTTTTTATTCATATTATTTTTGTTTATTATTTATTTAGTTTTACAATATTTATTATTCTATTAATTAAATTAAAATTTAATTAAATAAATATATATGTATATTTAACTATTTATTTTTTTGTACAAATTTATTTAATATTTAACTATTTATTATTTATTATTAAATATTTATTCATTTTATTTTTGTTTATTATTTATTTGGTTTTACTTTATTTATTATTTTAAAATATTTATTACTCAATTTTTATTTATTTATTTACTATTAATTAATTATAAATTCTACTCTATTTATCATTTTTATTTATTTATTATTTTTAAATATTTATTACTCAATATTTATTTATTATTAATTTTTAATTATTTCTATATTATTTATTTAATATTTTATTCAATTTTTATTTATTTATTATTAATTACTAAAAATTTATTAATTATTATTTTTGTTTATTATTTATTTGATTTTACTTAATTCTATTTTATTTATTTAATAAAATGACAAGTATGACAATGTTGACTTTTGTTGAAAATGGAATGGTATACCAATGATGAATTTGGGGTTATGAGTTGGTTTTAATTTAATGGTTATGGGTTGTGAATAATAACCGCACCGTCCAAAATCATGTCTTCAGATGGTTCCTAATTTGCTTCACTTGGTGCCAATGGGTTGACATTGTTGCACCAGAACCAAAGCTACCAAATATGGATTGGGCTAAATTTGGCACCAAACTCTTTTGCCAAACACACACTAAATGCTTATCGTATCCAAGTGAAAAGCGCATGGTTTGGGTATTTTTTAGAAATGATTGCGGGTATTATCTGTTATGATTAAAAAATAATAATAATTAAAAGAAAAAAAATAAAAAAATAAAATAGGAAGGGCCTCCAAAGCATCATTTATATAAATTTCATAACGTGGATTTATTACTTCATGTTTTTAACTATTCATTATACTCTCATCCATCTAGCTAGTCTTGACCTTTTATTTTGTTCATATGATTCACGCAAAACCATTTAGTTTGTTCGTGATGCACTTCACAAAATATATTTCATGCATATAAACGCTTGTAAGAATATCTAAATACAATTTCACCACCTGTTGCGACCTGTAGCAAATTGTAGCAATTAATTGAGGTGGTTTAATCTCCTTGGTAAGGCTCACAAGGGGCGGTTGAATGGAATTTGAGGCTTTAGACGAAAAGTATAGTAAAGGTTTTTTTATATTTTTAATATAATATATTTTTTTTTATCCCAAATTAGTTGTCCATGATATGTCTTTTCAATATTTTTTTGTGTATTTTGCGTTTTCAATTTTGTCATTTGATAATATACTATAGTTGTAGTTTGTAGTTGAGTCTATTACTTTTTAAAGTTAATGAAAAGTGATAATTTGAGAAAATATAAGATTATAAGACTTTTTTGAGTTAAGTCCTATAAATTTGTATGCATTTTCACATTGGTCCCTTTTTGAAAACATGTTAGAGATTGGTCATATTATTCTTATTTTATGTTGGGTAAATTATACTTTCACTCCCTATTGTTAATATAAATTGCACTTTTACCCCCTCGTATTTCGTTAATTACACTTTCACACACTCAACCAAATTTTGAGATGCGAAATGACTAAAATACCCTTAAATCTGTGTATTTGTCCATCCATAAAGATGTGAAAAGACTAACCTACTCTCCTTTTATATGTGTATATATATTTTGAAATATATATATTTTGAAACAAAATATATATTTCCCGAAATATATATTTTTTCCCCTAAAAAAAGAATTCAAAAAAAAATATTTCGGGAATATATATATATAGGGAAAAATATACATTTCAGGAAATTTTTTTTTTCTTTCTTTCGGGAAAAAATATATATTTTTATATATATATATATCGGAATATATATATATTTCCGGAACATATATATTTCGGGAAAAATATATATTTAAGAAAAAATATATTTTCTGAAAAAACAATAATATATATTTTGAAAAAAAACATTCTCGAAATATATATGTAAATGACAGAATTTTTGGCCCAGCAAAGTAAAAGGCCCAATGTCAAATGCCCAGCATACAAGTTGTTTTGGTCCCACCAAGATGGGTTTAAATATATCTTAAAAGTCTATCAAGTTCAAATAATAAGTCTTGTTAACTAAAGCCCATAAACAATGAGAACTTGGGGCTGAAGTTAATGGCTTAATTAGGATAAAGATTGATGTTAATCAAGTCCCAGAAATCAAGGAATTTGATTCTAACCACAATGGGCTAAGACTCATCATCTCATGTGTAAATATGGCACTAGAGCCTCAATAAAAGATATTCTTGAGTGTGTGCAAAAACCTGTATCTATACTTTGGCGTCGTCTGTGGGAATGAAGATTATTATCTTTTTCTCACCTCACATATTCAACGTTCTCCCTTTCTTTTCTTCCTTTGATTTTTCTTTTCGAACCCTTTTTAGGATAATTATGGTGGTGGATACGAGGTCCTCCGCGGCTTTAGCCGAGGCAAACAACGCTCAAGCTGCCAAGATTCAGGCAATCATGGAAAGATTAGTGGCAGTGGAAAGAAGGAATGAAGAGTTAGAAGGACAAAACACAGAGCTCCGTCAGAGGCAGGGTCAGGTTCCAAATCCAGACAATCAAGGAGGCTAAACCAATACCGCACACAACAAAGGCCTACTCCTAGATCCTCCACGCAATGATGGAAATCAAAATAATGGACAGGAGGACACAGGGAGCAGAGTAGTTCATGGTCAAGAAGAGGTCACCAGCCAAAGGCACAAAGATCCCCCAATCCAGACTCGGCGCACAATGAAAGATCTGGAAGATATGGCCGCCAAAATACAGAAACAACTACTGGAAAGTATAAAAGTCCAGACCCCCTCGATGAAAGATCTGGTGGCCCATGCTGTCGTTGACATGATTAGATCACCATTCACAGATGAGATAGATCAAGCCGAGTATCCGAAGAAGTTTAGGTTGCCAACTTTCACCCTTTATGATGGGACAAAAGATCCAATAGATTACATCTACCAGTACCAGACCAAGATGACCACATGGAAGAAATATGAGGCATTGATGTGCAACATAGTCCCCACCAACCTAACTGATGCACCACTCCTATGGTTCAGGAAGCAACCCCCTGGGACCATCAGGAGTTGGAGTAAGTTATGCGAACTTTTTATAGCACAATATTATGGCAATCATAGACAGAATAAGACTATTTCCATCCTATTTACCATGACCCAAGAGAAAGATGAAAGTCTTCAGAGTTTCTTGTCCAGATTCACTAGAGAAATGTCCTTCATCGATCAGTGTGGCCAACTTTCAGCGGTAGAAGCATGTAGAATAACCTTGATCCCAGGTACTAAATTCCATGCCTCTCTAGTAAGAAGGCCCCCGAGTAGTATAGGGGAATTAAATTCCAGAGCTCAGGGTTACCTCTAAATTAAAGAAGAATAAGCGGTTAGGAGAAAAAGGGCCACCATGATTACCATCGAAGCTTGCACCAAAGATTGAATCAAGGAACAAAAGCCAACCCGTCAAGCTCCAGGATCTTCATCAAACAAACCTATCCGCAAAGAGCAAAGAATAGAGGACAAGGTGACTCCCCTTAAAGTAAGTATGGGTAAGCTCTACCTAGAAAAGAAGAATAAGGGGATTTTCAGCCCCCTTTTGCCCATGAGACAACCCATGGAACAAAGAAATATGACAAAGCATTGTGCCTTTCATAGTGAGTATGGTCATCACACTAACGATTGCAGGAATCTGCGTAGACATGTAGAAACAATGATTGCAAAAAGAGAACTAGCCGAATACGTAGCAAAAGGCACGGGCAGAGCATCAGCCAAAAGCTCCTCAGAATAATACTCAAGCATGATAACCAGTACAAGTGATCCATATGGTACAGGGTAGTGTTATACCTGAAGAGAGTGATAGGGTCAGGAGGTCCCAGATGCGTCAGGCTCACAAGCTCAGGAGGATTGTCGACATATGCCAAATTTCTAACAGAAGGGAGGAGACTCAGATAGCTTCTTCGAAACCAACCTAAAATATGTGCAGATGCAACATGAAAATCCTTTGATCATATCGCTCTTAGTGTCTAACTGTTTGATTAAAAGAGTTATGGTAGACCCTGGGAGTAGCACAAATATTATGACCATATGGGCCTTTGACAAACTTGGAGTGGATACCAACCAGATGCAATCAGCTAGAGTTCCTCTCGTCGGATTTTATGGATGACAGGTGGAGCCGATCGGGGTCATCCAGCTGCCAGTGTCAGCCGCGAGAAGGACACTCAAGGAAAAATTCATAGTAGTAGACGTTAAGCCATCGTACAACCTCCTTATGGGCAGAGGCTAGATTCACAGGATGTAAGGAGTACCTTCAACCCTCCATCAGGTAATGAGATGTATGGATCCCAATAGCGTGGACATGATTGATATCTTTGGGGATCAGGTAGCATCAAAGGAGTGCTATGTGGTATCAATAAAGAACCTTAATATATGGACCAAGCCAGACGAGGAAGTTCAGAAGAACTCCAAGCGGAAGGAAAAATAACAATTATAGATTGACCTTTTTAAAGGGGGTCGAGAGACTCAGGTCACCATAGATCCGCTCCAAGAGGTGGATATCAGTCCCACTGGCGATGGCAGAACTACGTTCATCGGGTCAGCCCTGACAACCACTGAGAAGGTAGACCTAATAAAGTTATTATAGGACAACATGGATATATTCGCCTGGTCACACCTGGATATATCATGCATAGATCCGTCAGTTGCACAGCACAACCTGAACGTTGACCCTGAGGCCAGACCCATCAAGCAGAGGTAGAGGCGCTTTGGAGTAGAAAGGAATCAAATCATAACCGAGGAGGTTAGAAAGTTATTTGAGGCTGGGTTTATCAGGGAAGTCAAATATCCCACTTGGCTTTCTAATGTAGTTGTTGTTAAGAAGAAAAACAGGAAATGGAGAGTCTGCATAGACTTCGCCAATTTAAATAAGGCCTTCCCGAAAGATTGTTTCCCACTACCAAAAATTGACCAGATGGTGGACGCTACAGCAGGCTATGAAAGACTCTCATTCCTAGATACGTACTTCGGGTACAACCAGATTCCTTTGAATGCAGCATATGAGAAAAAAACATCCTTTATCACAGAAGAAGGTACATTTTATTATAAAGTAATGTCTTTTGGATTGAAAAATGCAGGTGCTACCTACCAAAGGCTTGTAAAGAGGATCTTTTGTCACCTGATGGGCCATACAGTAAAGGCATATATCGATGATACTGTGGTTAAAAGCAAGAGGATAGGAGATCACCTTCAGTACCTGAGGGACGTATTCAAAGCAGTCAAACTCTACTGAATGAGGCTTAATCCCTCCAAATGTTCATTCGGCGTTTCATCCGGACAGTTCCTGGGTCATATTGTGAACAGAACTGGAATTGAGGCAAGTCCCACTCAGGTCAAAGCTCTGATACACACGGAAGAGCCGAGGACACAGAAGGAAATCCAGACCCTCACTGAAAGGGTAACGACACTAATCAGATTCATCTCCAGGCTCACAGACAAGTGCAAACCATTCTTCTAGGCCATTAAAACAACAAAAGGCAGTACCTGGGGACCAGAGCAAACCCGTGCACTTCAGAATTTAAAAGAGTATCTTGTGAGCCCTCCCGTGTTGATCTCCCCAGAGCCAGGAGAGAGGTTACATCTATACCTGGCAGTTTCTACTTCATCAACAAGCACAACACTGGTCAAAGAAGAGAAAACTTGTCAGGCCCCCGTCTTCTACACCAGCAAGTCACTCACAGGCCCAGAGACAAGATACACTGCCACAGAACGAGTGATCCTATCATTAGTTAATGCCAAAAGAAGGCTCAGACATTATTTTGAAACGCACTCGATCGTGGTCCCTACGTCATTTCCCATCAGGGCAATAATGTCCAAGCTTGACCTGACCGGAAAAATCACCAGATGGGCAATAGAGTTAAGAGCTTTTGACATCACATACGTCCCTAGAACTGCTATCAAGGGACAAGCCCTAATTGATTTCCTTTTAGAGGCGGAACCAGAGCTCGAGCATTCAGAATCAGAAGAGCTAGAATGGAATCTGTTCGTTGACGGATCGGTTGGAGTTGCAGGGGCTGGTTTAGGCCTAGAAGTCATAATGCTAGATGGTACAAAAATATACCAGTCGGTACGATTGGAATTTCCAGCCTCCAATAACGAAGCCGACTATGAAGCATTACTGGTAGGACTCAGACTATGCCAGAGTCTTCAAGTAAATCACCTCAAAATATATAGCGATTCCCAACTTGTGGTTAAACAAGTCAATGGGGAATACGAAGTTGGGGAGAAACTGGAACCATACAGAGCACTGGTTCATACAGAGCTCGGTAACTTTGATCAATTCACCGTACAACAAGTTCCACGAGAAAATAATAAAGGCGCAGACAGATTGGCCAACATGGCATCATCCAACACACAGGATCTGACCAGGGTAACTACATAGAATTCCGCAGTACGGAACAACCAAGGAGTGTCTGCATAATTCCATGGGAGCCCAACTGGATGGATCCAATCGTATCTTATTTAAGAGACGGGACTCTTCCCAAAAACAAGCCTGAGGCAAGGAAAATCCGCATGAAGTCCACCAGGTACTCTTTCATTAATGGGAATTTATACCGTAAATCCTTTGGAGGGTCATACCTCAGATGCCTCACCCCTTCCAAGGTCAGAGCCATTATGAACGAAATACATGAAGGAACATGCGTAAACCACTCAGGAGGAAGGTCGCTTGCTTACAAAGTACTAAACCAAGGCTACTTTTGGCCCTACCTCTCCTAGGACACAGAAACCATTGTTAGAAGATGTCACAAGTGTCAGATCCACAGAGACAATATTCACCCCCCAGCAGAGCTTCTTAATCCTACATTCAACCCACACCCTTTTGCACAATGGGGGATTGATATTGTAAGCCCACTTCCACAAGCGCTAAGGGATGTGGAATTGGCGATGATAGCTACCGATTACTTTACCAAATAGGTAGAGGCGGAGTCATACTCAAAGATCACTCACAAGCATGTAATAAAGTTTATCTGGACACATATCATATGCCGTTTTGGGGCCCCCAGGGTAGATAATGGCCTGAACTTAGACAATAAATGGACTAGGGCCTTCTGCGAGCAACATGGTATACAGCTCAAAACTTCTTCAGTTGGATACCCACAAGGAAATTGACAGGCTGAAAGAATGAACATGACTATACTAGATAACCTCAAGAAGAAACTAGACGACGCCAAGGGGCTTTGGCTGGACAAGCTACCTGAAGTCCTGTGCGTATACAAAACTACACCAAGATTCCCTACTGGAAAAACTCCATTCTCCATGACTTATGGAGCCAAAGCTGTGATCCCAACAGAAAACATGGTCCCAACCATCAGAAGCGAAAATTACCAAGAGGGTCAAAATAATCAGAATCTAACACATGTTCTCGATACTCTAGAAGAAAAATGTGATAAGGCAGCTACCAGATTGGCTGAGTATCATCAGAAGATAAGAATAAGCTACAATTAGAGAGTAAAAAGACGTGAATTCCAAGTAGGCGACATGGTCCTCAGAAAGAAGATTGGAATTATAGGAAAGCTTCGAGAAAATCGGGAAAGACCTTATACTGTGACGGAAATCATAGGGAAGGGGGCTTACCGACTAAGGAAGTATAATGGGCGCATGGAACCAAATTCCAAAAATGCCTCCAGATTGAAGAGGTACTATCCTTAGTTAGATTTCCAGTTCTTTAAATTTGGCAGATGCAATTCATGCCAAGATTGTTTATTATTTATTTATTTTGATTCATTGAATAAAAGAGGTTGCAACCTGAGTGTTCATCTTCTCAAAATACATATTTTAGCAAACAATTAACAATGTATTTTATTATAAAAATGCCAGAGTCATATGTCTGGCCCATTCAAAAGAGGAATTTATTCCTTAAGTTATGAAAATGGCAGAGGTATATGTCTGGTCCATTCAAAAGAGGAATTTATTCCTTCAGTTATGAAAATGACAGAGGCATATGCCTGGCCTATCCAAAAGAGGAATTTATTCCTTAAGTTATGAAAATGGCAGAGGCATATGCCTGACCCATTCAAAAGAGGAATTTATTCCTTAAGTTATGAAAATGGCAGAGGCATATGCCTGACCCATTCAAAAGAGGAATTTATTCCTTAAGCTATGAAAATGGCTAAGGCATATGCCTAGCCCATCCAAAAGAGGATGTTGGCTTTGAAATTTACTCTCGGCAAACAATTACAAAATTGATGATAACAAACCATTGAAGAGTGTTTGATACTAATGAATTATCGAGTTTATATTTTCAGCAAAAGACAGGTGATTTAAACCGAAAAGATGTGAAAGAAATTGAAGCGCAAAATGGAAAATCATTTAATTCAACGGCAAAGGCGGAAGTCGAAGACTCAAGACTTGGGGTAGATAGGTCAGGGAGCGATCATTGTAACAAGGTAATTTTATGCGTCGATATTATCGTATAAGCTCAAGTATAAAATGAACCGAACTCAAATGGAATGAAAAACGTTTTACCGAACTTAAACGGAAAGAAAAATGTTTTTATTAAATGTTTTTTTTGCTGTAGTCGACTAGAATCACCATGTGTATTTCAATATAGTCGACTAAAACATTCAGTAGCTGCAGGCTTTTCATCCACATCAAAATAGTCGACTGAAAGCACTTTGAGTCGACTAGACTACAAGAAGTAGTCGACTAGAACTCAATCTAGTCGACTAGATGAAACCATGTAGTCGACTAAAATGAAAAGTAGTCGACTAGTTGATCCTCAAAATCTGCAGATTCTTCAGAAAACATTTCTCATGTTTTGTGGATTGTTTTTAATGGTGTTCAAACGACTCTTGTCTTTCAAATACTAAAATCATTCTTCTAAACCCCTAATGCAATGCTATATATAGAATGAGATGTGTACATTGAATGTAGAGAGATTGAAACACAAAAAGAGAAAGAAAGTTATCAAAAATTCTACATAAATTTTCTACAAAAACCATTGAAACCAAGCTTTGAAAATCTGATTTTCTCCAAGTTTCTTCGAAAATCAAAACCTCTAGTATCTCTTCTTATTCTCCAAATATCATTCATTGATCATATCCTTTGAGAATACATTTCTAGAGCTATTGTAAAATCACCAAAAACACTTGAGCTTATATTGATTTATCTTCCATAAAAGCCTTTGGGTTTTGAGTGTTTTTTTGTTCTTGAGTGATTTTATTGATTACATACGAATTTGTAATCTTGGATAAGTGAAGTCCACCGATTGTTCAAGAGAGGGTTGTTCTCTTGATTGAGAGACAAGCTCGAGAGGCTTGTGTTGTAAAGGTTTGCCATTCCACCTGTGAAGGAAGGGCCATAGTGAAAGGATCGGGAAAAGTCTCAAGAAGGGGTTCTTGAGCCGAGGAGTAGGAGTTACCGAACCTCGAAAAAATCACGGTGTCAATCTCTCTATCTCTTTCTCTTTACTTGAGTAACTTGCATGCTATAATCACTTGAATATCTTGTATGCTACAATTTGTCTTGAGATTAATTGTTAGAGAATTGAAATTGAATCATTCACTTGTTCATTGAAAAATTGTGTTTTGATTATAGCTTGTTCCAATTTTGAAAAGAATTAGAAATATTTTTGAACACCCTATTCACCCCCCTCTAGGGTTAATTAGTGACTAACAGAGGAATTTATTCCTTAAGTTATGAAAATGGCAGGGGCATATGCCTGACCCATTCAAAAGAGGAATTCAGTTATGAAAATGGCATGGGCATATGCCTGGCCCATTCAAAAGAGGAATTTAGTTATGAAAATGGTAGAGACATATGCCTGGCCCATTCAAAAGAGGAATTCATTTATGAAAATGGTACAGGCATATATCTGGCCCATTCAAAAGAAGAATTTATTTCTTAAGTTATGAAAATGGCAGAGACATATGACTGACCCATTCAAAAAAGGAATTTATTCCTTAAGTTATGAAAATGGCAGGGGCATATGCCTGACCCATTCAAAAGAGGAATTCAGTTATGAAAATGGCAGAGGTTTATGTCTGGCCTATTCAAAAGAGGAATTCATTTATGAAAATGGCAGAGGCATATGCCTGACCCATTCAAAAGAGGAATTTATTCCAAATTTATAAAATATCATAAGCACGTGTCTGAGCCAACTCAAGGGAATTTTCATTCCTATAGTTAAATCAACCAAAGCTTGTATGCTAGAGGCATACACATACTGATAAAACAAATAATCAGTTAAGACATACAAACTTTGGTAGATTCATAATAAATTAAATAAAAGAAAGAAACATTTTCATTAAAATGAAATATGTAAATTTGCCCAATCGGTAACAAAAGTCCAGAGACAGGCCTGATGAACAAAACTAAAAGAAAGAGGGGTGATTGCTCCTAATAAGGGAGATGATAGTGCCACAAATGAGATACATTTCAACTTAAGACGAGAACAAGATCCATATTGTGGCCCTATCAATATCCCTTACACTTCAAGAAGGATGAGGGGCTGGAGCCTCTGAGCCTTAAAGGTCAGCAGTGGCATTCCCAGTAAAGAACTTGGAGAAGAGCTCTTAGCTAGACTTGGGTCTGGAGCATCATAGGGAGCCTTTACACCAAGATGCACATCCATGGCCTCAGGGTCTACAGACTTTCTCTACGCAGGCTCATTTAGAGCAGTTTCAAAACCATTGCGCCAGAATTGGCCAACAACGCAATTATTGAAGATATCATAACGCGAATGCATGGCCAACCCCCCTTGGCGGTACATCTCTAGCTCAGAATGAGTAAGGGACAGGTGATACTGAAGATCTTCAATCTCAGTATTGACCTTAGCCCTGTTCTTCTTTAAAGCAACATTTTCCTCCTTCAAAGAAGCAACCTCCTTGACTAAGAGGGTCTCCCTCCCATATGCTAAGGCCAGGGCAGCTTTGAGGCATGTTAATTCACCAGTCAGATGGGCTAGTTCATCAGGATGAGTCTGGTGAGTGTAGCACGAAGCCCCCACAATATAAAAGGCCTGTGAAAAAAAAAACACACAAGGAAGAAATGGTCAGAGCACCAAAACAGAAAGTAATGCTCAATTAAGAAAGGAAAAAGGGGGGGGGGGGGAGGAAGCAAAGCATGATAAAAATAAACACACAGAAAAACGTACCCTCATCATTATGCCCATCACCCTGTCTGGAAACTCGGGACCATCAAGGGCTTTGAAGGTATCCAAGTCCTCCCTACTCCAGAGGGACTTGGCATTTTCAGTCATGGTAGCCATAGTAGTGGGGAGAGAGGCATCCACCCCATCCTCTCCAGCTTTTTATTTTAATTTTTGCCTCTTAGAGGACCTTTCTTCGGTAGAAGGACGAGTATGGGAGGGAGTAGGCTGGGGCAAGGAAAGGGCAGGGGATTGGACAACAACAGACCCAGGCACTACAATAGACCCAGACACTACAACAGTCCCAAACACTGGGGCTGCAATTATTATTTGAGAAGAGGTCCCATCAGTAGCAGGATTGGGGGTACCCTCTGGATTGGCATAAAAAAGCTTGGGGCGGGTCAAGCGAATCATATCTACAAAGGCTCCTAATCTGGAAATGTTCTGCAAACTATCAGGAGTCAAAAGGTCAGTACAGTCAAGACGCTCAAACCAAAGTTTACTCTTCAAAAGCTTGACCCTTTTGTAAACTTTACTAAAAGAAGACCCTTTGCTATTGATGCTAAAAGAGTCATAAATATATTCAGCCCTATAGGGGTCACAATCATGGCACATGCAAGAAACTGAGTGTCCATGAAGAAGCTTATAAGGGTTGAATTTTCCAGGACCGAAAACACTAGGGATCCCTCACAAATGTGTCTGTCTTTAAAAGGATAAAGCATGAACCTCCCTAAGCAATTAAAGATCTCCAGAACCTGATAGCACAAAAAGAGGTCATCAAATCCTAGATGCAGTCCAAAGTCGCAGTTTGCTAGGATTAACATGGAAACGATTCGAAAAAAATTGGGGTTAACTTGCAAAGGGGCTAACCCCAAAGTGAAAAATATGAAGTGAAAGAGGGGGTGAAGAGGAAACCTAACCAATTTCACTTGGTTATAGGACAGAAGGAGGTAGTGAGGACCAACACCTTCACTCTGGGTAAAATCTAATTCAGGGTTGTAGGCCTCAAACTTCACGCCAAAGGGAAGTTTGACTAATTTTCTAAGAGATTTGATATTTGGGGTTTTGCGAAGATTAGCAAGAAGTTTATCTGGGTTATAAGGGGGGAGTTCCTCAATGTTCTCAGCCCTTTCATCTTCCTAAGGAAGCATCGGAAGTTCCTCGGTACGACTCTCTACAGATTTTCCACGAGGCAGAGAGGCTAACTCCTCACTAGCAGAACTAGCATGAGACTCAGACATTTTGGGAAAGAGGAAGAGAAAACGTTAAAAACACTTACTGAGATCAAATGATAAGATCGCCGGAAAAAGCTTCAGCAAACTAGACCCAGAAAAGCAAGAAATTGTAGAGAATAAGGATAAAAGATTCTTACTCAAGAGATTTTTGTAACAGTGAAAATCTCAAGTGTTGGGTGAAGATGCTATTTATAAGAGATGAGGAGGTGTGTCCAAATGACGCAATTAATGAAGATTTAGGCGTTTGGACTTTTCGAGGCCAAACAGTCGCGTCGTTTGAGGGAATCAGCCGTCAAATTCAATTCAAGAAATGCACGTAATCAAGGTCATGATTACCATGACGTCAACACCAACCCATGAATGGTTATACATATATATGTGTATATATAACCTAAAATGGAAGGGCACTTTGTGGATAACCTAACATTTGGATCAGGTCCAGTAGACACTGGTCCAAATCCAAAGGGGCTAGTGTAAATGACAAAATTTCTGGCCCAGCAAAGTAAAAGGCCCAATGTCAATTGCCCAGCATACAAGCTGTTTTGGGCCCACCAAGATAGGTTTAAATGTATCTTAAAGGTCCATCAAATCCGAATAATAAGTCATGTTAACTAAAGCTCATAAATAAGGAGAACTTGGGGCTAAAGTTAAGAGTTTAATGATGATAAAGATTGATGTTAATCAAGTCCCTGAAATCAAGGGATTTGATCCTAACCTCAATGGGCTAAGACCTATTATCTCATGTATAAATATGGCCTTAGAGCCTCAATAAAAGATATTCTTGAGTGTGTACAAAAACTTGCATCTACAATATATTTTTTCCCGAAAAATATAATTCAAAACAAAAATATTTCGGGAAAAAATATATTTTTTAAAATATAAATATTCCCGATATATATATATATTTCAATATACATATATATTTTGAAATATATATACACATCTAAAAGGAGGGTAGGTTGGTATTTTCACATCTTTATGGATGGACAAATAGGCCCTCACACAAATTTAGGGGTACTTTAGTCATTTCACATCTCAAAATTTGGTTAAGTGGGTGAAAGTGTAATTAACGAAATAAGAGGGGGTGAAAGTATACTTTACATTAACAAGGGGGAATGAAAATGTAATTTACCCAGCATAAAATAAGACTAATATGACCAATCTCTAATAAATTTAAAAAAAGGGACCAATGTCAAAATGCATACAAAATTATAGGACTTAACTCAAAAAAACCCAAGATTATATTGTATTAGGATTCGAAACTGAACAAATATTTTAGAACAATTAAAGTTGAAAAAGTGGATAACTAATATGGGATGGAGAGAAATCTATTTTTTTAATAACACTTATTTAAAAATCATTCTTCTGGCTTTTTGAGATACACAATTATATATATATAGAATATTGCTCATGGGTATTGGAAAAATTATGTGAATTTTGTTTTCTCTGTAAATATCAAAAGACCCTTTTGATTATTTGTTATTATTATTTTAACTTTTGATTAGTGGTGATGATTTTTTTTATTCAAAATATGTGTTGTTTTGGGTTGATTAGTGTTTGACCAGAAAGGCGTTTGCACCTTATTTTGGTACCATTGTTGGTCGGATGGTGAACCGGATCAATGATAAGACGTTTACTCTGAATGGGGTTGAATACTCTTTACCCGTCAACAATCCCCCAAATAGTCTTCATGGTATTATTAATTTCTTTCCTAAATCTAAATTATATTTATTGACATGATAATCATGGTTGTCTTTGAATTTTGATAATTTTTCCAAATTGACTTGAATTCAGAAATTCAACCATGAGCGTGATATATTTTCAAAGGTCTATTGGCTTGAGTCGCATTAATGGCATGTATATGCTTCTAGCTTTGTTATTTTACAATGATTGTTGTTGCCTTAAGTTACCCTTGAATGAAAAGTCTGCAATATTGGAAGATGGTTCTTTCAACCATGAAAATGTGTTGTGGAGACTAAATTTAGAACATACACTAAGAAATGATGCTTATTATTTTTTATTAATAATCAAGTCGAGCTAATTGGAAACCATGCTTAGAACAAAGATTGAAGCTCTCAATGAGCATGAACAAGGTTTGTTATGAACCTGACTTATTAAAAAAAAAAAAAAGGTTATTTATGAACCTAATCTGAGATGCTCATAGTCGCATTAGTTCTTTTGCCACTTTAAAGTTGCACTCTTGTCATCAAATATTTTGTTCCTTTCCTATTAAAAATAAATAAATTTGATCTGAAATTTCAAATGTTAGGGTTACCACAGTTGTATATTGTTAATCTTTATGCATGGCAATGCCAATTTCGAAATTCATAAGCACCTGAACCTCACATGATAGTCAAATATAGTGTTACCAGCCAATGCGAAGTAGTATGCATATGCATCAATACATTTTCATTGATTAGAGAAAATGACGTAGATACTAAAGATGACATATCTAATTTTTGTCTTCTTTTTATCTCTCAAACATTACCATTACATACTAAATATGTATGATATTTCATTGGGTCTCCATTTTTAGTTTCTTTCACTTAGTGGAAAATGAATTTGTGTTCCTCGATCAAGCGTGAGGTTTGCCAACAACACGACATCCCATCCCCAACCTCCACCTTCTTGCAATTAAATAGTTACGTAATTCAGCAATGACACCATTTATATATTCATGGGTTGAAGTCAAAAAATATTTTTGTTAAGATTATTTAATTTTGAAGGAAAATTGGTTGATACTGCTCAAATCTTTCGTTCTCAAAATTTTCAAATCACTTCCAATTTTCAAATTCAAAATTAAATAATGGTCAAAATGGGTCAACTAAAGGATTATATGCAAAAACCCTAATGTTAGAAAATGCTCTAGAGAGCGGGAACCCGGATTTGAAACGGTGGCTATTTGGAGAAGTTGATTCTTCCTCTTCTCTTTGTGTGTCATTAATTTTTTTGTTTTCTTCCTTTTTTGTATTTATTGCTTTCACTTCAATGGCAGGTCATCAACAAACAAATCCAAAGCTCTTGGAACTCAACAATGGCTCCACAAACATGAACATGTTTTATTTTCTCAAAGTCAAGGTATGTATAATGAATCTTGCTTCATCTATGTATATAAATATGCATATTAATATTCAACTCCTTCTTCCCATGTAACCCATAATCTTGTTTTCGGCATTTTCTAAGATTCGACTCATCCAATTAGCGATATGTTTTGTGTTGGGTCTTCTGATTATTCTTCTTCTTGGGTTTTCACCGTAGATTTGTTTGTTCCTCAATTTTGTTGGGTTTTCTTCTTTGTTTTCACTTGATACTTACTATTTTCTTTAAAAAAAAAAAATTTTGTGGGGTTACAGACAGTTTTCATTTACCCTCTGTTTGGTTGCTAAGAAAACCCAACATAGCAAAATTGTTCTACAATATTTAATAGTCTTAATCACTTTATTGAACCCAAACAAAGCAATATATATGTACCTTTTTTGTTTAATTTGTTTTTTGTTGATATTTACTGATTGCACAAAGCATAATTATATTTGTATTGATTAACCCCATTCATATGGAATTTGATTTAGTGTCTAAAATGAGGTTTATAGTAGATTTTAATTATATGGAGTGTGCAAAAATGGTGGAAAATTTCAGATTTATTTGTAGCTATTGGGTGACTAAATTTTATTTAATTCATTTTTCTCAAGAACTAGTTTTTTTTTTTGGGATACTTGGTTCTGTTCTTGCTTTTTGGCACTCCTATTTGTGTGGATTATTGTGAATTCGTGATTATTTGTTTAGTGAAATTGTGGTTAGGGAAATGAGAATTTGTGTGGTTTTTATTTAACCATTTCCAACATTACCTTTTTTTTTAAAAAAAATGTGATTGTTCTGATGCTGGGATTTTGTCGCATAACTCTCTGTGTTGACTTATGTAGACGATCTTAAGCAAGTAACATGCAATTTTGAATAAGGTTGGAGTCTCTAGAGACAGAGCTACTTCAGGAGCTGTAGCCATCAGTTGGATTTTTAAGGTATATTCGACGTTCATATCTTTAGCATGCCTTAGCTACCTATTTAGCTTTTGCATTTTGTTCCAATAGCAGATTTTGTGTTTCTTCATAAATTTTCCTAGTAGTTACTATTTGTTTGCCTATTTACTATTTTTTTTTTCACACTGAAAGAGCATGGAACTTTAAGGCAGTAAGACTGTTGGAGATATCAATTGGAGCTTACGTTTCTTGACTTGCTATTTGTGTAAGTAAATTTCTTAATATATTAAGTTACATTAGTCCATTTCTCTTTTTCAAGAGATTGTTTTTTAACAATATTAAATTCATTCTTTGAAGCTTATTATTTTGCTACTTCATTCTTTGCCCTTTTTGTTCTTCTTTTCTCCGACCTCGAGGGCGCACAAACCTTGAGTGTATTCTTAGTATTTTCATGGAGTATAGAGTTCTAATTGTTAAGTATATATAATTGGTGATTTCCAGATTGTATGGGTAGAAAATCCCCATTTTGCAAATTAATGAAAATTTCAGAATTATTCTTAAGAGGAAATTTGCATAGATTCTTTATTCAACTTGACCATGGAAAATGATGTGTTGCACAAACATGCGGCTTTATATTGCATATGTGATGAGAAGGTTCATGCTGCCAACGAGCTCGCAAGCAAGCACTATAGGGTTCCTTTCTCTATACGTTAGGTGTATTCCTTTAATTCAACTTCACTTTCTTTTTTTTTTTATTTAAATTCATACAAATTCAATCATACATATTTATACTTGTACATTTATACGTATTTGGCATGTTGTCTATACGGGTATAGAATCTAACATACGAATATATAATTGGAGGCATTTTGTGCATACCATTTTAAAAGTCGTTTTCACTAAATTCACGAATTGGAGACAAGAAGTTAGTGATTTCTTCTTTTAGTATTTGCTATAAGAGTAATATTATTGTTATTCCTTTTTTCAAAAAGAGAGCAATATTAACTTCAATTAAAATCTAAGACAATTATCTTAATTTTGCAGGCTGGAGAAGTAGAAAGTCATTGTAAGAAATGGGGAGTAGGGGTCTCACACCGATGATGAAAGTTGTCACATCCCAAATTTCCTAGGACTCCGAAACCCGAGCCTAAGAGCTAAGGGAGTGAATGCGGAAGTAAAAAGAAATGAGAACCAATGATCTTCAGTCATCAAACACCCACAAAAGGGTAAAAATGCTCTGATACCATGTTGTCACGCCCCTAAAATTCCCGAAACTCTAATCTAGAGAATCAGCGAATTTTCAAGGGATGACGTCAGTCAAACGACCACTAGAGTCAACAATAACAAGAAAATACATGGAATAACAATGAAAAATATACTCCATGCCCAACCGAATACTAGAAACTCACTAGTATCCTCAGATACCAACAAACACGCCCCTAAATTCCTAAGACTCTTGAACTGGGACATCCAAGAAATCCAGGATGTGATCCTTAATACGAATGACCAACTAAGATATCATCAACCATGAAAACGTATGGAATAATGATGACAATGGTATATATTATACCCAAATGAATGATAAAACAAAGTAGCGGAATCTAACGAAAATCCGGCAGAGTTCCGTTTCTAAATGGAATATCCTGACACACAATCACAACAGAATAACCTGCCAATAATAGTTCGATAATATCAATGGCTCACAGGCCCAACATTCATCATCCTACCAAGGCCGAGGTAGTGGAAAGAAACCAAAACCCCTACACAACCTTCTATAATCAACAGAGCCACAAATGCTCGAATAAGAATACAGAAATGCACTCGGCAGTGCCAATAGATACATTGACATCCTGAAATAATAAATACAGGAAAAAAAAAAGAGACACCAATAAGGATATGCCAACAGACTGGCTCCCAAGAGAAATATATGACAATCCCATACAAAATGGATAAAGAAACTGACAGCAGATAACTATCATCCCCAAACCATCCGTGTTGCAACCGAAACGCATCACCCTGCACAACTCCAAACCTGTAACAAGGAAAAACAAAAGAGAGTTGTCGTTGCACCGCATGCTGCCCATAGCCGTAATATTTCCTGCAACCTAGTGTGGGAATACCAGGGGGCAAATGAAGTACCCCTGTGAGCAAATAAGCTCAGTGGGAAAAGATATCCTAACTACCACATCCTCTGACTGTTTAGGTAATGCTAAACTATCTAGCAAGATACATAGCCCACAATATAACCCAGCCACGAAAACCCAAGGCACGTACTCATATGCTACCGTAAACGAGTATATATATCAGGAATATATATATATAAGTACACAACATGAGTCTATAAGGTATAACTAAGACTCGTACTCTAAGTACCAACACCGGTAGTCTACACTACTCTCACAACGTACACTAGATACACGACACTCATGTCCAATCTAAAAAATTATCAAATGCTCACCACGCTAACCACAAAACCCAACAGAGGGAAACACACTCACCTCTAACATCCACATGAATCAAATCCACCACTAATACCAAGGAAGGCTCAAATCCCACTCCCCGATAACTCATGAGGGAAAACACTCACGTCCTTGCGTACTAACACAATCGTCATCTATATATATATGTACAATATACATATATATATATAAGAAACATCATCCCATTCCTAAAGAAAATCTATACCTCAAGGAAGGAATCACCTCATCATATCACCATATGAAAATCTCAAAATACTATCTCCAACAAAATCAATAAATCACTAACACTCTCACTATGGATAAGGAAAACCACCCAATCAACTCACGAAGAGCACACGAACACAACTCTCATGAACGACCACCTAAGGGTCACCAAAACAAAGCAAAGGAAAAGAATTCCCAATGCTAACCAACAGATAACCGAGACAATAATGTCAAGGTTAATAATACCACAAGTTTTTAGTGAGAACACCCGAACAAGGAAGCCAAGACAAGGGAAAAGAATTCCCAATACTAAACCAATAAATAACCGAGACAACAATGTCAAGGTTAAGAATACCCGAACAAGGAAACCAAAAGCGAATGGCCGAGAGTGGAAGTTATAAAAAGATGAATCCCAATGATTCAATAGTTTTTAAGAAAAATGTTATAAAAACTCAAACCAATCCATTCGGTATCCATGCCCCTAACGTACGAAAACTCGAATCACCTAGATGGTGACATCAACAACCAAGAAGAAGGAAAAGGCAACACTATATGTGTGCACTGAACAACAACAAGCCTCAAACCCGAGACTTAAAAATGATCGAAAGCAAAGGTGAAACAATAACCACCTTTCAAAACACCACAGGTAGAGATTTTTGAGAAGGAAGTCTCGAAATCTCAGAATCTCGAGAATAATAATAAAATAGTTTTCCTTTAAGAAACCACACATTAAAAATGACCGTCTTGCCCCCGGTCTTCGTCAGTCGCCCTCAACGACTTTTAAAAGTTGAAAATCATTTTAAAGAAGATCCTAAGATCATTTTATAAAGTACTAAAACTTTTAGTTGCTACGGGGGTAGGCGAAAACGGGTTTTTCCGTTTAATCACAAAGAGTTTATTTCAAAACTTAGAAAACACCATTTCCGAAAGACAGCCAAATAAGAGTGAACACAACTAGATTCCTATAATGTCCCAAAAAGACAATGAAGGAAGAACAATACGTTGGACTCACGGAACATAACTATCCGTTTCCAACCCCACGAAATCAAATGATAACACAAGGAAGAGGTTTGACACCATGCCGTAACCGATGATTCAAGGAATGACATATAAGTCAACGGTCACATATTAGAGTACAAAACACGGTACAAGGAATGCTTAGGAGAATGAACTAAGCATGAGGAACAACGCTGCAATACTACAGTACCCTAAGTACTTACTGAAAATCACCACAACCATAACCTTTTCTAACCCGATCAAAATCTCTAAATACGGTTGATAGCCCATTCCTAAAAAGGTGAAAGGCAACTAAGGGCCTATATTACAACATCCACTAAGTTCATAATCTCTTCACCTGCCTTCTCTAAGGCCTCAAATCTCCAAAGAGGTCACACAACTAACCACAATCACAAAACAATTAATCTCATTCTCTAAGGCATCAACTCAAAATTAACTCTACAGTTCATCACTAACCTCAACTATTCACAGAGATTATTACACCAATATACTTAAACTCCCCCCCCCCCCCACCAAGGGTACAAAAGTATCAATCACAAGTATAAAATGTACGTTTCATTATACTTTAACAATTTCTGCATTTAATTCATGCTTTCACATTATTCATTTTCAGTTGAGCATTTTATAAAATATGAATTAAATTCGCAATATTCATAATTAACATGCTCCAATATCCACAGGTAATAATAGCACATATACATGTCAATGAAATCACATAAATAGTGTGCAATGCAATATGACTCACGGACCACCTATGATACGCACACAAAAACACACCCTTCCCAAGGGTGAACGGATCCTTCTCCACAATTCCCCTGAGGCTGCAGGCTCATTAAGGAATGTAGACTCATCGAACCGTCATTCCCAATTGCTTTTGACACTTCACACTTTTAATCAAGGAAGACGTCTACCACGACGCGGTTGTGCACATAGGCTTTGGACGATATATCCTCCCTCTATCGTCTCAGTTTTTCAGAATATTAGTTCCGCGGGAAGCGAGAAGCATCCCCTGACCAGTTGTTTCGACGATCCAAAGACAAATGTCTACTCAAGCACCACAAGCAAAGGAAGTAGACCACACCAATTAAATTTTTCTCTGCAAAAGGTGAACCCGTGCACTACATGCACCAACACCCATGTCCTCACACGACATGGTGTAACCAATAAAAATCATGTCTCAACATAAATATGTAATGCATTATATTTATGAAAATATCCACATTAAAATACCAACATGAATCTCATAAATCCCTTTAACATGCTTTTAAAATATAATAAGGGCATTTAAATAATATGGAAATAAGTTCATGTTTTAAACAATATATTTCCTTTAGTTCTTTAAGAAAAATATATTCAATTCCTCTTAACATGCCTTTAAAACAATTAAAGTAAATAATCCACGTATCGTAAGGGGAACCTAGCATAACATCTAAGTTTACGTACCTCACGTCACATATCCCCTAACACAGTAAAAAATGAACTAATATAGCGTTCTAAATTCACGTCTAGCTTTTACAAAATTCTACTAAGCCACTTATTCTTATTCAATTCAAATAGGAATTTATTTAATTTAGCGAGAAAATAAATAGATTAATTTCTCAAATTAATTCCTACGTCCTGCCTCGATTCTAACCCAAATATAGATATTTAAATTCACAGTTTAATATATCTATATTAAAATAAGTAAGGGTTTGCGCACCCAAACCACGTCAACGATACAGAAGTGAGAATAAAATTTCCCACCCTAATTCATGCGTATAGAACAGCCCGAAACGACCCACCGTGAACAGTACCGGCCCCCGTATATGGAGCCCACTGACCAAACTCACCCGAATAATATTTTGAATATACCAAAACGTCTGCCTCGACAACCTATACAATATATACGAAGCTCATTAGCAATAGGTTAATCAATTTGGGTAAATTTAAAATGACCCATACGAAAATCATAACCTATAAACGCGATTTTCCAACAAACCGCTTAATGAAAAAATACGAAATTTAATTATGATGAACACTAAGCTAAGACGAAGCTACTCACCAAAAATCAGCCCAAACCGACAACAGAAAGTTGACCAAATCATCGGCCGAAGTCTGGCCGAACCCGAGACTGGTCGTCACCACGCATGGCTGGACTGCGCCACCACCAGCGTGACCACCACTGCACGCCATCACCACCATCGCGCCACTAGCTCCATCATCATCCACATCTCCAGTGAAATCAGCTCCTAGTCGAAACCCTTACAGTCGATGACCTATACCAAATCACGTCGCCACATGTGCCTGAACCCAGCCTTGAGCCACCAGGTCGAACCGCCGTCGCCAGCCTCACCGTCAGCCACCAATGACCACCGTGAGTCGTCGCCAACACCTGGGTCACCGTCGTCGCCCCAGTCAGCGACCACCACATGGCCGATCCTCACTCTCGCGCCACTCCCTCTCCCTCACGCGGCTCCTCTCTCTCTCTCTCTCTCTGTAAAATGATGATGATGGAGGTGTAAGGAGTAACTGTTGTAGAGGAGAAGATGGAGAGAAACGTGTAGCAGAGAAGAAGGAAAAAGGGTATGTGGTTACGTGTTCTCTCACAGATCGTACATACACATATACCCATACATCAAATATAATCTAATTGAATTTTGGGCAACCTAATTCCAATGGGTCATGTGACCTTATAATGTGACCAATTGAAATAATTGTGACAAGGGTTCCCAAATTTCAATACAAGCCCAATCCAATAAAACGTGTCGCCATCTAGTCGAAGCACTAATGCTAAACGTCGAAACGAAATCGTGTAGTTGGTAACAAGAACTCGCGTAGTCGTCAAAGAGAAACCGTAATGTCGTCCAGTCAATTTTAAAATTAAACGCGAAAAATTTAAACGCGAAATACCAAGGATAAACAAAACGTCATGAACAAGTGACATCATAACTGAAATTAAATTGAAATATAATTTCAGGAAAAAGGAAAATAACACGGGGTGTTACAAAAGCTGAGATTCAGAGGGATGACACAAGTAGACAATGTTTTGGGAGAGACTGTTAGAAAGTAACACATACCACTTAGTTCGCCTTTTGGAATCAAAATCAGTATTATGTTATTTAGGTGTTGAAAATAGTATATGCACATGAAATAAAAATTATATTGTACAATGTAGGGGATTATATTGCACATCAGTTGCTCAACGTGATGTGCACATTATTTGTCATCCAATGCCAAAATCTACATTAATGGTACTTACAATGGAAATTGTATTTTCATGAATGCTTGAGAATGGTAATGGTTGCATTTTGAGTTATTAGTTAAAATTAATCGTGCAAGACACGCGATTAGAAATTACGTTCACTATAATGTTATTTAAGTATTTAAAGCAGTACATAAAATACACATAGAATGAGAATTATTTTGTATTGAAATTACTTAGGAGACTAAGGAAATAGCCTAGAGGGGGTGAATAGGCCTTTTATGGATTTAATGATCAATTAGAATGAGAATTATTTATGTTACATATACCAACCAGGTAGAAAGTTGAATAAGATCATTGTTGCAACATCATGAAATTATTTTTTCTAAACTTTCCTAAAAATCCGATATTTTCTAATAAGGTAAGAAACAATAAGATCGAATGACTATTTGGCACAACAGTATAACCTCTCCTTCCAATAAGGAAGCTAAGGGGTTCAAGTCTCCTTGGAGATAAAATGGCGTGTGTGTAAAAAAAACTAAAAAGAAAAAAATTAAAATCCTTACCTTTCAAAATAAAACCTAAAACAAATAGAGCAAAATAATAATAAAAATAATCTAGAAAACTCTAAATACCATTATATATATTTTTTATAAAAACTAAATGTAGACCTTTTATAATACTATAGATATTGCACAATTATATTTAATTACACTGCACATTTCTATTTTATTACTTTTCACATAAACGTACGTTTATTATATTATGTCACAAAGATAAATAGATCAAATCAACTTTGAAAGTTGTTATTTATTACTGTCAAACATATGATAACATTAAATTAATGATAATCATTCTCGTTTTTACCAATGATGTATATGCATATCTACATATACCTTTCAATTTCTTTTGTCAACTTTGAATGTTATTTTTGTGGCTTCTTACAAAACTTTCTTAATCTTCTCATTCTATAGCTTTCATTCTCTTCTCCTAAGATTGAATTCTATTGTTAAAGATGACTCATTTTTTATGTACATCACGTATCAATGAAATAGTACTTATGTTTATGATTATGTGGAGATCAAGTATGGCCCCAACCAGTTGATTGCACAATATTTCATATTAAGATGGGTCATGCTCTGTAAATTATATTGCAAAAAATAATGTAGTCTACATATTAAATTAAATTACTTCATTTTAGTACTTATTTTTACCTACTCTTGTAAGATTTACGGACATTTGTGTTTAGTGGTACACTTGTATATGTGTATATATTCGAGTATATGGCACAATATTGTACTATTACCATGTATATTTGTTTCCATGACTCTGCACATAACCATAGAATAACGCTTGATAGTCTAAAATTTCTTGCTTACAAATACAAAATGTAAGAATAATTTTACCTTATAAGGTTTGAAATATTCGTTAAACATTGTTATACAATTATTGGAACTAGTACTGTATATTTCTTAAATTTTTTGTTCCAAAAGTTACCATATATTTGTACAAATTGAACAATGTGCATACATATCGGAAAACGACAAAATAAAAATCTGCAACATATTTCAATTATTAGTCAAACATTGTCACGAGTATTTTTACCTACTCTTGTGAGATTTACGCACATTTGTGCTTAGTGGTACACTTGTATATGTGGCACAATATTGTAGTGTTATACTTCATATTTTGTTTCCATGACTCTGCACATAGACATAGAACAACGGTTGATAGTTTAAAATTTTTTATTTACAAATAGAAAATCTCAGAATAATTTTACCTTATAATGTTTGAAATATTCGTCAAACATTGTTATACCCAAATTGGAACCAAAAATATATTTATTACATTTTTTGTCCTTACTGGTACACTTGTATATGTGGCACAATATTGTACTTTTTTTCTGCATATATTGTTTCCATGACCCAACACATAGACATATAACAACGGTTGATAGTTTAAATTTTTTTATTTACAAATACAAAATCTCATAACAATTTTACCTTATAAGGTTTAAAATATTCGTCAAACATTGTTATACAATTTTTGAGATAAACGTTGTTATACAATTTTAGAAGAGAAAAAAATATATCAGAACAATTTTACTTTTTAATGTTGGAAATATCGAGGTAAACGTTGTTATACAATTTTCGTAACCAAATAATTATCTCTTAAAGCACATCTGGGTCAGGAGTTGACATATATTTGTACTAACGGTTTAAAAACTATGAAATAAAAATCTTCAACATATTTGAATTATTAGTTATAAAGTTTCACGAGTATTTTTACTACTCTTCTATAGTTGCTTTGACATAATTAAATAAACATATATTTTCAATGCTTTGCAATTTAGTGAATATATTAGACTAAGTTCCACATTTTTTGTTTCATACAAAGTTAATATTTTTCCAATTATAGTGCACATAGAAACAGAACAACGGTTGATAGTTTAAAAATTTTGGAAGAGAAAAACAAAATGTCAGAATAATTTCACTTTTTAAGGTTGGAAATATCGAGGTAAATGTTGTTCCAATTTTCGTAACAAAATAATTATCTCTTAAAGCACATCTAGGTCAGGAGTTGACATATATTTGTACTAATGGTTTGAAAACTATGAACTAAAAATCTTTAACATATTTGAATTATTAATTATAAATTTTCATGAGTATTTTTATCACTCTTCTATAGTTTCTTTGACACAATTGGGTAAACATATATTTTTTATGCTTTGTAATTTAGTGAATATATTTGACTAAGTTGCACATTTTTTGTTTCATACAAAGTTAATATTTTTCCAATTACAGTGCACATAGAAACAGAATAACGGTTCATAGTTTAAAAATTTTGGAAGCGAAAAACAAAATGTCAGAATAATTTCACTTTTTAAGGTTAGAAATATCGAGGTAAATGTTGTTATACAATTTTCGTAACAAAATAATTATCTCTTAAAGTACATCTTGGCCAGGAGTTGACATATATTTGTACTAATGGTTTGAAAACTATGAACTAAAAATCTTTAACATATTTGAATTATTAGTCATAAATTTTCATGAGTATTTTTACCACTCTTCTATAGTTGCTTTGACACAATTGAGTAAACGTATATTTCTATGCTTTGAAATTTAGTGAATAGATTCGACTAAGTTCCACATTTTTTGTTTCATACAAAGTTAATATTTTTACAATTACAGTGCATATAGAAACAGAACAACGGTTGATAGTTTAAAAATTTTGGAAGAGAAAAACAAAATGTCAGAATAATTTCACTTTTTAAGGTTGGAAATATCGAGGTAAACGTTGTACACAAGCTACAGGAAACAATTCACTTATGTAACTGATTATTAATATAGAAAGATATTAATTTTTAAAGGAAGTGGATTACATTCCATAATCAAATCCGTAACAATTTTGTATGAATAAGTCTAGTTACAATAGACTTCAACCTTGCACTATACACAAGCTACAGGAAACGAACACTACTTTTGTTGAGGGGTTGGATGAACTGCAAACTTTACCAAGGAGCACTGACAAGCTAATATCTAACATGGCTGGGGAACGCATTTGGGCTTACACCCTTCACCGGTTTCTCAATGTATTTGGGTGTGTCAGTCAGAAATTTGAGCCATTTTTCCTCCCCAAAATTGGCCACGCTCAAACTCTTCATTATTGCTTCAACATCCATGGCCAAACCTACTTTCAAAAACAAAATACAGTGATGTATCTGTGTGAGAATGATTTTAAAGCATCTTTTGACCCAACAACGACAACATCCAAGCCTTTTCCGAAAAAGAAACAATCATCAACATGTGTACATGTGAGTTTTCCCGGCCCATATAAAAAGCCTCATCCCGATCAGATCGATCCTAGAAAGACCCGAGATGATGACCTGATCACTGAGCCCACGTTATAACCCGACCGATAAGTCTGTTCTATGGTCCGCCCCAAGACCCGAGCACCAGGCCCATCCTTTGGCCCGACCCGAAGAGCATTCTAGAAGAAACTTGAAGATTCTAGAAGAGACTTGCAGCTCAAGATAATGACGTAGTATAGAGACAAAATAGCCGACGTGTAAAGTAAGGATAATATTCCAAAATTGAAAATGTTGCCCTAATGGGCCAAAGGCCCAGAAGGCAAATGTATATAATCCAATGAAGAGTAATGAGAAAGCATCCTTTTGTGTTGTGCAAATTTTGTATCTACACAATGGCGCCGTCTGTGGGAAGTTAGGTCATTTCGCCGACCATCTTCCTACCTCAAAACGCTGAGCAAAATCCAGATACCACCACCAAATCTTCAATATCATCTTTTCCGTCCAAATCTGACCATGCCGGTAACCAGATCCCAGTCAAAAGTACAGATCCCTAGCGACAGACAACCAAGTGCTTCACCAACGATCGAGCACCTCTTGCAGTAACTCGTCAAGCCGAGAGACGAAGCCAAGCCGCCGAAGCGAGAAGCCTGGTGACGGAGAAAAGGAGCGAGGAGCTCTTGGCAAGAATGAATCAGGCGACTATCCCTCCGGTAGTTCCTGATCAATTGTAGATCCAAGAACAAGCCGAACCACAGGAGGAACACGATGAAACCTCTCACCGACCAGGCGAGGCCCCAGCCGCAGGCAAAGTTCCCGTCACCGACGATCCTCTAACATCACAAAAACTTCAGGAGATGATGGCGGAGTTCCAAAAGAAGGTCATGAAGGATCTGAGGGCCCGATCTACCGATGGTCAGGCCCTCCAAGCCTCTTCCGACTCGGTTCAGTCACCGTTCACTTTATCACCCGGGAACCCTCCCTTAAGAAGTTCGTCATGCCCAGATTCACTCCCTACGACGGAATGAAAGATCCCGAGGAACACATTTATTAGATCCACCAAAAAATGACCATGTATGCCGAGAACGAGGCCTTGTTATACAAAGTATTCTCCTCTAGTTCAGGAAGCAGCCACCGAGATCCATTGGCAGCTGGCAGCAACTGTCCGACCTCTTCGTGGCCTAATACTTCAGGAACAAGAGGCAAAAGAAGACCAGCTCGAGCCTCTTTACCATGACTCAAGAAAAAGGCGAGTCCCTTAAGAGTTTCCTATCCAGATTCAACGTCGAGTCATCTTCCATCGACAACTGCGACCAACACTCAGCCGTGGAAGCCTTCAGGATGGCACTGATTCCGGGGACGAAGTTTCACCAGTCACTTGTGAAACGACCACCCTCGGGAATCGAAGAACTCAATTCTAGAGCTTAGGGTCACTTAAGGATCGAAAAGGAGGAGGCGACCCGACAGAAGAGAGCGGCATTGATCAATGTGGAAATCAAGTCGAAGGATAAGGCGTTGGATACATCCCAACAACTGATTAATCGCAAACGGTCAAATCCCCCGATCCCCGCTTCATCTCAGTTTCCCCCACAGCCCGAGAGGCGTGCCAGACTCGAAGAGAAGATCACCCCATTGAAAATGACCCTTGTCAAGCTCTTCCAGGAAAACAAAGCCAAAGGAATCTTCCAGACTCCTTCCCCAATCAGGCAACCCCTCGACTAGAGGGAAAGGTCAAAGCACTGTGCCTTCCATAGTAATTTCGGCTATAAGACAAATGGTTGCAGGAGCCTGTGGCACCAGGTCGAGGCAATGATAGCCCGAGGAGAACTGAAAGACTATGTCCAGAGGGATGGTCCAAGAGCCAATCAACCAACACAAAATAACCAACAGAATCAAGCCCCAGCGCACCCGGTCAGAATCATCAATATGATTCATGGAGGTCCCGACCCATGAAGTGGCGAAGGATCGAGACGCTCACAAATGAGAAGAGCACATCAGGTCAACAGGATAGCCGGGATAAACGAAGTCCACCACTGAACAGGGTAGTCTCAGATACTCTTCTCCCATGATGACCTCCGAGACATCCAGGTCCCACACGACGACCCACTAGTCATCACTCTGATGGTCTCGGGATGACTTGTCAGGAGGGTCATGGTTGATCCAGGAAGCAGTACCAATATAATGACCAAGTGAGCTTTTGATAAATTGGAGATCGACCCGAGGGACATTGTAACTTCCCGAAATACAATCGCCGGGTTCGATGGAAAGCAAGTCGAACCCCTCAGGGAGATCAAGCTACCCGTGTCAGCAGCCCAGAGAACTCTGTCCGAGACCTTTGTGGTGGTGGACGTGAAGCCCTCATGCAATCTGCTTATGGGAAGAGGATGGATACACAGGATGCAAGGCGTACCTTCAACTCTCCACCAAATGATGAGGTGTGTAGGGCCGAATGGTTATGACATAATTGATATCAAAGGGGATCAAGTAGCGACCAAGAAATGCTACGCCATCACTATTAAAGGAATGAAGGATAAGCCCGATCGAAAGAGGTCTCGAGAAGAGGTTCAAGATCTAGACCCACAGCCCAAATAACAACTACAGAACAGGGAGTCTGGTCCCCCGATCATTGCAGAACCTCTGCAGCCAGTATCTGTAATACCCAGCCAACCCGACAAGGTCACCTACGCAGGTACAAGTCTCACCACTTGTGAATAAAATGAACTAACAACATTCTTCAGGGTAATCGTGACATCTTCGCATGGGAGCATACTGATATGCCCGGCATCGATCCCTCCATAGCCCGACACACATTACATGTTGACCCAAATATACGATCTGTCCGACAGAAACAGAGGCGAATGGGGGGCCAAAGGAACCAGATCATAGCTGACGAGGTGTCAAAATTACTGGAAGTCGGGTTCATCAGGGAAGTTCAGTATCCCAAGTGGTTAGCCAACGTGGTGGTTGTACAGAAAAAGAACGAGAAGTGGCGAGTCTGCGTCGACTTCACTGACCTAAATAAAGCCTGCCCGAAAGACAGCTTCCCCCTACCTAAAATAGACCAAATGGTCGACCCTACTGCGGGCTACGAGAGACTAACTTTCCTTGATGCCTACTTGGGATACAACCAAATCCCAATGGACCTGATGGATGAGGACAAGACCTCCTTCATTACCGAGACAGGTACTTATTGCTTACAAGTTATGCCTTTTGGACTAAAAAATGCAGGAGCCACATTTCAGAGACTGGTGAATAGGATCTTTAAAGGAATAATGAGCACAGTAGTCGAGGCCTACATTGATGATACAGTGGTCAAAAGCAAAAAGAAAACTGACCACTTGGAGCATCTCTGAAAATTATTCGACACCCTGAGGAAACATGGGATGAAACTCAATCCAGCCAAATGCTCATTCGGGGTGTCTTCGGGGCAGTTCCTGGGGCACATTGTTGACCGATCAGGCATACAAGCCAGCCCAACCCAAGTGAAGGCTCTGCTCGAAACAAAAGAGCCAGCCACACACAAAGAAGTCCGAATTCTGACCGGAAGAGTTGTAGCCTTAAGCAGATTCATCGCAAGACTAACCGACCGATACCGACCCATCTTCCAGGCAATTAAAACAAAGAAGGGAGAAGTGTGGGGGCCTGAACAAACTAAAGCCTTATCCAGATTAAAAGAGTACATGCTCAAGCCTCCCATTCTTGCGACACCCGGGCCCGATGATATCCTACTCTTGTATCTGGGAGTATCATCAGTGTCAACTAGCGTTGTACTCATCTGAGAGGACGGGAACCTCCAGATGCCCATTTTCTATACAAGTAAGGCATTAGCCGATCCCGAGACCCGATACAGCAAACAAGAAAAGTTGGTTATATCCATGATCAATGCCAAACGACGTCTCAGGCATTACTTTGAAGCTCACCAGATGATTGTCCCCACTACCACTCCGATTCGTGTACTTATGGCAAAGCCCGATCTCTCCGGTAAGATCTCCAAATGGGCCATTGAGCTAGGGATTTATGATATAACCTACATTCCCAGAGTCTCGATCAAAGGACTGGTCGTGGCCGATTTTCTATTAGAAGGAGAAACTGACAAAACAGATCAACCCGTTGAATTAGAAACATGGAAATTATTCATGGAAAGCTCGGTGAGCGCCAATGGAGCAGGCGTCGGGGTGGAGATCTATACTCCCGACGGGACCAAGTTACAGGTTTTTATGTAATTGCAATTCTCAGCCACTAACAATGAGGCGGAGTACGAGGCGATCATATCGGTCCTGAGATTGGCCAGAAGCCTGCAAATACAATCCCTATCTGTATACAGTGACTCCCAGCTAATTATCAGGAAAATAACCGACGAGTACGAAACCAGAGACCCCAAAATGGAATCTTACAGAGCGTTGGTGCTCAAGGAGTCAGAAGGTTTTCGAAAATTAACATTCATCCAAATCCCTCAAGAAGAGAACACCTCTGCCGACCACTTAGCTAATCAGGCGTCTGCAGCTGGTGAAGATATGATCCGAGTAGTACTGACCGACTTCATCACTATACCGAGCATTCGAGAGCCCGACAAGAAGATATGTCTAGTTCCCCGAGAGCCGAGCTGGATGGACCCCATAATCGACTACCTCAGTGTCGGGACGCTACCAGCTGATAAGGCAGAGGCAAGGAAAATTAGAATGAAGTCAGCTAGATACTCGATCATCCAAGGACAGCTCTACATAAGATCTTTCTCGGGTCCATATTTGAGGTGCGTCACCCCTTCCGAGTCAGAGACAGTGATGCAAGAGATACACGCTGGAGCTTGTGGAAATCACTCAGGTGCCCGATCTCTTGCCCATAAAATCTTATCCCAAGGTTACTTTTGGCCTTACCTGTCCCGGGATACCGAGGAATATGTACGGAAATGAAAAACCTGTCAGATGCATGGTGACGTTATACTCCAACCACCAAAATTCTTGAACCCGACAATCGTTCCACATCCTTTTACCCGATGGGGAATGGATATAGTCGGACCACTCCCAAAAGCCATTAGGTCAACAACCCATGTGCTCCTGGCCACCGACTATTTCACCAAATGGGTTGAATCCGAGTCCTACCCTTCTATAAAAGGCAGCCATGTGGTCAAGTTCATATGGAATCACATCATCTGCAGGTTCGGGGTACCTCGGACCATCATGATAGACAACGGCACTAATTTAGACTGTGAACCGGTCAGGTCGTTTCTGACCGAGCATGGAATCAATCAAAATACCTCCTCGGTAGGGTACCCGCAGGCCAATGGACAAGCAGAAAGAACCAATCGATCCATCTTCAACACCCTAGCAAAGAAACATGAGAATGCTAAAGGAGCATGGTTAGACAAGTTGCCAAAGGTACTGTGGTCGTATAGAACAACGCCCCGACAAGCAACTGGTGAAACACCCTTCGTTATAGCGTATAGGGCAGAGGCCGTAATCCTGACGGAGTACGCCGTCCCGACACTGAGGTCACTGGCCTGGGACGAGAAATCAAATAGTCAACGCCTAGCTCACGAGCTCGACCTGATGGAAGAGAAGAGAGAAATTGTCGGGATAAGACTGGCAGTGTACCAATAACGGGTCAGGAATCACTTCAACAAGAGAGTAAAAAGAAGGGGATTCCAAGTCGGGGACATGGTCCTTAGGCGAAAGATTGGACACGTGGGCAAGCTCCAAGAGCCGTGGGAAGGACCCTACACCGTCACTGAAGTGGTGGGGCGTGAGGCCTATAGACTACTCAGGAACTCTGATAACAAAAGGGAGCCCAACACACAGAATGCATCCCGACTTAAGAGGTATTACCCCAAGGAGTATTTTTTTGGCTACTGTAAAGAAAGGCCACTAGAGCCCAAAAAGATTGCAATGAAAGTTCCATTTTTCCCGATCATCTCCACGATTATCGAAATAATCTCCATGATTATCTCTATCCGACGGGTTTTTCTCTGTAATATCAATTCTAAAACCTAAGTGTTGCATCCTCTCCATGGGCCCAAAGTGCCCGAGAGATAAACACAGACCCACTAGTGGTCGGGTTTTACAAATATCAATTCTAAAACCTAAGTGTTGCATCCTCTCCATGGGCCCAAAGTGCCCGAGAAATAAACACAGACCCACCAGTGGTCGGGTTTTACAAATATCAATTCTAAAACCTAAGTGTTGCATCCTCTCCATGGGCCCAAAGTGCCCGAGAGATAAACACAGACCCACTAGTGGTCGGGTTTTACAAATATCAATTCCAAAACCTAAGTGTTGCAATCAGTACGGAGTCACAATTCAAAATCCCGTCTATTATTGTCTGGTTTTTATTGTTATTATTGCTCAGTCACAATTCAAAATCCCGATTGTTATTACCATATCAAAAGAAACAAGTATGTCTCACCCACAACAAAATATGAATAAATAAACTTATATTGAAAAGCCCCGGTGGCTAAGGCTGATACAATGATGTGTTACAAAATCGTTGCAAATACAAGGTAAAGGAAAAAACAGGATATGGGGCAAGAAGCCAGAGGAAGAGCCCTATTTCGAAGTCTTCTTCCCCTGATGGGTCTTAGCCTCGGGAATCTCATCACTTTCCCCCTGAACCACGACGGGAGGATCTAGATTCCTGCATGAGCCTTTAGCCCCGAGGGACTGTCCCCCTGTAACTTCAGGCTCATCCAGACCAGAATGAGAAGGCGGAGAGGGCAGGGGATCCTGAAGGAATTCGCCAAAGATAAGGTCTTCGGGCTCGGCCTCCGGATCTTCATACGGAGGCCCCACTCCTAAGCTGAGGTAAAGATCCTCAATAGTCGGGATCTCCCTTTCCTCCTCGGGCTTTTGAAGCTCCGCTATGCATTCCCGCCAACCCTGCTCATAACGGTACTTGCAGGTCAGCTCAAAGCGGGAGATCATCTGGTTTCCACCCTTGTGGCACATCTCCACCCGAGATCTCTCCACACCTAGGGCGTTCTCAACCTCAACCTTCTCCCCAAACAACCGCTGCCCCGAAGTCTTTAACTTCTCAACTTCTTCAGTCAGGGACTGCACTTGGAGAGTCAAGGCTTCCCAAGCCTGGGCCTCCCGATCAGCCCTCTGCTCAGCCTCCCGAGCCTTGCCCTTAAGTTCTGAGATCTTTGGCTTAGCGTCTACGAGCTCTTCCTCAGCCGAAACAGCCCTATATGTCAGGGATTGAATCTTGTCCTCAACCTTTTTGGAGTGCTCCAGAACCTTGGCACACCCAACTTTATGGACCTGAACGTCCCGAGTCAGGGCATTTATGACCCAGGCATCATCCTCAAGCTTGCAATTGTATGCCTGAGTAGCATGAAGCATCTGAAAGAAGAGAGTGTCAGCACAGAAGATACGAAGCAAAATAAAAAGCTAAGTATAAGAAATATGAAATTACGCACATCGCAAGCTGGGGCCCATTCAAAGCTAAGCTCATCTTATCATATCGCCCCATGGCCAACCTATCCGCCGGGGTCTAGACTCCCAGGGCCATCTCTCGTAAGGCTTCCGGGTTCCCAATCGTCTGATCCCCCATAGATAGATACGGGTTGCCCTTCCGAGTGTCCAGCTTGAACCGAGGCCCATGAGGAGCCTCTTTCCCACTTTCAGCAGCGCGTTCAATCTCCCTGTGGTCTTGTTTCCTTACTAGAGGTGTGATAGCAGTGCGCAATCTGGTAGGTCGGGATAAACCCTGACCCTCTTCGTCAGAGCCTAACTCCCGAGCATCTAACGTCGAGGCAGGAACCTCTAAGGCCATACCGAGGCTAGGACCGGGCCTGACTGAAAGTTAAGCCTGAGACGAATTCTGATCCGAACCTCTAGAGCTCGGGACCATAGCATGATCACCCCGACCTCGACCGCCCCCGATGCAGCTGTTTGTGGGGTATGAGAAGGCGAAGGCGGAGGCGTGATCGGAGGATCCTCTACCGGAGGAGGAGGAGGCGGGGGCGTGGCAGCTTGGCCCTCAGTCAGTCCAGTTGATGAACTGACTACAGGGTTCTCGGGGACTTGAGAGACATCAACCCCACAAATGAAGGATGTGGAGCCGGTGACAGCCTTCTTAGCCTTCTTGATTAAAAGCTTGGGCATGCTGACCACTTTCCTTTTCTGTTTAGTTCTCTTGAGTTTTTGGGTTGCTGATGACTTGGACTTCAATTTCTTCGATCCAGACGTAGTCGTAACAGAACCCGAGGCAATCATCGACGCAGATTTTCTCGATGCAAGCTCCTGCAATATAGACCCGGTCAGGCAACCCTGGCTATCCCTTAAATCCTGACTCCATACTCTGGCCTCCAACAGTTCAAATCGGGATCTTATATACCCGACCTCCATTTTCTCCTGAGGAGCCTTAAGGAAATCCATCACTAGCATACCCAACTTATCATTACATAGATCGCAATGGCATGAAGCTCGGGTATGGAAACTCTTAAACTCGGGAAGTCGGGTCTATTGGAAAACGTGGCTGACAGGTATGTTTATGGCATCGGAATGCCTCCACTGCCCACTCACTACAATCATCCTTTCTTTCCATCCCTTATTGGAGGTCGGGACGTTGTCACATAATTTCCTCTTAACGTACGAGGTTAGGTTGTACCGACCCCTATTATCTTTCTGTTCCTGAAGTTTATACGAGAACAGGAGCTCAGCCAAACCTAAGTCTAGGTTCAATTCTTTGCTGATCAATAGGATCATGGCTAGGATCCTATAAAAATTGGGACCCACTTGAAGGGGGGCCAGACCCAAAGGTGCCAAGGCCAGAAGGAAGAAAGGGTGAATAGGAAATTTTAGTATGGCAAGATGGAATGAGGAGAGCAATATATCCCTATCCTTTAGCCCCTCACCCATCCTAAAGTCTTTGTCCCGAGGATAATGTCTAACATTTACCCTTTCGGGAACCCCGAGGCTCTTAAGTTGAGCGTCTTTCCTGTACTTGGCCGGGAGCGGGTCAGCATAAAAAATCTCCTCTTCCTCAACATCCTGACCTTGATCATTCCCATCATCCCGACCCCCTACAACTCGACCCCCAACATCTTGATTCACTTCTGGTGGACTAGTTCTAGTGACTCGGGTAATCTCTAAAGATGGGGTGTTTACTGAGGCTTCGGGGTCGGTGATTGTCAAATCGGTGTCTGTCATTTGCAGGTCACTAACCGACCTAGTGTCATCACTCCCCGACATATTTGAAGAAAGGTAGAAGAAGTGAGAAGAATGACTTACAAACAGGTAAAGAAGATTCCGGCAGTCCCCCGGTTGTTTTCTCCGGCAAAAGATTTACAGAGTCCGGTAATTGTACCAACATGCAAGAATTGGGGCGTCCTATCAAACGCTTCTCAAAAAGGCTCAAAACACTCCACGAAAGGGAATACTCAACCAAGACCACCGAGATTTGCAGAAATTGATGAAACCAACTTGGAAGTATAGAATGAATTTAAGTTTGTGAGTAATGCTTGGAAAAGTTGCAGAGAGAAATTGAAGAAGGTAAAGGACCGCTCCAAAAAGATGATGACCGAAAATGGTATTAAGTATGATGTATATGAGTTATATAGGTGTGATATTTCAACTACCCAGGCCAAGGCATCGGACAGACATGACCCGGCCCATTTCACACATACCTAGGACACCTCAACCACAAATTCAAAATCACAATTGATTGCGACGGCTACAGCATTAAATGCAACTCCGCGTCATCAGGCACGCGTCCCATGTACCAACCTCAAGGGCTTTTTGATAGGCCTCACGATTCTTTCATCTAATGGGCCTATTAAAAGGCAGGCCCATAAACTAAAAGAGGGCCATATAAAAAGCCTCATTCCCATCAGATCGATCCTAGAAAGACCCGAGATGATGACCCGATCACTGAGCTCACGTTATAACCCGGCCGACAAGTCTATTATGTGGTCCGCCCCAAGACCCGACCACCAGGCCCATCCTTTGGCCCGACCCGAAGAGCATTCTAGAAGAAACTTGAAGATTCTAGAGGAGACTTGCAGCTAAAGATAATGACGTAGTATAGGGACAAAATAGCTGACGTGTAAAGTAAGGATAATATTCCAAAATTGAAAATGTTGCCCTAATGGGCCAAAGGCCCATAGGGCAAATGTATATAATCCAATGAAGAGTAATGAGAAAACATCTTTTTGTGTTGTGCAAATTTTGTATCTACAACATGATAGGACAAGTACCCTTAAATTAAGAACTAGATAAAATTATTCTGCTTTCAAATGGTAAACTTCTACACAAGTATTTCTCTATTTTGATTCCAACAAACAAAACAAGGAATAGAACTGAGATTCATAAAAAAAAAGAATTGAAGTCCTAGTTGAAATCCTGAAATCCAATGACTTCAACAAGTGCAAAAAAATTATTTATAGAGTAGAATAACACATCACATCCTCATTACTAATATAGTTTCAATGTCAATAAATATAATATAGCTTATCTCATCCTAGTTTAATTTTGTATCAATAAATTGTTGAAGTTTAGGCAAAGAGAATGTGTTTCACCATACCATTTTCAATTATTCCTTTTTCGACAAAGCAAGAAAAGTTGTTTGCTTCTCCGAACTCAAAAGGTTGGATGAATTCTTCAAATTGCGCTTCCATATTTGCAAAATCCTCCTTAGCACCAAAATCGATTGTATCTGACAGCAGTTCAGCTACATCACTACCATAGAAACCACCCACATTATTGCCATAAAAACCATCCTCCCCTGACTGCTGACTGAGCCAGTAGTCATGGAACTACGTTGAGGTGGTAACCAATTCTAACCATTCAGGTGAAAATCCTCCACTTGGCAGACCCCAGCAGGAACAAATAGAGGCATGATAGGGTTTAATGTAGATCGTTCTCCAGAAACAAACGCCATCACCATCAATTCACATCAATCGACAACCTTCTGGTCTAAAAATAAATTAAAAACGCATAAATATCACCAACCAAAGACTACAAGAAGCTTTCAGCTTCAAGATTATCTAGTAAGGACTCCCAAGAACATTAAACCCCAAACTTTCAGCTTTAGATAGAGTATACACATTAATTTTCTTTGATGTCTCAAGTTCTTACTTTTATTTGAAAAAAAAAATAATGAACATGACAACTAGTAAATAATGGTTTCTTTAGCAAGTTTTAAAATTGATTAGCAATATTAGATAACAAAGGTTCATAAAATAAAATATCAAATGAATCTTTGAACTTTGCAATTCATGTAAGAAAGACAACAAACACACAAACAAAAAATAAACCTACATCTCATACAACTCACAACTCAAGTAAAAAAATCTTACAAAATCCCAACTCAACATCAATCCAATCCATCATAAATTAAAACCCTACACTTCCCCCAAGAAACTAAGGTCAGATCTCATAGACAAAAATACAATAATGCAATTAAATTAAGTCTAAACAAATTAATCATCTTCCTCCCAAAACCGTTTAAATATGATAATTTCATATGTATAAATATAGTGAAATAAAATTTCATCAGGAGTATAAAAGTATGATTCAGTAATTTCATAAATTGAACATCACCAAGATATATTACAATCATATTCTACTCATATGCACACTATAATGTGTGTATATTTTTCCAATCGACACAAAATCATGAGAATGAATGATTCAAAATCATCCCAAGTATAACAGTATATCATATTCAATCTGATCAAGATTAAAATTTTATCACTATAGAGGTCCTCAATACAATGACAACAATACATACCATTGATCTAACATTTCTAACCACAAGGAAAAAATTATATATTCGTATATATGTATATAACAACTTAGAATTGATCACATCTGTATATCGAAACAGAAACAAACCAAAAAATTGAATGACTCTAAACAATAATAGATTTGGAAGTGAATTTAGTGTACCTTAAATTCATGGATGAAAAATATCTAATCCACGAAATACCCCAAGTTACAAAGAACGAGTGTTTGATGAGCCAATATTTAAAGCCTCGGAGGTCCAGACCTGGAAGCTTCGTCTCCGCTTTCTTTCCCACTCGTCGATGATGGTGGCATCGGATTTGGGGTCGTCGGAGACCGAGAGGGGTGTAGAGAAAGCAAGATAATGGTGACGTCGGATTTGTTTTCTCAAAATTTTTAGGGCAAACTAGAAACTTAGTTTTTGCTAAAGTGGAATTGGAACAGTGAATGACTTGTTTGGAGATTTGAATTTGGATGAAATCTTGGAGGCAATTTCTAATTTTTGGGAAAGACAATTTTGGAACAGTACAAGTGTATACAATTACAGTACCCCGTATATATAATATATACATATATATGTATGTATATGTATCAACGTATAAGAAAGGCTGATGTGGCATTTTTCACTTACCAAACTGATGTGGACTTTTTAGCTGCATGAACCAATCAAACGTGGACAGCTGTGACTGAGACTTTTCCGGTCGGAGAGCAACTAGATGGAGAATAAACAGTGTGTGATCGGCTAGCCCGACCTGTGTGGATGTGGGACCTGACTCTTCAATTAAACTCTCCAGTCCTCAGACTCTCCACCAAACCATCTATAATCTATATACATAACCGAACCTCTCTTCATTGACCCACAGCTCTCTCTCTATATATGTACAGATTTTAGCTCCTTTTTTATAATCGATTGACGTCACGACGTGGCTACCCTACCCACCCCATACATATGCAGCTTCCGGCAATAAGCACACACTACTACCAAGAACAATAAACTTTTATTCCACAGATGATATTTTTTGTTTAATTTTACTTATTTATTTAAAATCAAATATGAAAAAAATATATTACAAATTATAAGGGCAAAACCCTAAAAACTATTTTTATACACCTATTCTCCTAAAAAAAATTAAATAAATATTTAAGCGTATTATTAAAATGTAATAAAAGTATAATACTTAAGTAATGTATATATGTAGTTGGCCAAATTCAATTCATATATAAATATATATATATATATAAAATTAAATAAATATTTAAGCGTATTATTAAAATGTAATAAAAGTATAATACTTAAGTAATGTATATATGTAGTTGGCCAAATTCAATTCATATATAAATATATATATATATATATATATATATATATATTACTTAAGTATAAAATAAAAAAATAAAAATTGAATTTGTGTTTCTATTCATCTTGCTTTTAAAAATAATTTCTCAAAAGCTTATACTTAAATATACTTTTATTACATTTTAATAATAGTTCATTGAGTGTAATTGTTACACTTTGATAATAATACACTTTAAATATTTTATTTTTTTTAAGAGAATAGATGTATAAAAATATTTTTTAGAGTTTTGTCCTTATAATTTGTAATATATTTTTTCAGATTTGAATTTAAATAAATAAGTAAAATTAAATAAAAAGAATTATTTGTAATTTATTCAAAAATCTTAATTTAGTTACCAATTTGTTTTTTTTGGATAAAATGTGTTTATAGACTTCAACAAATCAATTTAAATCTATTTAGGAGTATTTTGGGCAAAAAATATCAATTTAAAGGGCATGTGACCAATTTCTAACGGCAAGGGGTGTTTATTAACAGAATAGTAACGAAATGAAGGTTGTCTGTAAGGTGAAAAAAGTACAGGGGGCTAGATGACACCTCAAGGTGTTTGTTAAAAATTTGAAACCACGGGGATTTTATGTTAATAGTCCTTTATTTTAAGATTCAATATTCATGCAGAAGGGCCAATGCACGTGGTCATAAGTGAGCTTAGTTTGAGTGGATGTTGATCGTAGTCACATATAAATATTAGGGTTTATTTGATAATACTTATTTATCACTTAAATTTGAATTATTCGGTTAAGTGTGTTTGATAAAAAATTAAATATCACCGAAATCATTAAGTCACTTAAAATGAGATAAAATTTTAAGTTATAATGCTGAAGTCTAAAGACTAAAAATTTATAAAAATATCAAAAGATACTCTGTCCCAATTTAAGTGTCCAATTTCATGTTTCACAAAATAAGTGTCTACATTTGAAAAGTCAAAGTACTTTATTTTATCAATTTATTAATTTAACATTCATGCATTAAAATAATAAAAGTCTACACTACAAATCATCACATCATCATGAACCCCACATGAGTAAAGTTGATAATTCATACATTATCCATACAATTAAAAATAATAAGGGTCTGTTTACTAACTGTTTCTGCTTTCTATTTTCTGTTTTCTGAAATTTGAAAATAATATGAAAAACACGTTTCTTAATTTGTTTATGTTTTTTGAGTTGAGAAAACGTTTCCTCTCATTACAAAGGAAAGAGGAAGCAAAAAAAAGGTATTTTCTCTTTTTGTTTCCTCAAACTCACCATAATCATCAATAATAAAAAGAATAAGAATTACATAAAATATTATTTAAATTAAAATAAATAAATAAAATGAATAGATAATTAATAAAAAATAATATATTAATAAACAAAATAAAATAAGTAAAATAAATAATAAATAAATAAAATGAATAAAATAAATAAATAAAGATAATTAATAAAAAATAAAAAATAAAATAAAATAAATAAAGATAATTAATTAATTAATTGAATGATAAATAAATAAAAACAAATGAATAGATAATTAATGAAAATGAAAAAATTAATAAAATAAAAATTGATAAAACAATATTATTCATAAATAAAATAAAATAAAACTAATAATAAATAAAATTGAATAAATAAATAAAATTAATTAATTAAATAATTAAATAATAAATAAATAAAATTTGGAAAAGGTAGCTTAATATTTTTTTCAAAATAGTTTTAATGTTTGTGAAAAAGAAAAATTGTAATTCTTTTGTTGAACATTGTTTTAATAAACACAGTTTTAATCTTTGTTTTTGAAAATTTAGTAAACATAAATTTAGTTTTTGTTTCTCCTACAGGAAACAGAAAGCAGAAACAGTTAGTAAACATGCCCTAAAAGTCATCATTTTAAAAAGTTGGATTCCTCAAAATAGAAACTTCAAATGTAACAGATGGAGTATAATTTTTTTAAGCACCACTTAAAATCTTGGGAAAATTATTAAAAAAGGATCATTCCTAAAGTTTATTGCTATAAAGGGACCATTCAAGTAGAAAAGGCTGAAAGGGGACCAAAATCAAACATAATTGCCAAAAGGGGGTCATTTTTAGTGTAGTGACCAAAATACCCATATGTTTGCAATACCTTTCAAAAATCCAACATTTTCAAAATTATTAATACTATCTACCAATAAAATAAAGTTATATATATATATTTGTATATAAGTGATATATAATATTATTGTAATTGTATTCCAAAAAATAAAATAAAAATCGAAATATACATATAAATAAAAAATGCCAAAAAGAAAAATTTTGGCAATTTTATTTCGTCAAATTTGTTTTTGTCGAAAAAAAATGTCTAATTTTTTTGGTCAAAATTTTCGTTAAAAAATTGCTAAATTTTTGTGTCAAAATTGCTAGGGAAAAATTGCAATTTTTTTTGCCAAAAAAAAATTTGCCGAAATATACATATAATAAATTTGTATCAATTGCATTAATACAATATTTTAAGTCAATACTATCTACCTTGCAAAAGTTTGGCATTTTTGAAATTTTTTTAATATTATTGTACATTTGACCTTTTTTGGGAAAAAAATTGCAATTTTTTTTTGCCAAAAAACAAATTGCCGAAATATACATATAAATAATAAATTTGTATCAATTGCATCAGTACAATATTTTAAGTCAATACTATATACTTTGCACAATTTTGGCATTTTTGCACAATTTTGGCATTTTTGAATTTTTTTTTAATATTGTCGTACAATTGGCTTTTTTTGGGAAACAATTGCAATTTTTTTTGCCAAATTTTTTTTTGCCAAAATATACATATAAATAATAAATTTGTATCAATTGCATCAATACAATATTTTCAGTCAATACTATCTACCTTGCAAAATTTTGGCATTTTTGAAATTTTTTTATATTGCCGTACATTTGGCTTTTTTTGGAAAGTTTTCTTTTTGGCATTTTTTTATTTATATGTTTATTTCGGAATTTTTTTATTTTCCGGAATACAATTACAATAATATTATATATCACTTATATACAAATATATATATATATATATAATTTTATTTTATTGGTAGATAGTATTAATAATTTTGAAAAGGTTGAATTTTTGAAAGGTAGTGCAAACATATGGGTATTTTGGTCACTACACTAAAAATGATCCCCTTTTGGCAATTAAGTTTGATTTTGGTCACCTTTCAGCTTTTCCGACTTGAATGGTTCCTTTATAACAATAAACTTTAGAAATGATCCCTTTTTAATAATTTTCGCTAAAATCTTCCGTACTTATAATTCAGATCTTAATATTTTTAATATTTAATTTTTAATTTTATCAAACAACACTTAAGTGATATAATAACATATTCATTAAACTTAAAAGCAGAATTGATTGGTTAATTCAAAAAGATATTTTGCTAGATTTCACAGGAAGTGTCGGTCTAAGACTCATGTTTAATTCTCAATAGGTAGAGTTACGACCACCGATATATATTGGTTCCAGCATTATATGATGCGTGTGAAGAGCCGCTTTACACAGATTTGGTAAATTATGAAAGAATTCTGTAAATTAGTCCTATAAAAAATCTAGACACTCAAGATAGAAAATAATAATATATATATATATATATATATAAAGATATTAACACATCTTGTCTTTGTGCACTCAAGCTGGTTGAAGACAATAGACGAGAACAATTCCTTATTAGGTTATTAGAACTCACAGCTGACTGAATTTGTCTTTAGGCGGGCAATTTATTTTGGGTTAATTTTATTTACACTTTGTTTTTATTTTAATCGCACTCTTTTAGATTTGAATATTTTCAATTACATCCTCTATTATTCAATATTCTCATCACTTAGACCCCCTGAATGATGACATCATCCTGATTTTTTTTTTAAATCCCTAAACTACCCTCAATGTGTTATCATTATTCTGTTTGGAAATAAGGATACCCCTCCCATTATTTAATAATTTAATTTGTATTAAATTTTCAAAATATATATAAAATTCGAAAAAATATATATTAAAATTTGAAAAATATTATAAATTCGAAAATAAATATAAAATTAAAAAAAATATAAATTTTGAAATTATTTGTTTTTTCAAAAAAACATATTAAATTTCGAAAATAAATTTAAAAATCGCAAAAAACATAAAAAATTTGAAACAAATATATAAAATTAAAAAAAAAAACATATAAAATTCAAAAATATATATTAAATTTTGAAATAAATTATAAAATCGAAAATATATATAAATTTTGAATTTGTTTTAAAAAACATATTAAATTCAAGACAAATATATAAAATTAAAAAAATCATATAAAATTCAAATAATATATATTAAATTTCAAAAATAAATATAAAATTTGAAACAAATATAAACAAATTTGAAACAAATATATAAAATTAAAAAAAAAACATATAAAATTCAAAAATATATATATTAAATTTAAAAAAAAATTATAAAATTTGAAAATAAATATAAAATTCAAAAAAATATATATTAAATTTCAAAAAAAATTATAAAATTTGAAAATAAATATAAAATTCAAAAATATATATATTAAATTTCAAAAAAAATTATAAAATTTGAAAATAAATATAAAATTCAAAAATATATATATTAAATTTCAAAATAAAATACTAAATTCGAAAATAAATATAAAGTTAAAAAAATATTTAAAATTCAAAACCCCCAACACCAACCCCAAATATTCACAAACAAATATTTAATTACAAACATTTATTTAATTCTCTCTCTCTCTCTCTCACACACACACACACACACACCTCTGCACAGAGACGCACACACATATATATATATACACACACACATATATATATAGATCTATACATATATATATACACACACATATATATAGATCTACACCATTTTCGACCCCCTCCCACCGCCTCCCCCGTTGGCGCCGCCCCCCTCCCACCACCACCTCCCCCTATTTTCAACCCATTTTCGAAAAAATTATCTAATTCGCGACTGATGGTGGTGGTGGTAGTGGCGGCAGATGGGGGTGGTTGGGGTTGGGGTGTTTGCTTTGAGGGTTAGATTGATTCTAAGGGGGTGTTTGGTTTATGAGTTAAATTGATTTAGGGATTAAATTGATTTAAAGGGTGTTTGGTATAAGAGTATTTTAGATATTTCACATCATGAAAGAATATAATTGAATATTTACAAACCTAAGAGAATACAATTGAAATTGAAGTGAAAGCAAACATCAGATCATATAAGTTAAGTTAAATTAAGTTAACCCATTTATTTTTTCTTCAGTACTTCTATTTAATTAATTATAATACTCTCTATTTCGGGCCCCATTAATTGTACTTGTAGACTTGAAGTGACCAGTGTTGGTTCTATGGTCAAAGACAAAGTGATGTCCTCAGCCATTTTAAATAAATTAATTTCCACCAAACCTACAAATGTGTAAACAGACCGTTATATGCATGTTACCTATATATATAACTATATATATAGTGAACTCTTATGCAGTCTGCATTCACATAGCATATGATCGAAATACTATCGTTTCTGTCTTGTATATATAGTACATCTCAACCATATTGTATATGCACATATATATATATATATATATATATATTTGTATATGATGGGCTATTTATATGCATATGTCGGTATGTGTATATAGGAGCTTAAATTACTTCAGTTGTTAAAATGCAGGCATAGACTTGTAGTTGTAGCTCATTTTCAAAAGTTTCAATTTTACTCTATATCTATGCCCCTTTGAATTTAATGCCCTAACGAACATTGTGGTCTAGAGACTAGAATTCTAAAAACTGAAGGCCAATTGGTACACGTCATGGGCCAAAATCATATGATCACATGCAACTTCTAAAAAGTACTGAGTTAAACCTCGAAATTTTTCGCTTTCTCTATCTTCAAACATATCATATATACATATATATATGTATAGATATATAATATGCAACCATGCATGTGTGATTTATTTGGGATCCAGATCTTCTTCTGGTCTTGTTCCCACATATGGATCGTCACTTTGCGATATCTAAAATTCTGACAATGCTTCGTATATAAAGCTGTTGTAACCGTATATTTATATGCATATACACAAACACTAGAGACACCTATGATGCTTTCGGTTTATAGTCAAATGACAGTCTTTTCTTTTGGGTAAAAGGCATACCAAATAAAAGAGGAGCAGGATGAACCCAAAATATTATTACATGGTACCATGCAAGAAAATATATATCATCTCTCTAATGGCTTGTGAGAAAAATATCATCTATTATTTGTCTCGCTAAAAATCTTTCGGTATGGCTGGGGTTTATTGGACAATTGAGATTAAGCAAATGCAATTGAAATTTTTTTGATGAGAGACCAACAGAACGACTTTTTTATTGAAATTCATCAGATTATTTAGATTAATCAACATTGCAACTGAAAGATTTTCGGTGAGAGAGCAACTCAGAGAAGATTAGGGTTAGTTTATAAACCTTTTCCTCAGAGAATATACATCGATCTCTTTAAAATTTATTTTTGTAAAATGGGGTAATATTGAAATTTAAACATATTTCTGGTTGGAGTAATTTTACTAAAGCTTGGTGGTTAGTGTAATATATTTATGTTATTATGTATCCTTGAATGTAATCATGGAATTCAAAATTTTAGAGGAGTATAATATACAAAATAAAAAATCTAAAACTTCATATATATAATTTGTTGGGAATTAAAAATAGTACTACGAGTTACCGAACCTTCCTATGCTACCTCCTTTGCTATTGACTATATGTATATAACTCAGTTGCAATTCTTGGACTAATGGTTGTACTGGCCAGAAATTTTTTTTTATTGTTCTTTATGTTTGTTACTTTAACTTCACCTAAGATAACGACACTTTCTATCATTCGTTTCACTGAAATAAAATAAAATCATAATTTTGTCCTCTTGTGTAAAATGAAAATTTTAGTGGGATCCCCTTAAGTTTATCATAATTACACAAACCACCACTATTTTCTTAAATTTTACCATAACCAACCTTAAAACCAAAAATCTTGTAACATGAATCTCCCTTTTTAATGGTCATCAAGAGTCATATATATTGATGGGGAATTGAATTTGCCAACAGAAATTTTGAAGTATAACCCTATTTATATCTGCATAATATAGATAGTCTTTTTCCAAGTATTGCAACCCATTAATACAAAATAATAATCAAAGACAAATTGTTGATGTCAGAAAAATATCATGTATTTGGTTAACATATTTTTATCATCTTAACAATAACTCGATCAAAATAATTAGAATTCACTTTCTTACTAGAGATAATAAAAAGAGAATTTTTGTATAAATAATTATTTCTAAAAAAACCGAGTTTCATTGATATGTTATGAATAATTTAGTACATCAAGTAGTGTTTAAAATAGTAGCTGAGATTCATGTAATTATGAAAAACTTTAGAGGAAGTCTTGTATTTTATTTCATTCTGGTATTATATTTTTTTTTCCCGGTAATTATAGGGGTATTAGATTTCGTATACTAAAGGACAATTTTCGACTGAGAAAAATGAAATATGTACCAAAAAAGAATAGACACTGAACGTAGAATAGTTTGTTCGACTTAAAAAGAGGTCATCGTAATTAATGTATATATGTTTACAAGACACCGTGGCTTTTGTTTTTTAGTTTTGTTAACCTACACTGTTTATTTCTTGTGTAAAAAGATACAAAATATATTTAAAAATTATTTTCGAGAATTTTGATAAAAGAAAATAATTTTTTGAGAATAATAAAAATAATTATTATTATAATTGAGTTTTTAAAAATTGAATAAAACAGTTTTTGTTTACAATTTTTTAATTTTTAATTTTTAAAAAAATAAAAAAAATATTTTTAAAAATACAAACGAACATGTAGAAAGGAAAGTACAGTACTTATAAATTAATTTGCATAGAGAACTCCAACATACTGTAAACACGTAAATGTACAGAAATATTGTGCTGACACAATGACACTCATCATGATGTAAACTGCTAAGTAATAATAATAATAAAACGTTAAGCATTATTCACTGCACTTATCATATTATAGATTTATCGTAAGAACTTCATGTCTCCATCGACTCATGTCCCCCTTTATTTATTTATTGTTAAGAGTATTGATATAGACAAACGCATATTGATAAGACTTACTAAAATATATACATTCTAATTTATGAAATTGATATGACATGGATTGGAGATAGAGATTACCCCTCCTCTTTTTCTTTTTTTTTTCTAAGAATTAAAGTTGCATGTAATTAGGTAGACCTTATTGCCCTAGTTAGCTTTTTACATTATGCAAAGAGGATTTTATAACCGAATTACTATAAGATTCTCATGTAGAGAGTAAGGTACTCCCTTTCGCAATTTTATTTGTTCCAAAATACTTTTCCGGATTCGAATCTCAATATAATATAATATTATATATTTTCAAATTATTTATCTTAATTAACTTAAAAAATAACAAGTCTCACTAATAACTATAACTATACTATATTATCAAAGAGTAAAATTAAAAACGCAAAATAACTAAAACAATGTTGAAAAGTCAGAGTTGGATAACTAATTTGAGACAAAAGAAGTAATATTTTTTCGATAATCGAGTTATTTGAGGTGGACTAATGCACAAGATTCGTGCAAAGTGATCCCCACCAGGCCCCTATAATTTTTTTTTATTTTTTAATTAGTATTGCTGAATTTTGGGGAAATATTGGTTTTGGTAGGTTTTGGCCCCTACTATAATTTAGAAGAGTCCATACACTTAAGAAGAGTCCAAAATATTACATAGTCCAAAACACTTTAAAGTCCAAAATTTTAAAAATCCTATTAATTTAATGGCCCAATACATTGTAAAACTAAATAACAAATATAAACTCTAATTAAAAAAGAAAAAGAATGTAAGGCCTGCACTCTTACACCCAGGAGTGGCCGACTAAGAACCAACAGCTTTCAAAGTGTTTAAAATTTGGCCTATAATTTCCTTTTTTCATTTTATTTAATGTTTGTGTGATTCTCTTTCTAGCAAGTAATACAATTGATTCATATATCCCACACACACTAAAGACACATTTAGAGAGAGAATGAAAGACAACATAGTTATATTCACAGTTTCAGATTTAAGGTTTATCTTTCTTTCTTTCATTTTTGTATTTGGTCTATCGCCAAACGCACCAAATCGAACTCCTAATTCAATATATACCAAGTCCGCATTCAATTCTCTAGGTCCGATTCGATCGAGAAATCTAAGCATTGACTTATGAGATTTCAATTCTAAGTGAGTCTCTCCACACTTTATGTTACTGTTTATTTATTTATTTATTCATGTAAGTGTTGTATTTTCAAATAATGTGAATGTGAGAATCGGAAAGGATTATAATCAAATTGGTAATGTTTCAATATAAAAATATCATTCTTTTTATTTATGTGACTATTAATTTTAAAAATATGATTGTAATTTAAAAATGAGTACTTGATAACAATGAAAGACAATTTTCTCTTACAAATTACTTGGGTACTGGAATTGAAAAAAACAATTGTTCAGATTTTTAACCTATTTTATATTATTGACGATCTAAAACCCTAAAAATAAAAATAAAAAACTAGTACAAATTTCATAATAGAACTTGTCAAAAAAAAAAAATCATAATGGAATTTTTTTTTTCAGAATTAGGTAGATGTTAGTTGTTTTTTCATCTACATGTTTATTTAGTTATATATTCGTAACATATATAATCAATTATTGAATATTTTTTATTTACAATATATATACATTAAAAAAAAAAATTGTTGAGAGTTTGGCCCCCTCACCTAAAATCCTGGCTCCGCCCTGATCCCCACATTAATTTATGAATCTGGTAGCTCTAAATTCAAACATGAGAGATGTTGCTTATATAGAACATTTTGATTCTCCTATTTACAACCAAAACACTCGTACTTTATTCATTTATCTATTCTAACTAAATACGAAGTTTTTAAGAGCCAAAAAAAAACCATTCAAGTATATTTATGAGCGACTCAATTATGACACCTTAAATTACCAGCAACCTTTTTGTGATATTCATATTTGAGAAGTCACTAAATAAATTTATATATATCAATTTCCTTTTCTTTTTCAAGACATTTTCATTATCGAGAGAGTTTAACATAAGTATTACTACACTTCAACATCTCCCCTTGCGGGGTCTTTGATGAAGGTGAGGGCTCGGGTCCATAAGTAGTGACAATTGTCCTACGAATACTTGCTTTCACTACGGCTCCAATGAATTCCCTTAATCAACGTGTGGCTTACTCTTTCGGTAAAGATGAGATTCAAACAGAGATTTTCTTGCTCTTATATCATATTAACCAGCCATCTATTCTAAAAAATAAAACTAAATATAACTTAAATATGAATATATTTCAACATTAACATGTCAATTCACTTGTCTAAATTTCAACTCTAGAAATTAGAATCTAAGATTTGATTATATATATATATCAAAATATCCAAGCTCGAAACTTACATTAATTGGCAATATAGAGAACTTACGGTAACCATATGACCAATATTCCTTTTTTATTTTAGGTCAATATATTAGTCAACTAATTAATGGTTGTTATTTTTGAAGGTTTACGGCCTTAATTATACCCCTTTTTTTTAAAGACCTTAATTATACTTTGGATGATATGTTTGTACATATAATTGACTGCTAAGTAGAAAATTAGCTAGGTGGTGGTAGATGAGTAGGTGAAATCAAATTCATGGGTCCAGCCTTTTTATTTTATTTTATTCCTATTTTTTTATTTAATTTTTTTTTTCAAAGTAAGATGATTGTTACATCTATGATCTATCACCGAACTCCATTAATATAAAGACGGGATATAATCAACCCCTCCTACGTTCACGTGCACATGCATTTAAATTGAATCAAAGACAAAGTGCTCTGTTAGATGCATAAAATTGACATGTAACATGTAATGCTAGACATCCACGGAACATAAATTAATCATAAACCAATCTAACTTTTTCACAGGGTATGAACTTATATACGATCTCCACACATATGTTAACCTATTTATTTCTATTTAATTTTTTTTTTTTTTTTTTATGTGTATCCTAAGTTTTCTGTTTTACCATATGCCACCCTCTTTGACCACAAATGTACCAATTATCACCATAAAAAAGACAAGGATAATACTTTAATGAAACTAAATTCTCTACACTATAGTAGTACAAAAGTTTAAATATTTTCTATTTCTTATCGAGAGATTTAAGATGTAACATTAATTTTTACCCATACTATAACTTAAATTTTTTTAATGTCAGACCCTTATATGACAATTATTCGTCTGTCCTAAGTTGTCATTAAAATCCATATTTATTTCTTGTAGTGTGTCTACCAAAAAAAAAAGAAAGAAATGTATTGTTGATGGAGCAATATATATATATTTGAGTTTTTGTAATTGACAAATGTGCAAGTATTGAGTTATGGCTCATGATTCAGAAAAAAAGTTACAGCAGGCACGGGGTTACCGGTGATTGGAAAAACCAAAGATCAGAAGCTCATTCCCTACCATCAGTATCTGGAAGATATCAGCCTAAATTTCAGACGGATTACCTTCAATTATCTGTCGAGGACGAACAATCAGTTTGCTGACAAACGAACCTGCGGCGGAGAAGGCATTTAAGTGGTGAGCCGATCAGACCCGTGGCGGAACGGAATCCCCCGAAGTACGGTAAATGATAGTTTTGGTATTTTATATGTACTATGAATTAGATGTATATATACATTATTGTAACCCTAATTCGAAAATAAACGAAATACAAAGACTGCTCTGGTGGACGTACGTAGATCATATTAACTGAATTACGTACAAAATTCTGTGTGTTCTTGATTCTTTATTGTTATTATTATTTGCGATTGATCTATAGTTTTAACAGTAAGCAATTAAAATTCACTTGAGTTATAATTTCATATTTTATTTTGTCTAATTTGAGTTACAAGATCAAAGAATGGAATCAAAGACCAATACGTATAACTGAACCTCGCTCATAGGCTGAACACATTCAAACAATTAATGTAGGTAGCCGAGGAATACTATACATAATTTTGGATTAAAAACTTAGACAAAATTTATTTTTACATTAAAATTAATATCAATTCCAAGCAAGTGGAATTGATGGAGAGTTTCTTGAACTGGTTGCATGTTCACCTGTAGCCGAGTTTTAGCTTGTGTATGGAAAAACACGAACAACATGTATATATATATTCAAACTTGGAACATACAAGTCTATATATATACGGATATACAAACAAAACAAAAAGTATATGAATATACAAAGAACAAATATAATAAACGACTTAATTAAAAACTCACAATACGAAAAGAAATTTCAAACTGGACTGAGGAGAATTAATCCGAGCTCTGTGATTCTCACAGTGTCCTTAAGATAGATTTGCTCCCTCTCTGGTGCTCAAGGTTTTCGAGCAACTATCTCCCAAGTAGAACGGATTTCCGTTTTCAAAGAAGTAGCACTCCAATATTTGAAAACCAGCGAACGCAATTTTTGTATTTGTATTCTCGAACCACTTTGAATGAATTCTAATCTGAATATGAAGAGTGCAGAGAGAGATGAAATATATTTCTAAATATATGTATATGTGTGCTTATTTCTCATGGAATAAAAAGCGCGTATCCTTAGGATATTAATAGACATCAAACGTTGTTCAAACTGCCAAGGCAATATTTGGAAACGTCGTCTAAACTGTTGGCTCCAACTGTCTAAACTGATACTGGTTCAGACAGTCACAATTTCATTCAATTATTTTCCAACAATCCCCCACATGAATGGAAATTAGATTTTCAATATGCAAATGAATATGCAGACACTAGTTCGAGTATAATGAAAGGTTACTATATCAGAATAAGTAGCCTTAGAGCCTTGAACTTTCCCTTGTGAAAGACTATCAGATTTGCTCGCTAATAAGTGAACGTGATGCCTTGAACTGTCAACTGTTTGTGTAAGCCAAGACAATAGAACTCACACAGTTCCCCTTCGAACACAGTTGGTTCTCACGTTTGTGTCCATTTTGGCCTTGGACACCACTTCGTTTCATGAGTATTTGTCAGAGAATTCTGCCTTAAAAAATTCTCTTAGAAGCGACCCCTTCTATTCACATAGGTGATTATATTAGGAATATTTATACATCATCACTTGGATATGTCCAAGTTATAGAAATCATTAAAAACATAATTTACCCTAAAATATGCACTGTCTCATCATAGGAATGGGAAGGAGTCAATAATCTCCACAGTGTTTTTACTAAGTCACACACAATTCGGTTGTCCCTTTGAACCTAGATTTTGGGATCTCCAATCAACTAGGGTTGGGTTGCCATTATGGTATCTTTTAACCCAGAGGTTTCAAGCCCATTTCTCTTGATGATCTTTCCACTTACTCTTTTGTCAAACCTTTAGTTAGCGGATCCACAATATTATCCTTTGACCTCACATAGTCAATGAATATTATACCATTTGAGAGAAACTGGTTCACGGTATGATGTCTACGACAAATATGTCTAGACTTACCATTATACATTTGACTTTGAGCTCTTCCAATCGTAGATTAGCTATCACAATGTATACATATCGTTGACACAGGTTTCGGCCAGTTTGGAATATATATCCTCTAGAAAATTATGAAGTCATTCTGCTTCTTCTCCAGCTTTATCTAAAGCAATGAACTCAGATTCCATTGTCGATCAAGCAATACATGTTTGCTTTGAGGATTTTCAAGATACAACTGCACTACCAAGAGTGAAGACATATCTACTCGTGGATTTTGAATCATTGGAATTAGATATCTAGTTAGCATAACTATATCCTTCAAGTACAACTATATATTTTGTATAATGCAATCAATAGTTTTGAGTATATTTTAATATCCCAAAACTCTGAGTATTGCATTATGGTGACAATTAGCTAGTTTACTAGTGTATCGACTTAGCTTACAAACAGAGTATGCTATATCTGGTCGAGTACAATTCATAACATATATTCATATTCTAACTGAGAAATGTTTTCACCATTATTTTTAGAAAGTTTAATATTCACATCAACAGGTGTTCGTGTTGGACTAATTCCATACTTCTTGAACTTATCAAGTATTTTTTCCATATAATGAGATTGGGATAACACAAGTTCTTCTAATATTTTAGCAATCTTAATTCTCAAAATAACATTAGCAATGTCAAGATCTTTCATATCAAATCTACTCTTTAACATTTGTTTAGTAGATTTAATAACATCATTATTACTGCCTATAATTAGCATATCATTCACATATAGACATAAAATGACGTAAGCATTATGAAAGCTTTTGACATACACACACTTGTCACATTCATTTATTTTGAACCCATTTGTTCTCATGACATTGTCAAATTTTTCATGTCACTGCTTTGGAGCTTGTTTTAATCCATACAATAATTTTATAAGTTTATAAACTTTCTTCTCTTGTCCAGGAAAAGTGAACCCCTCGGGTTGTTCCATGTATATTTCTTCATCTAATTCACCATTAAGAAACGTTGTTTTAACATCAATTTGATGTATCTCAAGTCCATTTAATGCTGCTATAGCAATCAGCATACGTATGGACGTTATTCTAGTAACAGGTGAATAAGTGTCGAAATAATCCAACCCTTCTCTCTGCTTATAACCTTTAGCTACAAGTCTAGCTTTGTACCTGTCAATTGATCCATCTGTTTTCATCTTCTTTTTGAAGATCCACTTACACCCCAAAGGTTTATTTCCTGGTGGAAGGTCCACCAGTTCCCAGGTGTGATTTTGCATAATGGATTCAATTTTACTATTTACAGCTTCTTTCCAATAGAAAGCTTCAGGAGAAGACATGTCTCCTTAAACGTTTGAGGATCATTCTCCAACAGATTAGTAATAAAATTTGGCCCAAATGACGTTGAGGTTCTTGCCCTTTTGTTACGTCTATGTTCATTTTTCATAAACCCTTGGTCTTCATTGACTTGACCATTACTAGTTGTAGCATTAACATGCCTCTTTCGTGAGACTGATTCTGATGTCATATTATATGGAAATATATTCTCAAAGAATGAAGCATTCCTTGATTCTATAATTGTATTAACATGCACATCAGGAATCTCAGATTTATTAACAAGAAATTGATATGCACTACTATTATGAGAATAACCAATGAACACACAGTTAATGATTTTGGTTCTATCTTAACCTTTTTAGGTTTAGGAAGCTCCACTTTTGCTAAGCACCCCCACACTTTTAAGAATTTATAGGAAAACTTATAACATTTTCATAATTCATATGCGGATTTATTTGTTTTCTTATGAGACTTTTTGTTAAGAATGTAATTAGCAGAAATTATAGCTTCCCCCCACAAGTTTTGTGGTACACCCGAACTTAGCAACATTGCATTCATCATTTCTTTCAAAGTTCGGTTGTTGCGTTCAGTTACACCATTTGATTGTGGTGAATAAGGGGCAATCGTTTAGTGAATAATACCAGAATACCTCAGAAGGAGATTCATATTCACCACCCCTATCACTTTTTAAAGATTTTATTTTTCTGCTAAGTTGATTCTTAACTTCATTTTTATAATGTTTAAAAACATCAATTGCCTCATCTTTGCTTCTTAGCAAATATACATAGTAGTATCGTGTGCAATCATTTATAAAAGTAATAAAATAATTTTTACCTCCTCTAGTTTACAAGAACTTTAAATCACAGATATCACTCTGAATTAATTCTAGAGGCTCTGTACATCTTTCAACTTTTTGAAAGGATTTTCTTATCAATTTTGACTCTACACAAGTCTCACATATATGATTAGAATCAAAAACACATTTAGGTAAATCATTAATGTTAATTAATCTACATAAAGTATCATAATTAACATCTAGCATGCCAAATATCGATAGACTCAAGCAAATAAGCAGAAGAATCAACTTTATTAACTGTGTTAACTTTGGGTACAACAATCATTACATTGAGTTTAAAAAGCCCATCACTTAGGTAACCCTTTCCCTACATACATCTCATTCTTTGTGAGTACAAATTTATCGGAAACAAAAACTAACTTAAAACCATTATTGCTCAACAAATATCCAGACACTAGGTTCTAGCGAATATCAAGCACATGAAGAACATCATTCAGAGTCACTTCCTTTACATATGTCATCTTTAGAACCACATTTCCATATCATTCAACCTTAGAATAAGAAGAATTTCCCATATAGAGTTATTCTCCATTTTTCATAGGTTTATAAGTGGTGAACATCCACTTATTAGCACAAATGTGACGAGTAACACCAGTGTCCACCCACCACTCTTTGTTATTTCCAACCAAATTACATTCGGAAACAACAACAGAAAGGTTTATATTCGCTTGAGTATTAGACTTTTTGAAGTTCCTTGGCATTTGACAATACTTGGACCGATGTCCTGGCTTTCCACAATTAAAACACTTGTCATTCAAATTCTTAGATCTTTGACTCGGACATTGTCCACTAAACTTTTTAGTTTTTGATTCATCCTCCACAATATTAGCCTTTGATTCCATGGGACGCTTGAAGTATAACTATAAAAAATTTCAGGTTTCTCCCCAAGAGGCACAGTAACAACAGTAAGATTACTAGTGACCATTTCTGTTACAAAACAGAAGTTCATCTTTTCCAAAATGCAAAATTATGTATTCCCACACAGTAATAATAACAAGTATTGTAATAATATAAATAAACAAACTGATTTAAACTAATACAGAGTAGTATAACACAATATTAACAATGACAGAATAACGCAATATCAAACTATATGTAGTATCAGGTTTTATAGAAACAAATTCTTATATGTAACAAAGCTTAACAAATTCAATGCAATATCAGTGTAGTATATATGAAACTTTACAGAATGTATACAATTTCGAAAACCCCCAGAATATATATATATATATTTATATAACAAAGAGTGATCTGTCTCTATAGATATATATTATACATACGAAACAGTATATATATATTCCGTATATGCATATGAAATGCAGGAATACAAATATGTGAATTTCGTAGTTGCAGAACAAGCAATATACTGTATCTATGTATAGTAACCGAAAAAACAGATAATATATATATATATATATATATATATATATATATATATATATATATATATGATTGTAAAGAAATTTAATGCACTGTTATATATAAATATATGTAATATTTCGAATATATATATAACAGAACAACCGAAAACTCACAGATATTGTTTTAAGATTGTATCACTAATTGAAAGAGTTTGAATGGAGTAAATAAAGAATCCAACTAAAACACTTAATCTTGTACAAATCCAAGTCACATATGTAGAGTTACACCAATAAACACCTACTTATGAAATATTCAATTTTCGCTCAAATTATGAATTGATGACTAGGAAACAGATATACATGAACAAATTCCAAACTCTGTTATTCATAAATTAATATATATAAAGACTACAATATATATTTTTATATAGAGAGAACAGATTTCGTATATATATATATATATGCGTGTGAGCTATTATATAATAATGACTACCGAATATATATTGAAGTGAAAAAATATATATATATATATATATAACATGCGATCAAAATCTGGGAAAACACGAACAACATGTATGTATATATATATTCAAACTCTGAACATACAAGATATACAAACAAAACAAAAAGTATATAAGTATGCAAAGAAGAGATAGAGTAAACGACTTAATTAAAAATTCACAATACGAAAAGAAATTTTAAACTGGACTAAGGAGAATTAATCCAAGCCTTGTGATTCTCATAGTTTCCTTAAGATAGATTTGTTCCATCTCCGGTGCTCAAGGTTTCCGAGCAACTATCTCCCAAAATATAACGGATTTCCGTTTTCAAATAAGTAACGTTCTAATATTTGAAAACCAGCGAACACAATTTATGTGTTTGTACTCTCGAACCACTTTGAATGAATCTTATTCTGAATATGCAAAGTGCAGAGAAAGATGAAATATATTTCTGGATATATGTATATGTGTGTTTATTTCTCATGGAATGAAAAACACGTATCCTTGGGATATTAATAGACACCAAACGTTGTCCAAACTGCCAAGGCAATGTTTGGAAACGTCGTCTAAACTGTTGGCTCCAACTGTCTAAACTGATACTCGTTTAGACAGTCACAATTTCATTCAATTATTTTCCAACACTTTGTACTACTGGAATTTATGTTTAATTCACAATTAATAAATTTAAATAATAAACATAAATTCACAATAAGAATAACAGTGTATAATAAATTAAAAACACAATTTCACCTATTCAAGCTATGTTTTAATCTGAACTTATTTTACAAACATTTGACACGGTGCAACTCGCATAACCCAGTGTAGAAAGTATTATAGATCAACATATATAACACAAGCTCGATTTTTACTAGATGCAAACAATTTCTTAAGGTCACGATCGCGGATATAGTCGGAACCTTACTCGATTCATGAGGGGGTCGCCTTGCATGGGTTCCGTGAATTAATCGAGGTGCGCGTAAGCTAGCCCGGACATCACGACTGTTAAAAAAAAAACATATATAACACACAATATTAAAATGAATTAATCCTAGTTTTTTCAGTTATAAGTAAATGTAACTCATATTTTGTATTTTTATAGGAATTAAAAGGAATAGTTTACTTTTCAAAAAAAGAAAAAGAAAAAAGGAACAGTTTAGGGCCCGTTTGGAAAGGGTTTGTTTTTGTTTTTGTTTTTGTCTTTGTTTTTCTCAACCTAAAAACAAAAAAACAAGACCTTGTTTGGGGCAAAATCAAAATTCATTCTTGTTCTCCCCCAAATCCAAAACCCTAAATTCAATACATATATATATAAATACACATACATACATATATAGATTCATATATATATATATATATATATCGATTTGGGGTTTAGGGTTCGATTTGGGGTGGGGGTGGAGGAGGGTGTAGGAGTGGTGGTGATCAAGCTTTGGATTTGCAGAGAACCGATTTTTGGGGTTTTTTTTTTCTTTGAGAACAAGAACAAAAAACACAGGTTTTTATTGTTCTCAAATTTTGAACTAAGGCAAGAAATATATGTTTTTTGTCCTCAACACTATTCACAAAAACAAGAATAATTTTTGGGCAACCAAACATGTTTTTATTCTTGTGAACATTGAAAAAAACAAGAACAAAAACAAAAACAAAAACAGGATTGCTAAGGCCTTGTTTGGTTCGCGGTCCGGTCCCATGTGGTCCGGTCTCATAATGGTTTTTTTGGGACCGGACACTGTTTGGCAACACGGTTCCAAAAAAACGGTTCCAAAAAAATAAGGACCACTTGGGACCAAAAGCAGTAATTTGAGACAACAAAAAATGATGGTCTCAAGTGGTCTTATATACAATTGTCTTAACACATGGGACCATAAAATTTGAAATATATATATAAAATTAAAAAATATATATAATTTGAAAATAATATATAAATTTCAAAAAATAATATAAAAAATTTGAAATAATGTATAAAATTTGAAATATATATATAAAATTCAAAATTAATATATAAAATGCAAAAAATATATTTAAAATTTGGGAAAATAAAAAAATTCCAAAATAATAGAAAAAATAAAAAATAATGTATAAAATTCGAAAATAATATATAAAATTTGAAAAATAATATAATTTTTTTAAAATAATGTATTAAATTCGAAAACAATATATAAAAATCAAAATTAATATATAAAATTTTAAATATATATATATAATTTAAAAAATAATATATAAGTTTTGAAAAATAATATAAAAAAATTGAAATAATGTATAAAATTTGAAAAAAATATAAAATTCAAAAATAATATACAAAATTAGATATATATATTTTTGAGAAAATATAAAAAATTTGAAAATAATATTAAAAATTCAAAAATAATATAAAAATTCGAAATAATTTATAAATTTGAAAAATATATTAATTTTGAATTTCTTATATTATTTTCAAATTTTTTATATTTTTTCAAATTTTATATATTTTTCATACTTAATATATTTTTTGAATTTTATATATTATTTTTTTATTTTTTGTATTATTTTCCAAACATAAGACCAAACGGCTTGAATAAGACCAGATAGTTTTACCAAACAGACTTTCAGAACACTACTCAGATAAGATCAGACCAGATAAGACCAGACCGAACCGCCTACCAAACGTGCCATAACTGGCCCTTAGTGATCTACTTTCGTATCAAGTTTAATTTCTGGTTTCTAACCCTAACATTCTTGATGTTGACCTCGAGGACCACTTACCCTACACATGTTTATTACTGTAATATTGCTTCCAGAAATTTTTGTTTGAACATATGGTTTCTTTTCTTCTCCAGTCATGTCATATCATTAGCTAGTATGTCCATCACAAATATATAGTGATACAAATGAGACCAATAATAGCGTGCGAGCACATGTATTTCGTAGGAAAGCAAGTGTATGTGATGTTGCATAATATACGTGGGCTAAGATAGGTCAATAAAAACTTACTCCATTTCATTCCGGTGCAGATAGCTGAAACTAATTTTTAAGAGTCCATACCTAATTTTCTATGCCTTTTGCAGTTGACCTTGCTATGCGTTTACTTGAAAGAGTACATAAATTATTTCTTTCATGGATTTAGGGGGAAGAGGAAAAGCGAAAGAAAAAGGAAACTGGATGCTCAAAATCATGGTTCAGACCGGGCCGCCGAGATCCCGAAAATAAGTTGGAACCTTAGGCGAGAGTAAATGTAAGCCCCCTTAGATGTAAGATTTTACGTACTTAAAAACTTATAAGTACAAAAAAAATTACTAAAAAATACATTAAATTTATTAATATTTAAAAAATCAAAAACAACTTCCATCTTGATGTTGTCGTGAAAATTTATTGTTGTTGGGGCAGTGCAGCAGTCGGTAGAGTCTTAAGTGTAGTCGCATGAAAAATTATTGTCGTTGTGCGAGTGCGGCAGTCGAGAACCTTAAGTGTAGTCCTCAAACATTGTGCAATTGCGAGAAAAATCTTCTAGATCTAATCAGGATAATAGTTTGATTTGAATTAGACTTTAGTTTCACTAAGTTGAAAAAGAGAGATTATTAAAAAAAAAATTAGTTTATAATAACTGAAATATAAAATTTTGGGACCCAAAATTGTAAAATTGGGTTTGAATTTAGTACAAATGGACAGTTAAATAAATTTTTTTTTGGCCTAAAATTGTGAAATTGGATTTGAATTTAGTACAAATGGACTGTTAAACAAATTTTTACTTTTTTTAGATCTATAGTAAAATAATTTTTATCCTAAAAAAATAAAATCCTTGAATTGGACTGAGAAACTAATTAAATTCCCATAAAAAATTAATTATAAAAATAAAAATATTTTTTAAAAAATATAAAATAAAAAATTTTTGGGGCCCCCAAACCCGGAGGCCCTAGGCGACCAAGGGGGTCGCCTAGCCTCAAGGTCGGGCATGGTTCACACTATTATCCGATAAGTATAGGTCAGTTCATAATATTTTTAAAATGTATTGATACCGTTACGGAACACCGATACACACCATTACCGAGACAGCAGCCAGAACTCGATACCATGACCGCCAAGCATGATATATATATAATTTTTTTTTTCTTCCTACAAAAATTTTACTTGACCCCGTTTTTGGAAAATTGAATTGTGTAAGAGTATTTTTTTCATGATTGTCATTAATAGTTCTCCGAAAATAACCTAATTTTAGTAAACTTTCCGTTGTTGAGAAGGAAAAAAAATGGAATTTCTTTTAAGGTGGTTGTGAAATTGATAATAATAATACATGAATACCTATTAAATTACATCGATGTTCCAGCCTTAATTTGTCTATTTTCAATAGTAAGGCCCTGTTTGGCCTAACTTTTGCTTCTGGCTTTCGCAAAATAAAAAGAGAAGCAGAAGTTGGTACTCCCAACTTCTTTAAAACGTTCTTCCAAGGCCTAGAAGTTCTTCTAATTTTTTTGTCAAACACAGTTCAACACAACTTTTTCATTTAGGAAGCCAAAAGCAGAGTTTGAAAAGCTAATATTCCCAACACGGCCTAAATAATTTTTTATTTTTTATCTTAGCAAGTAACAGACTCTCAACCGGTGCTTCAACCCTTACATCTTCTTACTTTGAATGAAAACAAGAGATATGGACCGAAAATCTATCATCCAAAATGGATCATGTTATTAAGAGTCCATATGTGATATATATCGTCTATAGTTTCATGGAACATACCATGTTCTCAAAATTAGGTTCAATCTAACTTATTTGCAGATTATGTATAATGTTTGCTAATAAGTATGTAACATTGATTTTCTCATTGAGGCAAATCCATTTGAATATATATATATATAGACTAATTTTAGTACTTAGATATTTGGAGAAAAAGGCAAATCACAAATTATTTTGCTAGCTATAAACTCCTATCATTATAGAGATCTTACAATGGAACAACATTACTCTAGCACAAAATATCTCGGGAGGATGCAATTTGTTCTTGTCTTTGATGTGGTGCAATAAAATATGGACACACGATTAAAAGCGATAAAGAAATGTAGCCAAAATCTTTTAAAAATAGAGTTGCCATCTTTCTTTCTTTTTTTAATATTTTAACCACGCGTCCACATTCCCAAGTTACAAGAAAATTACTTTCTACCATGTATTTATTTTTTTATCACGGCCATAATAACCCGTTGTTGAAAGTAACTTTAAACCACAGATTTCAATAGTCAGTAATACAAAATTAATTTTCTACCATAATTTTTTTAACTCAAGGTAGAAAGTTATTTTACTAGAAAATCATAAAGAGATACAAACAGAGAATAAAAGCTCTGATATGAAGTAGAAAATTAAAAAGAAATAAAAGAAGAAGAATATCAATAATAAATCTATATTATTGAATGAATTGTATTTTTTTTGTGTATTGTAACAGTACATAAATGACCTATATATATAGGCTAAGTATACAAACATGTTTAATAAGAAACCGATGTGGGACACACATTATCTATTACTAACACATATAATTAGAGCACCTAGAATCTTCCAACAATAATAATGTGCTTCAACACTCCCCCTCAAGTTGGACACTGAGATCTTCATAAGTCCAACTTGAAACTGAGAACAAAGTTGCCTCTAAACACATCCTGATGCATATTGCCATTTGACACGTATCACACTACCGAACAAATTGATAGCCACGTACCATGGACAAATAGAAAAATATTGATGCTAAGGTATTGATTCCGAGATCTCGAGAAAACCACCTAGAAGAGAACTGAAGTCTCCAAACAAATCAAAAACAATTGAGAAGTAGGGCTCCACATGTAACGACAAAGTCAGTAGCATAAGGGATCAGGGCTCCACCTGTACCGACAAAATCAGTGGCATAATTAAGGGATCAGAGCCCGACCTGTACTAGTAGCAACGAATCAGCAAATGGAAGAATCAGCAGGAATCACATAAACGAGCCCATAAACAAAGGCAAAACCATGGGAGATTAGGACTCTGAACCCCTAAAAGGTGAAAAAAGTAAGAAACAAGAATTCTGGTAGGGTAAAAGACAAATCCCATCAAGAATATAATATATATATATATATCATATCAATATATATTAATTGAAGATCACTGTTGGATATGGGATATGGAGCACCATCTCCGGCAGAGACGAAAATAAACGGAAAGAACTACCAAGAATCGGTAGACTCTGATACCAACTAGAAAATCATAAAGAGATACAATCAGAGAACAAAACTCTGATATGAAGTAGAAAATCAAAGAAAAATAAAAGAAGAAGAATATTAATAATAAATCTGTATTATTGAATGAATTGTATTTTTTTGTGTATTGTAACAGTACATAAATGGCCTATATATATAGGCTGAGTATATAAGCATGTTTAATAAAAAAAACGATGTGTGACACATACTATCTATTACTAACACATATAATAGAGCACCTAAAATCTTCCAATAATAATCGTGTGCTTCAACAATTTTCTACCACGGACTTCACACTATAGTGAAAAATCTGTGATAAAAATGTACTTTCCACCAGCCCATGACAAAAAACTCATACTTTTCACCACGGGCTTTAAATTGCCCGTTGTAGAAAGGGAGTTTCCACTACGTGCATAAGCTTGTAATAAAAAACCCATACTTTCCATCACATATTGTAAAATGTCCGTAGTTAAAAACACGTAGTTCCTATCGGAAGCTTAAATTGCCCAGAAAGAGAATTTTCACCACGTGTATAAGCGTACGATGAAAAACTCATACTTTTAGTTTGCATCAAGGGCATGGGCCCATGATGAAAAGCCCATACACTTCAGTTCTCACCATGGATCTAATGCATTATAAAGTGTTTGACAGCACAATTTCTATGTAAAAAGTATTCTTAAAAAACCAAAATATAATAAGAATACATTTTTTTAAATACATTCCCCTCATATAAAAAGGAAAAACCTATTTAAACCATACACGTACGGAGTGGCACCATAAGTTCTTTGGTGAAACGACCAGCGACAGCGTCCAAACATCCATCATTACATCTTGATGAGCAAATACATTGGTTACAACTAACATTTGATATATACACATCAAGTACTAAAAAGTCATTCTACACCATATACAAGAATAACCATCTTTATTTAATTGTTCTTGGTAATTAATGAACGGACACAACTAAAGACTTTCCGTGTAATATCCTAATACTACCTCTTATATATATATATCATTGCTGACTCAGCCTAATATAATCATCAAGATGATCATTCATGTCAAGAGTCTAGAATATTACGTCTCTCATTGGTTTATTCTTATCAAATTTGCTTAGGTCTCACAAACCAAACTGTCAAGCACACAAATGTTAGCTAGCTAACAGTCATTCCACTTTGAAAACTTGAATATTAGAACCATTTCTTCATGGTATAAAACTCCACTCTCTTCCCCATTTCCCTCCATCCATTCCACACCTCTCCTCTCTCTCTCTCTCTCTCTCTCTCTCTCACACACACACACACACACACGCTAAAAACACACACTTAACAATGGGTTCTGAATCTGTTGTCCATGTCTTCCTTGTGTCCTTCCCTGGCCAAGGACATGTCAACCCTCTCCTAAGGCTAGGCAAGCGTCTAGCTTCAAAGGGTCTCTTTGTCACCTTCTCAACGCCCTCTAGCATCGGCAAGGCGATGCAAAAGGCGAGCAACTGCACCGGTGAGCCCATTCCTGTAGGCGATGGATGGATCAGGTTCGAGTTCTTCGAAGATGGTTGGGACGAGGACGAGCCCAGACGCCAAGACCTCGACCAGTACTTGCCTCAGCTCGAGCTCGTTGGCACAGACTTGCTTCCAAAGATGCTCAAGAAACATGCTGATGAGGACCGCCCTGTCTCGTGCCTCATCAATAACCCCTTCATTCCATGGGTGTCCGACGTCGCTGAGAGCCTTAACATCCCTAGCGCCATGCTTTGGGTGCAGTCATGTGCTTGTTTCGAAACTTACTACTATTATTATCACGGATTAGTCCCGTTTCCCAGCGAGAGTGAGCCTTTCATCGATGTTCAATTGCCATGCATGCCTCTCTTGAAGCATGATGAAGTTGCTAGCTTTTTGTACCCTACCACTCCCTACCCTTTCTTGCGAAGGGCAATCTTGGGACAATACAAAAACTTGTCAAAACCATTTTGCATATTGATGGACAATTTCCAAGAGCTCGAGCCCGAGACCATCGAGTTCATGTCAAAAATAAGCCCTATCAAGCCCGTAGGCCCTTTGTTCAAGAACCCTAAAGCCCCGAACTCGGCGGTCAAGGGAGACTTCATGAAGGCGGATGACTGCCTCGAGTGGCTAGACTCGAGGCCGCCATCCTCCGTGGTCTACATCTCATTCGGCAGTGTTGTGTACTTGAAGCAAGAGCAAATTGATGAGATTGCATACGGGCTTTTGAGCTCGGACATTTCGTTTTTGTGGGTGATGAAGCCGCCCCACAAGGACGCGGGCTTGGAGTTGCTTGTTCTCCCCGAAGGGTTCTTGGAGAAGTGCGGTGATAGGGGTAGGGTGGTGCAATGGAGTCCCCAAGAGCAAGTCTTGGCCCATCCGTCTACAGCGTGTTTCGTGACACACTGTGGATGGAACTCGTCGATGGAGGCATTGTCGATAGGGATGCCCGTGGTGGCGTTCCCGCAATGGGGTGACCAAGTCACGGACGCTGTGTACTTGGTCGATGTGTTTAAAGTAGGGATTAGAATGTGCAGGGGAGAGGCTGAAGACCGAGTCATTCCACGAGACGAGATTGTACAATGTTTGACCGAGGCGACTAAGGGCCCGAAGGCGGAGGAGATGAAGAAGAATGCGTTGAAGTGGAAGAAGGCGGCGGAGGAGGCCGTGGCGGAGGGTGGCTCCTCCGACCGGAACATGCAAGCCTTTGTGGACGAGGTTAGGAGGAGAAGTTTAGGTATCACGTTGAAGTCAACAACTCCCACAATTGAATCAGCTGTGGGCAATGCGTTGACTATTGAATCATCGGCCTAGGTCACACGTGTGGATGACACGTATGCAGAATAACGGAAATGCCCTCTATAGGGGCATTTACATTTTCCTTTGTTTCTAGACTTTTATTGGGGTCTACTACATAAGTGTGTGTCCGTTGGGCACTGTGTTTTTTTGCTTTGATTAATTTTGTACAATTAATGTTTGTAATTTCTTGTTTAACTATATTTTCGTAACTAATGTCTCTTATATTGTGTGATTATTCCCATTAAACACTAACATTAGTTATAAATTATACATGTACAATTACAATTTAAGCAAAAATCACAATTTAAAATGTAGTAATATAAAGGGAAAATTACGAATATAACATTAAAATAAATTCTAATTACAGATATAACTATAGATAAATTGCATCTACAACAAATAATGAAAATAAAAATTTATTTACAGATTACACACTTTTTATTCAATTATTTACAAAATTAATAATTGTACTTTTTTAAATGACCAAAATACCCCTTAACAATTAGGGTTTAATTTCCTACCGGCAACCCCTTATAACCATTGTATTATATATCTCTCTCTATATAATAATAGAGCCATATAGAGCCATAGAGAAGGAAAGTTTATTTGAAGGAAACTTAACCAAACTGTTATTACCATGATTCAATAATTGTTAAGTATAGGAATAAACCAAACATGTCTACTTTTTTAAAGATCAAACAAGTCTAATTCACCTCAAAAAGTACAGAAATAAAGAATATTTTCCATCAAGTTGTGCAATCAACTGACACAACGACAAATTATATTTTTTTGGCATAAAAAATTATATATACATATATGAGTAATGGTTATTTAATATCAAATATAAATATATAATGTTTGTAGTAAAAATCATGATGTCAATACCACAAGTCTGTGAGAAATTATATTTAGACAAAAAAAATAAAATTATTTACATGTTTAATTTAAATTTACTTTTATAAATAAATAAAAAATTGTGATTCAAACCAAAGAGCACAATGCATGTCTAATCGATTTTAACATGTAACAAGTCCAAAGCTCTATTAGAAATGGTATGGACAAAAATAGGCCACAACCGGACAAATTTTCGCCTACTAAAAGATTGTCATGTCACTATAATCAACCAATATATATATATATCTATATATATGTTTAAATTTATACTATTTATAAAGTGAGAGACTTTTTTATTATTTTTATTATTTTTTTATAATTATCTTGTTTAAGAGATTTTATTTTTTATTTTTATAAAGTAATACACTCCTTTTATTCACTTAAACAAGATAATTATTTTTTTTCTTCATCGAGTACCTACACCTCTCTCTCGTCATATATCTAAACATTCCAACTCTTTTGAAGTGTCAATTAAATATAATGATTATCACTAGATTTCACTGAATTTTTTGGTTGTTGCTAATGGAGGTTTCAATATAAGCTCATATTCCCGTATATTTATTTCTATATTTATTGTATATATATTTATATCTATTTTTATTTTTGGTAAACTATTTATATCTATTTTTGTTCATTGAACATTTACTCATTTCTCTACATTTAATTCTTATAAGTTTAGAGCCACAACTACATTGAGTTGCCCACCAAAAAAATTAATAATTACTAAATTCTACTAAATATGTTGTTTATTCTCAATAGAGGTTTCTCCACAAAGTTAGATTACCATGCACATTATTTATTTATTGTTTATTTTCTTGTAATAATTAATTACATTTGTTTATTCTTGAATCAAATGGATTTTGGAACCAAAGGGGTCTCGTGTGGACCTATTGTTTAAAAATTTGCCTCTATTTTCAGAATTTTTTATAAAAGGTGGCGAAACTCCAAACCTAGGATTTGGGTGGGGGCCAAAAACAGACATTGATGGTGCAGAGTTCATAATAACAACATGGGTTAATTAAAAACAAGGGTAAATAGCATTAAATCCCCCTCAACTATACTCTCTCTCCCAACTAACCCCCCTCAACTAAGTGATGGTTCCTCAAATTATGAAATTGTTACAATTCAGTCCCTCCTGTTATAACGCCGTTAGTGAAATTTATGATAATTTGCACTCAGGTCCCCTGAAGTTTAGGTCAATTGCACTCACCCCTGAGATTTTATTTTCCTTGCAATGACACCCCTGAAGGAGTTAAGACCCCATGAAATGACTCTTGTACCCTTATTTTAGTGTAAAAGACATATTGGCTAAATTAATGGACCAAACAACCATTGTATATTAAGTTCAATTTGAAAAACTTTTCAAAAACTTTGGATACAACGATTATTGAAATAGGGATATCTATATATAGGTAGACATAAGGATCACTAATTAAAAATAGGTAAACTTTTACCTTTCAATTACTAATACATCAACTTAACTAAACTAATTACAAATGGGTCAACTTTTTTGTTTAAAGACTCAAATACCTCCAAAAAAACTCCAATTTTCTTTTTATTCTTCTCTCCCATTCCAAATCCCCAAACACTCAAAAATAAAAATAAAATATTTCGGAAAAATTATAAATATTTCGAAAAAATTAAAATATTTTTGGAAAAATAAAATATTTCGAAAACAAAATGAGGAAAAAAAATATTTTGGGGAAAATAAAATATTTTGAAAAAATAAACTATTTCGGGAAAAATAACTATTTTGGGTAAAATAAAATATTTCAGGAAAAATAAAAAAATTGGAAAATATAAAATATTTTGGGAAATAAAATATTTTATGACATGCATTCAAAACAATTCATACTAAACAAGTAAGATTTAGATTATGTCCACTATCATATTGAAATAAATTATCTAAATATAACTCACTTAAGATTTATTACTTTTTAAGACACCAAATTTTAAAACAAATTCAACTCAATCAACTCGTTCTTGATACTTGACACACTTGACTCCAAAATATTGCATTGTAATCACCAAGAGGTCTAAGGCTTGAACACATTTCGTTGAAAAGAAGAAGAAAAAGTGAAAAAGAAATAAACAAAAATATTTCAAAATATTTTATTTTTTCCCGAAATATTTTTTTCCTCATTTTTTTTGAAATATTTTATTTTTCCAAAAATATTTTATTTTTTCAAAATATGTTTTTTCCCGAAATATTTTTTTCCTCATTTTGTTTTCAAAATATTTTATTTTTCCAGAAATATTTTAATTTTTTCGAAATATTTATAATTTTCCGAAATATTTTATTTTTATTTTTGAGTGTTTGGGGATTTGGAATGGGAGAGAAGAATAAAAAGAAGATTGGAGTTTTTTTGGAGGTATTTGAGTCTTTAAATAAAAAAGTTGACCCATTTGTAATTAGTTTAGTTAAGTTGATGTATTAGTAATTGAAAGCTAAAAATTTACCTATTTCTAATTAGTGATCCTTATGTCTACCTATATATAGATATCCCTATTTCAACAATCCTTGTATCCAAAGTATTTGAAAAGTTTTTCAAATTGAACTTAATATACAAGGGTTGTTTGGTCTATTAATTTAGCCAACATGCATTTTACACTAAAGCAAGGGCACAAGAGTCATTTCATAGGGTCTTAACTCCTTCAAGGGGTGTCATTGCAAGAAAAATGAAATCTCAGGGGGTGAATGCAATTGACCTAAACTTTAGGGGTTTTGAGTGCAAATTATCCTAAATTTAACTAACTGTGTTATGATGGGAGGGATTGAATTGTAACAATCATGATAGTTTGGGGGGTTTATAGTCAAAAACATAGTTGAGGGGGTTAGTTGGAAGAGAGAGTATAGTTGAGAGTGGTTTAATGCTATTTACCCTAAAAACAATAATATATATATATATATATATATATATATATATATATATATAATGCGAAGGGAAAAAAATGGTGCATTATTGACTTTGGGGTATGGTACACTGTCTGGTCTTTGGACAATTGCCCATCTGCCAATGGGTCTGTTATCACATGTCTCTTTTTTAGGTGCGAACTACTCACAATATATATATATATTTATATATATTAAGTAAAAAAGATACTTGGACTTTCGGGTCTTCAATTTATTTCATTGGGTGCAGTGGCAGATGAGTCGTGAATGGAAGTGGTTCAAATTTAAGAAGGGAAAGTACAAAGCTTGTCATTCACAATAATCTTAATTTAATATTTGTCTTTTTTTTTTTCTTTTTCATTATTTTCCCTTTTGAACAAGAAGCTTTTATTATTTTTTCTTTCTAGTTTAAGGGGGTAAAAAGAGCATGCAAAAAAGTTCAAACCAAACATGAAATGTCAGCCCCATGATTTTAATTGTTGTTCATATGAATGATGTTTGTGCAAAACTACAGTTTCTCATTGAGAAAAGAACATCTTTCTGCCTACTTTGGTAAAGGTGCCATAACATCAGGGATAGGTTTCTTCTAAGATATTTTCTATGTTCCAAATTAATTATTCAAGTTTGAATTTTTAATATATATTTTTAATATTTTGTATTTTTAATTTTACTTTTGAAAATGTAGTATAATTATAATTTTTAACGGACCTGTTATTTTTTTGAAGTTAATGAAGAGGGATAATTTGAAAAAATATAAAATTATATTGTATTGAGATTCGAAATTGGACAATTATTTTAGGGCAAATAAAGTTAAAAAAGTGGACAACTAATATAGGATGGAGGAAGTAATAATTTTTTTTAAAAAATATGGTTTTGAAATAGCTATAAATCAAGCCAGCTTGTATATATTCTAGATGCATCAAAAGTATCTTTAATTTCTGGAAATACACCAAACACAGGTAAATTTAGATTCATTATAAAGTTTAATTATATTGAGAACTCTTTCTCACACCATTGTTTCTAACTTGAAGTAATTTCTTAAAACATGAGATAATTGTCTCGAGCCGCATAGATCATGCTGTAGTTTAGAATTGACTCTTACAAAGAGACTCAAAATTAACTTAGAAATAGTAAACCACCAAATTATTATTGTTAATAGTAGGTATATATTTGACTATATTGCAAACATTGTGATTGCTCTAATCCATATGGATATGCTAAACACCTTAAAGAACATTCTCACATACTATCTAATCACATATTCAGTGACGGATCTAGGGATCCGATCCGTGTCAATGGAGATTAAAAAAACTTTTTGGATATTTGGGAGTATAAATGACATATATTTATTTTAGTGGGGATTTATTTGTAAATAAATTTAAATTCTATGATACTTAAGATAAAAAAATTTTAATGGAAACTAAATACTAGATATTTAAAATTTTAAGATAAAAAGTATAAAAAAAAAAAAATTTCAGTGAATGTCATGAACCAGTGGGCATGATGGCGCCCACTGGGTATGAACTGTATCCCTCCCTATCCCAACTGCACATAATTCAATATGGCAGCTTTCAATTCAAAGAGGATGAAGTGGTTAATGGTAGCTTTCAATTCAAAGAGGATGAAGTGGTTGATGAAGTACTACAAGGATAAGAGAAAATATGAAATTGCAAAGATTTAATATATATATGTATATATTAGAAGGGAGTGGATAGTATTTGCCTATAGCACCGATCATCTTTAAGATAATATTGATGACGTTGACAGAGACAACTGAGAAATTCATCGCTTCAAGTGTCGCAATTTTAATGTGAAGAAGAGTTAAAACCAATGAAGACTCATGTACATGATTTACGTTGCTATAAGGGATTTTAATTCACGTCAAAAGGGTCAATATTTGTAACAACATTTATTATAATTATTTGTATATGGTAAATTTTGGATAATAATTATGTTGAGTGTTAAATATATCGGTTTGGTTTTAACGACATGTACAAGTTTTGATGAAGGCAAAATCAAGCATTAAAGTAGTGAAGAATACAAGTGAAATGTAAAAGTGAGCATATTTTAAAAAAATGTCTCCCGGATGACGAAAAAGACATTTTTCAAAGCCGGGTCATTTTAGCACGATTACAGATAAAAGTGATTTTCATAAAAATGCCTACGCTTTCAGAAACAAAAAGTGGATAGAAAGTAAAGTTCTTAAAGCGTAGCTGCGATAGAGATTTTGATATTTTCTTATATTTTGCCTGTTATGCCCCCGTTTTGATCTGATGATACATAGACGACTCTTATACTTTGGTATACGGGCAATACACATAATATACATCATAGATTAGGGTTTTGCTGAGGTGAATGTGAAATTACTAAAAATGGTGAACTTAGGGTTTGTTTTATCATTCTCTATAAATGCCAAGGTCTACAAGAGAGGAGGCTAGGGTTTTTTAGGGAGATATCTGTAGTATTCTATCATTCATATTCTTCTACAAAGATATACACATGGAGAGAAAAGATTGAGTGATAAGATATATTCGTGTTCTCTCTTGAGATTGAGATTATTCAATCGTGCTTCTACACCGAAGATCTTTATGCACAATTGGATGAGTGATTGCTGAAAAATCATCACACTGTCTATTGCAACGTGGTTGCATTGATCCGTTGAAAAACGGAGCCATCTGAGTGCGGAGATCGGAGACAGAAGCTTCGTGGTTGTTTGATCCGTTGAGAAGCGGAGTCGTCAAAGTACAGAACGACGCGAAAGCTTCGTGGATCGTGGAACACGAGTGATTCAAGTTTGTCAGACGTCGAGTGGAAAAATGCATATCTTGAGGGATTTGTAAGTCTAAAACTTTATAGAGTCTGTATATCTCTTGATTCATAGAGCATCGATACCCGAGCGTATCCGTGATTTTTACTTGGAGTCTTTCCAAGGTTTTCCACGTAAAAATATCGTATGTCTCTATTGTTTTATTTTTTGTACTTAGATTAATCTTTGCATGATTTATTTTGATATAGAATTGGATTAAAATTGACTTTTCCACAATTAATTTTAATTTGTCAATAAATCCACAAAAACCCTATTCACCCCCCTCCCCCCTCTATCACATTTTCATTGATCGTCTAGGTAATTTCAATTTGTATTAGAACGTGGTTGCCCTGATTTAGGTTAACTACCTAAGGTTAGATCTTGAACTTAAACGATGGACGTACCTTGTGAACAAGGTTCCGTATCTAGGTCCTTGTGGTTTGATGGCTCTAATTACACGTATTAGAAGGCGAGAATGAGAGCGTTTTTTAAATCGCTTAATGAGAGAGCTTGACTTGCTATTGAGGTAGGGTACTCACCACCCACTGTGAAAGATGTTGGTACTAATGAATCTAAGGTAAAACCATCACGTGAGTGGACTAGTGCTAAAACTAATAGTGCTAGTTGGAATTCAAAAGCCTTGAAACGTTGTATAATGTTGTGACGACAAGTGAGTTTAAAAGAATATCCATATGTGAAATTGCGAATAGCCATATGTGAAATTGCAAAAGAAGTTTGGGACATTCTCCAAATAACTTATGAGGGAACTTCAAAAGTTAAGCAATCTAAACTCCAAATTCTAAATTCATAATTTGAACAACTTAGGATGGAGGAGGATGAAGTTTTTAGTGACTTTGAAGCTAGGTTGACTGATATAGTAACAAGCTGTCACAATCTATGAAAGCCCATTCCGGAGACTACCATAGTGAAGAAAATTCTTAGGTCTTTACCGGAACATTTTCGGTCTAAAGTTACTGTCATATCTGAAATCATGAGTATTAAAGAAATTAAACTTGAAGAATTAGTAGGGAATTTAAAATCTTATGAGATTGAGATGTGTGCTTAATCCTTTAAGAAGTCGAGTGGAATAAAAGAGAGGAGCATATATTTTAGAACCACTAAAGTGGATCATAGTGAGTCAGATGAGGAGGGTGAGAGTAAATCAAGTCAGTTTGATATGATAATGAACCAGTTTCATAAATTTTTAAAATCTTCTTGTGATCAAGAGTTGATTAAATGACAAAAATTTGGAGATAAATCTCATGATTTTAAAAATAAAAAGGTCTAAAATCGGAATGACAAGATTGACCCTAAAAAGAAGAAACCTTAGGCCCCGTTTGGTAACCGGTCTGGTCTGGTTACCTCTGATCCAGTCTGGTCTAGTCTGATCTGGTCCGGTCTGGTCTGGGTGATGTTCTGAAATTCTGTTTGGTAAGCGGTTTGGTCTGATGATCTTGGTCTAAGGAAACTGGAACCAAACCATGTTTGACAAACTGTCTGGTTCTAAACTTCTTTGAACCAGACCATGTTTGACAAACTGGTCTGGTCTTAAATTTCTAGTAAACTGTGAAAATATTGAATATACTTTATATGATGTAATAACCTTAAAACACACACATTTAATTTGTAAACATTTGTTAAAGTCTTTTTGATTGATTTTTATTATGTATTTCTTACATAATAATGTTATATTGGTTTTGTAAAAATTTCTTAGAGTATGATTATTGCACTTCAATTATCAAATATAACAACAAATAGGTTTATACAAGCCACATTTTTTATTATATAAAAATTACGTTAACACAAATTTCACAAGTCACACACTAATATTACATAACAATTTCAAGTGTCAATAATATGTAAACAGTTCACTCTGATATTTTGGCTTTTAAAATTTTTTATTATTTATCATTTACTATTTACTATTTATTTATTATTTATTATAATATATATTTATTTATTATAATTTTTAAATATTATTTAATTCATTTTGTTTATTATTTATTATTTATTATTTATTCATTTATTTCTATTTCTTTATAAATATATTTTATTAATTTATTATTTATTATTGTATTGATTTATTTATTTATTATTATTTTTATGTATTATTTAATTCATTTTATTTCATTTAGTTTGTTTATTATTTAATTAATTTAATTTATTAATTATTATTATGTATTATTTAATTAATTTTGTTTATTATTCCTTTTTTTTATAAATATAATTAATTTAATTTATTATTTATATTACTATTTATTCGTTTATTTTAATTAATTTATAAATATATTTTATACATTTATAATTTATATTATTATTTATTCATTTATTATTATTTTTATGTATTATTTAATTCATTTTGCTTATTATTTATTTACTTATTATTATTTTTATTCACTTATTATTATTTTTATGTATTATTTAATTCATTTTTATTATTATTTATTACTATTTATTCATTTATTTTTATTTGTCTCTAAATATATTTTATTAATTTATTATTTATTTTATTTATTTGGTTTATCATTTAGATCATGTAATTTATTAATTATTATTATGTATTATTTATTTCATTTTGTTTATTATTCATTGTTTTATAAATATAATTCATTTAATTTATTATTTATATTATTATTTGTTCGTTTATTTTAATTAATTTGTAAATATATTTTATTAATTTATTATTTACATTATTTGTTTATTTTTTATTATTATATTTAATCATTTTTTATTATTATTTTTGAATTATTTAATTAATTTTGCTTATTATTTATTTATTATTTTTTATGTATTATTTAATTCATTTTTTATTAATTATTTATATTTTATTATTTATATTATTAACTTATCATTTATTATTATTTATTTATTCGTTTAAATAATTTATAAATATATTTTATTAATTTATTATTTATTATAAATATATTTTATTATTAATTATTTTGTTTATTTTTTATTCATTTATTTATATTAATTTTTAAATATATTTGATTTAATTTATCATTTATATTATTATTTTATTCATAAATATATTTTATTTCATTTTTATTTTTATTTATTCATTTATTTATATTATTTTATTATTTATATTATTATTTTATTCATAAATATATTTTATTTTTATTTATTAATTTATTTTTATTTATTTATTTTTATGTATGATTTAATTCATTTTATTTATTTTTCATTGTTTTATTTTTTTATTTTTGTCTTTTGGTTTAGATATTAGTTAGATGTGGTTCAATTATTGGAGGACATTTTAGTTAGATTTTGGATAGATTTTGTAACCAGACCAAATAGAACCCCAAAAAATTGTGGTCCTAAAAAATGTCATTTTGGTTCAACTTGGTCTGGTTATATTTTTTGAGACCAATGCAAAACAAACATGGTCTGGTCTTAAAAAATCATGACCAGACTAGAAAAATGGGACCATAACCAGTAAACAAAAAGGGCCTTAATGTTTTGAGTGTCAAGGGTTCGGTCACATAGCTGCTGAGTGTGCCAATAATAAAAAAAGGACAAAAGGTCTAGCTGTTACTTGGAGTGATGGATCAGATGATGATGGTGATTCTACTGAATCTGATGTGGCTGATGAGTCCAAGGATTTCACCGTATTTGCAGCACAGAGTAAGGAAGTTGAGGAAATTGCTGCGAGTTGGGCGATGTCCGGAGATGAAAATTCTGAGAATATTGAAGATCGTGGGGACTTGTATGAAGATGCATACAATAAACTGTATGAAAAGTTCGTACATGTTAGCAAAGTGTACTCAAAATTTTTGGTTTAATTCACCAATGTTGATAAAGAGAGACAGTCCTTAAGAGAAGAGTTGACCAAGTCTAAACAAGAAAGAACTCAGGGTTTGAAAAGGGTAGATGGTCTCAATGAGGAATTAAGGATTCTAATATTGGAATTGAGTGAGAAATCTACATGGATTGAAGGATTGGAAAAGGAATTGAAGGATGCTAACTCAACTATTCATAAATGGTCTAGTGGAACACTTAAGTTGAATCATATGTTAAGTGTGAGAAAATCTATAGGAAATACAAAGGGGTTGGGATTCAAAGGAACATTGAGTGATTCAAACATCGTTTCCAAAACAACCTTTGTAAAGGGTTCCCAAGGTAAGTCTGATAGGAATCTGAATGCTCAATCTTATGTCAGAAAACCTGTTGAGATTAAGCCTCTCTTTACCTCTAGAGTCAATAAGGGTTTGAATCATGGTTATCAAAGGTTTATCCCAATATGTCATCATTGTGGAGTGAAAGGTCATATTCGACCGGTGTATTCAAAGTTAAGAGGAGAAACTTTAAAATCAGAGTGGAAGCGTAGAACTCAAAACAGACCCAATGTTAAAAATCAAATTTGGGTATTGAGTGAAGAGGTGAAGAGGTTGACTAGGCTAGAAAATAAAGCACCAAGAATTAAACAAGTGTGTGTTAGAAAAGATGAATTACACTGTTTGGTTGCTCATTCTGCATGTTCAGCACTTAACTCTAATTCTGAGAAAGGTATTGATTATATATCCACAAAGTCTCAGTCAACAGACATCTCTACAAAATCATTAGATTTTCAAAAGTATGTGCATCTTAGAAAATCTTGTGACAATTTATCATTATGATAGATGTTTTCATATGTATCATTCTAGGAATATCTTATATTATTTTTTATTCTAGAATTGATACATTCTCATGCATTTTGTATTATTTGCATGTTTATTTTTTTTATGCATGCATCATGTTTTGCTACTATTAGGATTATTCATGCATGAATCATTATGACAAAAATGCCATAAAATGTTTATATAAAAAAAATCTTAGCATGTTGAGTTTGGCTAAGGGTACAAATGGTTGTCATATTTCACTTTATTCTCATATTTACTTTTCATATTAAACTTGTGGGAATTGGAATTATTAGTTTGACCTGAGTTTATGAGTTATTCACTTGACATGTTTAAGTATTATTTTTGAAACTCATCAACTTTGAGTGTTTGTTTCACTTCGAAGATGACTGTAATACTTGTTAAAACTTTTAATCTTTTCATCTAATTTAAAGTTATATGTAGGTTCATGAGCTATGCTAGATTGATCTATGCTTTTAAACACCTTTTGTATGCTTATGAATGTTGTGGTGATTTTGAAAAGAGGAAAAAATGAGATGTTCAAAATATAGAAATGCAAAAAGTAGTTATTCGATCTGAGTAATCGGGCCTCTTGCCTCAGTAAGCATTGATTGTTTGCGTAAAAAGAGGAGAAGACTAATGAACATAAATCTCATGGAAGAAGCTCGGGCCCAATTGGTCGGGACTAAAAATCTTCGCTGGAAAGTCCGAAGCTTAGAAAGATAAAAAAGGATATGGTGAAAAACTTGAAAATATTAAATTGTGTTTTCTTTATTTAGCAATAAGGTCTGAGCTAAAGATTTGACTTCTAGTTTGAGTTTTGAACTGAAGTATCATCACGGTTAATGAATAAATTGTTAGAATTAGCACGTATTGCTTTCATCTTAGTTGTTTTCTTGCATCTGAATATTTTTCATATATGCAAATGTTATGTAAAACTTGAATTGTGATTACCTATAACTAAAAGGTACGTGTGCTAATTTTCTTCACTATCATGTATATAATAGTTAAGTCAAATATACGAATATGATGTGTTAATGATTAGCTCTTTGTCTCTATTGCCCTGCTCACATGTGTCTAAGTTCAAAAATATTTTTGTTTTTGCATTTTGCATTCATGCATTGTAGAGATTTTTGTTACTCGAGAATCTGGATATAATCTTATAGAGTAATTTATCTTAGTATGTAGTGCTTGGCTTAGATTCTCTAGAGTCTCCCCTGTTATCATTTCCCTGTGTTTCATCTTTGAGGCTATCCCTCGTTTCTCTCATGTGTTTTGATTGTTTTTATTGTTCCTTGTCATTCAGTGACAAAAAGGGAGAGAAATATTGAGTAAGGGAGAGTAATGGTTTTAGGGGGAGAAGTATTGCGTAAGGGAGATAAGGAGTGTGTGTTTTATGATAATTATGCTTACATAGATATTGTGTTTTTCTTATAATCATTTTATATCTGTTTTCCACACTTACGTTTAATGGTTTGTTCAGTGTTGTGGTTACATGATTGGTAGACCGTCATTATAGCAAGGTGACAGTTTATATCTATGTTTGTCGGTGTGTGTTCATAGGTATAGATGTTATGTTTTTTTTAATTGAGACTATATTGTAAAACATGATTTTATCTCAGAAATGCCAAGGGGGAGATTGTAAGAACATTTATTGTAATTGTTTATGTATGGCATGTTCTAGACAATAACCATGTTGAGTGTTAGATAGGTCGGTTTGGTTTCAACGACATCTACAAGCTTCGACAAAGGCAAAATCAAGTATTGGAGTAGTGAAGAATACAAGTGAAATGCCAAAATGAGCGTATTGTGATAAAAATGTCTCTCGGAGGGCGAAAACAACATTTTCCAAAGCCGTCAATTCAAGCAAAAAGTGTCGGGGAGTCAAGAGGGCCATTTTGGCACGGTTACGGAGAAAAGTGGTTTTCACAAAAATACCTACGCTTTCAGAAGCAAAAAGTGACTAGAAGGTGAAGTTCTATGCTTGAAGCGTAGCTGCGGCAGAGATTTTGAGATTTTATGATATTTTGCTTGTTATGCCGCGTTTTGATCTGATGATACATGGATGACTCATATACCTTGGTATACGGGCAATACACATAATATACATCGGAGATTAAGGTTTTTCTGAGGTGGATGTGAAATTACTAAAAAGGGCAAACTTAGGGTTTGTTTCATCATTCTCTATAAATACCAAGGTCTACAAGAAAGGAGGCTAGGGTTTTTGAGGGAGATCTCTGCAGTATTCTATCATTTATATTCTTCTACAGAGATATACACAGAGAGAGAAAAGATTGAGTGATAAGAGATATTCGTGTTCTCTCTTGAGATTAAGATTATCTAATCGTGTTTCTACACCAAAGATCTTTATACACGATTGGATGAGTGATTGCTGAAAAATCATCACATCATCTGTTGAAACGTGGTTGCATTGATCATTTGAAGAACAGAGTCGTCTAAGTGCGGAGATCGGAGTGAGAAACTTCGTGATTGTTTGATCCGTTGAGAAGCGGAGCCGTCAGAGTACGGAACGGAGCAAAAGTTTTGTGGAGCGTGAATGATTCAATTTTGTCAGACGTCAAGTGGAGAAAGGCAGATCTAGAGGGATTTGTAAGTCTAAAACTGCATAGAGTCTGTATATCTCTTGATTCATATTGCATCGATACCCGAGCGTATCCGTGGTTTTTACTTGAAGTCTTTCCAAGGTTTTTCATTTAAAAATATCGTGTGTCTCTATTGTTTTATTTTTTGCACTTAGATTAATCTTTGCATGATTTATCTTGATAGAGAATTGGATTAAAATTGATTTTTTCGTAATTAATTTTAATTTGTCAATAAATCCACAAAAGGCCTATTCACCCCCCCCCCCCTCTAGGCTATTTTCATTGATCGTCTAGGTAATTTCAATATCATTTGCTCACAGAAATGTTACTAGCTAATACACTAACCAATGTACTCAGGAAAACCATCAAACTTTTGTTTCTTGCTTGCTGATGCTGCTCTAATATTTATGTTTTTTTGGTAGCATTGCTTTAGAGCTAGCTCGAGTAAATTATCAACCTTCACCATCCGCTTGGGTCACAATTACGGATATAGTCGGACTTTACCCGATTTGTGTGAAAGGATCGCTTTGTTAGAGTTTGGTGAATTTGTCGAAGCAAAAATTCCGAACACTCTAATTATCAATTTGAGTGGAGGAATCGGTTTGTAATTTTTACCAATCCCTTGGACCTTGATTATCCAAAACAAAATAAAAAAATTGCTCAAGTAACTAAAACACACGCCTATAGAGAGGGAAAAAATGAAAATAAACAGAAGTGTTCCACAAAAAAATCAAAAAAAACTTTAGTCTACAATTGTCTTTCATCTTTTCCAAAACCAATGGGGCCATTGATAGTAGAATCATCACCTTAAACACTCAGACATGACTTCTATTGAGTGGTACACTAGTGCATCACATCAAATCTGAAATTACCTAGAAGATGGTGAACTAAGCCTAAAAGGGGGTGAAAAAGATTTTTATGAATTAATTGACCAATTAAACTATTAATTGCGGAATAGTCAATTTTAATTCAATTATTTAATAATGCAAACCGCATAATAAATATAAGTGCAGCAAATAAAGTAAAGACGACACCAATATTTTTACGTGAAAAACCTTGAAAACGTTCCAAGTAAAAACCACGGATACCCTCCGGTATCAATGCACTATGAATCAAGAAGTACAAGACTCTATGAAGTTAGGACTTACAAAATCACTCTGACTTGTCTTTTATCACTCGATGTCTGAAAGTCTTAAATCACTCGCACTATCACGAAGCTCTCGCTCCGATCTCCATACTCTAATGGCTCCACTTCTCAATGGATCGATGCAACCACGTTGCAATAGGTGGTATGTAGATTTTTCAGAATCTAGGTCATCCAATTGTGCATAAAGATCTCACTTGTTGAAGCACAATTAGATAATCCCAAAATAAGAGAAAACTATAAGATATATAATCACTTAATAATTTTCTCTCTCTACAGAAGTATATGAACTGTAGAAAAATTGCAGAGATCTCTCAAAAGCCACACATTTCTCTTTGGTTTAACTCATATATATAGAGAAGAATCTTCAGTTAATGGTAAGAATATTTTTCCTTTCAAGATTCATATTTCCACCATTAAGTCTTGCAAATATAGACTAATATACCAATGATAGTCAAATATACCAATAATAACTCCTAATCATGTTCTTAAGTGTATATGAGTCATTATTGCATCAAAACAAGTCTTAATTAAAAACTTAAGTCGATCACCGAATTGTTCTTCGAGTACTCGGTAAATTCAATCTTCGAGTACTCGGTAGAGATTTCATTGAGTACTCGGTGAAATCTCTAATAACGCGGCATAGCGCACCATGATGCGGCTAACCCACTGGAACTACACCATCATTCACGCCAAGGCGCGAATCGCCGAGTACTCGGTAAATGAGAACTTCCAGTACTCGGTAAGATATCAACATTTCAACTTGATCAACTTCTTTTTCTTTGCAATGTTGTTTCCAATCAACTTTCATTCACAACTCTTATGTTCTTTATCACTTCAAACTTGATTTGTACCATTTGTTGATCTTCATTTGACTTGTTAACTTGATTAACCCGAACTAAAACTCTCAACTCTTAACATGGTTTTTTATCAGAATCATGCAATTACAAATAAATATTCTTACAATCTCCCCCTTGGCATTTCTGAGACAAAATCATGTTTTACAAATATATCCTTACGATAAATAAAATAAAATCTATACCTATGGACACACATCGACAAACATAGACATAGACTTTTCCTTTGATATCATGATGATCTACCAATCCTGCAACCACAACACTTAAACAAACATACTTGTGAAAAACAAGTGTGGAAAACAACTAGCAGGAATAATCAATTTTAAATGATCATAAACAAAACGAACAATATCAACATTAAGCATAATGATCATTAATCAACAATAAATTGTTCTCTCCCTCAAATAAATACTTCTCCTCATATCATACTAAATATTTCTCCCCCTTTTGCCATTGAAATGACAAGAAATAACAATAAAAAATAGTCAGGAGAGACTTTTATTAAGATATAGAACTATAAAGAATATATTTAGATTCTCGAGTAACAAAAATCTCTAAAATGCATGAACTTAATACTAATGCATGAATGCAAAATGCTCAAATTAAGAAAAATATATATTTTTGTTCTTAGAAACATGTGAGCAGGGCAGTAGAGACAATGAACTAATCATTAATACTTCATATTCGCATATTTGACTTAGCTATTATACACACGGTAGTGAAGACAATCAACACACATACCTTGTAGTTATAAGCACTCACAAGGCAAACTTTACATATCATTTGCATATAAGAAAAATATTCAGGTGCAAGCAAACAACTAAGATGAAAGCAATACGTCCTAATTTTAATAATCTCATAACTAACCGTGATGATATTTCAGTCCAAAACCTAAGCTAGAAGTCAAATCTTTAGCTCGGACCTTATTGTTATTTAAGGGGAATACAATTTATTTTCGTTTTGTCTCGAACTTCTTCTTTTGTACCCCTTCATATAATTTTTTCTTTTGTTTCTCATCTTTTTACGCGAACACTCAATGCTTACTGAGGCAAGAGGCCCGGTTACTCGGATTTAAAAATTGAGGTAATCACATCCGCCTTTTTACGCGAATACTCAATACTTACTGAGGTACTAAGACCCGATTACTCAGTAGATGGACCATTGCTCTAAGGGGTTTTAAAGAGACATTCATATATGTTATTATTTCATTCACTTTATTCTTTCAACATTACCCCAACATTCATGAGCATGCAAAAGGTATTCAAAAGCATCGATCAATCTAGCATAGCTCATGAGCCTACATGTCACGCTCTTAAAATCCAAAGACTCCCGAACTAAGACATCCGAGGACTCTGGGGTGTGATCCATACATAAAACGACCAACTAAGAATACCAATAACAACAAAATGTATGGAATACTGATAAATATGATATATTCCATACCCGATTGAATGGTAGAAATACAACAGCGGAATCCAACAAAAATCCGGCAGAGTTTTATTTGTAAATGGAACATTCGGATACGCAACCACAACAGAATAACCTACCAATAACAAGTGTTATAATGTCAATGGCTCACAACCCAATATTCGTCAATCCTACTAGGGTCGAGGTAGTGGAAAGAAAATCACCGCTACCTTTACACAACCCTCTAAAACATACAGAGCCACAATGCTCAAATAAGAATACAGGAATGCACATGATAGTGTCGAAGAGATACAATGACACCTTGAAATAATAAATACAGGAAATAAAAGATACACAGATAGGGAATATGCCAACAGACTGACCCCTAAGAGAAATAGATAGCAATCCCATACAACATGGGTAAAGAAACTAAATGAATAAAAAGACTGTAGCTAATTTTCGTCCCCAATCTATTAGTGTTATAACCATAACCGCATCACCCTGCGCAACTCCAAAACTTGTAACGAGGAAAACAAGGAAAATGTGTCGTTGCACCCTATACTGTCCGTAGTCGAAACATTTCCTGCAAACTGGTGTGGGGCACCAGGGCAAAAGAACGTCGGGGTGAGCTCATCAAAGCCCCATAGGAAAATGTAATATCATAACCGCCACATCCTCTAACAGTCCAAGTAGTATTAACCAACCCGTGTATATGCATCTACTCTAGGTCTGTCCGTCATCTCACATGGCACTCACACCACTGCAAGACCCTAAATAACCCCATAAATAACCCAATCATGTATCAGGGAAGCACAGTAAGGCACGAAGCATAGAATACAACGCTAACGATCAATCACTATCATATACCCATGTACAAAACACAGTCTAGTATATATATATAAAGAAATATATATACCCTAAAGATAATTAATCATATCCCGATATATGAGTATATATATATATGTATATCTATATATCTATAAGTATACAATCAGTCTCACAAGGTATAACCAAGACTCGTACTCTAAGTATTAACACCGGTAGTCTACACTACTCTCACAACATATGTTAAATACACCACACCCAAGTCCACACTAATAAATCATCAAGCGCTCACAACGTTAACCAGATGATCCAAATAAGGAGAATCACACTCACCTCTAATATCCATAAGAGAAAGAATCCATAAATAATACCAAAGAAGGCTCATAATCCACTCCCCGAGAACACATGAGGGAAAACACTCACATCCTTGCGTACTAACACAATCATCATCAATATATATATATGTACAATATATATATATATATATATATATATATATAAGAACCATCATCTCATTCCTAGAGGAGATCTACCTCTCAAGGACTGAATCACCTCAATCATATCACCATATGAATCTCATAATACAATCTCCAAGATGATCAATAAATCAATAACACTCTTACTATGAATAAGGAAATTTAACCAATCAAATCACGAAGATTACATGAAAGCTACTCTCATGAACAACCACATAAGGGTCAAGAAACAAAGCAAGAGAAAAGAGGTCTCAATGCTAACCAACGGATAACCGAGACAATAATGTCAAGGTTAAGAATACCCCCAAGCGATTAGGGAAAACACCTGGACAAAAGAAACCAAAAGCGAATGGCCAATAGTGAAAGTTATAAAAAGATGAATCACACGGATTCAATAGTTTTAAGAAAATTTTTTAATACTCGAACCAATCCATTCGGCATCTATGCTCCTAACATGTGTAAAAACCTAAATCACCTAGGTGGTGACATCAAACAATCAAGAAGAAGGGAAAGGCAATACTATATGTGTGCGCTAAACAACAAACCTTATGCCCGAGAGTTAGAAAATGAACGGAAGAAAAGGTGAAACAAGAAGACCTTTTTCAAAACACTGTAGGTCGAGATCTTGAGAAAGAATCCTCGGAATCTCGAAATCTCGAGAAATGTTAAAAAGTAGGTTTTCTTTAAGAATCCACACGGTAAAAATGATCGTCTTGCCCCCGGTCTCCGTCAGTCGCCATCATCGACTTTTAGAAGTTAAAAAACTTTTTAAATAAGATCCTAAGATCACTTTTTAAAGTATAAAAACTTATCATGGCTATGAGGGTAGGCGAAAACGGGTTTTCCTTTAAATAAGAAAGAATTTGATTATAAATCTTGAAAAAACACCGTTTTCAAATGACAGCTTGATAAGAGTGACACCGACTTCAATGAAAAACACAATCACTAAGGACACTAAGGGTCCTAAATGGACGTTGCCACAAAATCAACTAAGTTCAATTGCCACCTAGTCTAACTCAACCAAAATCTCAAAAGTACAATTGATAATTCATTCCTCAAAAGGTGAAAGGTATCTAAAGGCCTACACTACACCATCAACTAGGTTCATGATTTTATCACACACCTTCTCTAGGGCCTCAACTTACAGTTGATATGAAAATCTACCACTAGGCTCAACTCTCCAAAGAGGTCACTAATCCCACATACATAACCCTCAAAGGGCATAAAAATATATAATCACAAGTATAAGAATTTAATCCATTATACTATAACAATTACTGCATGTAAATCATATTTTCACGTTATCTACTTTCAGTTGAACATTTTATTAAAATATGAATTTATTTACCAACATTCATAATAAACCTGCTCCAAAATTCACATGCAATAATATCATGATTTACATGTCAAATGGAATCACATAAATGCAATGTGACTCAACACCACCCATGGTACACACACGACCACACACCCTACTCTAAAGGTCAACGAATATCATTCCTCTAACCATTCCTTTTGAGGATACCAGCTCATGAAGGAAGGTAGAAAAGTTCACCATAAACATTCCCTTGAGATTTATACAGACTTAATTGGAATATCGAAAACATGAACACGGTCGTGAACATAGGATTTGGAAAAAGTCATCCCCGTACTATCTCTGTTTCTCGGAAGACTAGTTTCGTAGGAGTGAGAAACACCCCCTAGCCATTTGTTCGACTATCTGACATTATAAATATGTATCTCATTATATTTATAAAAACATTCGACTATCCGACACAAGTCAATTCACACATGGTTACACAACAGGTATAAACCAACACCAATGTACTCATGTGACAAGGTGTACTCAATATGCAAAAATTTTAATAAAAACCATGTCTCATCATTAGACATGCATTTATGTCATTATGAAATATATAATGCCCAATTCATTAACATACTCATAATTACGCACATATAAGGAATAATCCACTAGGATATCAATTTCATTTCTTTTTAACATGCTTTTAAATTTATTAAGGCAATAATCCACAAATATAAGGGAACTAGAATAATGTTATAAGTTGAGAAGTCACGTCACATAAATCACCTAAATTCATATTAGGTTCCACTAATCCCAAAAAATGGAAACGTACTCAACTGCGCCTACACGTATACACTAAACTACGTATAGCGCTACTAATTCTAATCACCTAGATGGAACTAACCCAAACTACTATCAAGATCACAACACAACTCAAATACACACACATATATATATATATATATTCTAGTACAACCATATATATATACATACTAGCATGATTTTAAATTCCTAAAAAGAATTCTAAATCATATCATATAACTAGCATGCTCAAATCATAATATTATAAATAAGTCTAGAGTCATCTATACTGATAGTGATTTTCTCCTACCTCTCGATGCGTGTCTACGGACTAACCATCGCACCCATGACCAAGCCGACTATACCGAAATGTCATCCAAGACACGTGTTCAAATCAGCCCCAAAATATTCACGCCCGAAGTGGGGCCCACCATGAATAGTATCGGTGCCCGAAAATGGGGCTCGCAGTCCAAAGTTATCCAATTGAAATTCTGAATATACCAAAATGTTCATCTTAATGACCTATACAATATATTTGAAGCCCATTAGCAATTACTAAACATAATTTAACAAATCTACAAAAAATGAATCAAAACTTTGTACCTATATTCATGATTTCCCATTGAACCGCTCAACTAATCAAGCCCAATTTTTAGTATGTCGTACAAGACATCGAGACGCAGCTACCCTCCAAAAATCGCGGCCATTAGAGCTCGGGAAGCCTTTGAACAACCCAAACCAGTCCAATCCTGGTGCACCTCTACCCTGCGCGAACTAGCCTCAGCGCGCGCCTACGCGCCGCCAAGCAAAGCCATCGCCCAGCCTTGCCACCATCGTTCACCACTGCTGCTCTGACCGGCGAACCACCAGACCACCAGGTGTCTCTCTCATCTTCGACCTCTCACTCTCTCTAACATGCCGACAATGAATTGATGATAGAGGTGAAGAAGAAACATCATGGTTGCATGAAGGAGAAAGAGGATAAACGAGCTTCGATTTGGGGAAGAAGAAGAAAAGTGTTGGTCGTGCCCTAACTTTCCAATACATATATCAATAATGTATATAAAACACATATATGTGTATATATCCCAATTGCAATTGAATTTTGTGCAACCTAATATCAATGAGCCCATGTGACACTAAACATGTGGCCAAATTAAATAAAGGTGATAATGGTTTTTTAATTTCCAATACAACCCAATACTAAATCAATTCTCATTTTAAATAACTTTTAAACGTTATCACGCGAACCCAAAAATCCACGGGACGCCAATTAAATACTATAAGCCCAAATAAATACTCCAGTTTATGAAATCAATAACTGAAACACTGAATAAAGTCTGAACTCACTGAGACTCCTGAAATCACTAGTCGTCAATATTTAACAAGCAAATCTCAAAACAGTGTCCCGAAAATATATACATCCGCAAAACAAGTACTAATATCGAGAAATAATTAAACGGAGCAAGCAACTCTAAGCGTTACATCCAATCTCTAAAAGTACTAATGTCGTAATCAAAACAATCAAGTCGGAAACTCAAACGTAGAACAACAATACGTGTCGTCGCCCAATCAAAATACTAACGTTAACGTCAAAACGAAACCAAGTAGTCGACAACAAGAACTCGCGTAAATGCCATCCCGCCGAGTCCGAAACATAAATGCGAAAAATTTACACGTACGAATTATCAAGGATAAACAATACGCCATGAACAAGTGACATCACAACAAAAATTAAATCGAAAATTAAATTTTAATAAAAAGGAAAAATAACACGGGGTGTGATGGGTGCTCAATATTGGTCATTTTTCACCCATATCTTGCGTTTGTTATGTATTTAAATTTCATTACTTGGTATTTTTATCTCGTTTGTGTCTGTAAGCATGTTTCAGGAGCTTAATGAAGAAACAGAGCTCATCTCGGTAAATTAACTGAGTTTGTGTTCATTTCTATCTCAAGAAAGGAATCAAGAGGTGTGCCAGAGCAAAGAAGAGCTACCGGAGGGGAAAATGGTCATTTCACGACATCATTATCTCATCGGAAGGGCAAAAATATCATTTTCAAACATTATTACTTCACCGAAAAGTATCGGGAGTCAAAGCGACCAGTTTAGCTCAAATACAAAAAGACGGGTTTTTACATCAAAAATGCATAATACCTATGTCACCAGAGAGAAAAATAGGCAAATTGGACCCAACCTACGCTGTGGTTTTGGACCCTACGCTCTAGACCTACGCCCAAGCATAGGTCAGGAGTGTAGCCCTACTCTAGACCTATGCCCAAGCATAGGTCAAGAGCGTAGGTCCCATATGATGGTCATGTGATCCCTCGATGTGCTGAAGTTGTTTCGGAATTTTCCAGTTTTATCCCTACTTCAATATTTCAAGTGATTGGTGATTCCATATCAATACGTACAAACTTATACACATATTTACATATGATTTTATAAGAATATTAATGTATTATAAAATTATAGAAAAGGGCAACCATTAGGGTTTCCATCACTTGTCTATAAATATGAGAGGATTAGGGTTTAGAAAGGGGGTTTTTAGGATTGTTTTTAATTCTGTTTTGGAGATACACATTCATTCATAGAGTTCTCTTTCATTGAAGATAACCGCCATTAAAGACCTAGAGATCCGGAGAAGAAGGCCATGGAGAGTGTTTCTACACCAATAATGCAAACTCCCTCAGCCATGATTAACTAATTCGGTATCTAAGATTTTCTCGCAAAACACTAGCCAAGTAATGTAGTTATGATTTTGTTTTCAATTGTAGAGAGGGGAAACTGTGACTATACTATGATGATTGTGTTAGATGAGAGACCGTTTTTATTCGTGATACAATTTTATATATTTGAATTGATTCTTGTCTTAGACTTTTCGAATATATTTATCTTACACAATCACAATTATTCACTATGGGCTGGAACTCGGATGCTTAATATGTGATTTTCTACACAATGGTGATCATAAAACTCGAAACCCTAGGTTGACACAGGCCATGCCCTGACAAACTGATATAGACATACCTTAGTTTATTTTCATGCTTTAATTTACTGTTTTAATTTACTGCTTTCATTTACTTTTCTGTTAGTAGTTGGCATGCACTAATCAATTTAGTCTTGAGATGGGTTGTCGCGATCCGGTTGAGAATAATCCTTTTAGGATCAATCTGCTGGCGCGGTACGACCTAATTCACAGTCAATGGATTGCCCTCATGCAATCGAAATCAAAATTTGAACTATGTTATGTGGTTAGCGGTGGAGTGAGGAAACCCTAGTTTTCTCTCCCTCTGAATCACAAAACCAATTTACTTTGCTATTTATTTTAATTTAAGTAATATTAGATAATTTACAAAAATCAACTCTTTTTGGAAAAACTATAATTTAGTGTTTTTAAATTATTAAAATGAACAATCCTCGTCTTTGTGGGATCGATATTCCCATACTCAATCAAAACTATACACAATTGATTTGTGCGCTTGCGGAAGGGTAAAACCTAAAATGTCGTTAAGGTGTTGTTTTAACCACATATTTTGCACACACTTGACGCCTATCAAGTTTTGGCGCCGTTGTCGGGGACGCAGCATTGTTTAATAGCTTTAGTAGTTTATTTACATTGCATATTGTAGATTAAAACTAAATTTGAAATTTTTGTATGATTTCCAGGTACAATTGAAGAGCGTGAAAGAAAAAGATAAAGATGCTGAAGTTGCGTCTGGACCCTTTGTAAGTTTCTATTTTGCTTTGTTTTTTATTTAATTTTCAGCTTTGCTTTTTGTTCATAGTTTAGATTAGTTTAGAAGTAGTTTAGTTAATTTGCTTTAATCATTTAAAAAAAAGATAAAGAAAATTTCAAAAAAAAAAATAATAATTTCTTTTTAGTATATGTTCGATAGACCGACGCGTTCAAATTCAAATTCTGTGTTAGTAGTATACGACCCGGAGATCGAAAGAACTCTAAGGCATTTACGAAAATTTATTAAAGAGCGTCGTCAAACAGAAGAGGTCGAGATGGGTGATGAGAGAGTCAATCCACGAAGAGGACCAGACACCTCATTGAAGGGATTCTACACACCGGATGCGTATGAATCGTATGCTGAATTTCCAGAAGAGGAAGGTGCGAAGCATTTCGAGATCAAGATGAATGTGATCAACATGCTCCCAAAGTTCTCTGGTCTCAGGATAGAAGATCAGTACCAACATGTCAATGAATTCTTAGAGGTTGCATCAACCTTTAGGTATGATGGTTTAACTAAAAATGATCTAAGAGTGCATCTATTCCCATGGTCTTTAAAAGATAAAGCAAAAAGATGGTACATTAAATTGACTCAAGCAATTAAACTTGACTGGGAAACACTTAAGCAAGAATTTTTAGAGAAACATTTTCCAGAAGAGCAATTTCATGATGCGATCAAGCGACTCAGGCAATTGCCCAAGATGCGATTAAGTGACTCAGGCAATTTCCAAGAGAGAAATTTTATGATGCCTGGGAGAGGTACAATGAGATTTTATATAAATGTCCCCACCAATGGTTTTCTGATCAAGATGTTGCTATAAATTTTTACATGGGTCTAGGTGAAAAACACAAAAATCTAATAGATGCCTCTACACAAGGTCAGTTTACCTTGAAACCCGCAAGGGAGCTTTTAGAGATGTTTGATAACATCAGTGAAAATACCCTTCAGTATGAATATGATCTGAGGTCTAAAGGTGAACTAGATAGGCGATCAGAAAAAGCATTTAAGGTCAATCATGATATGAAAAATCCAGTGGCACTAATAGAGGAGAGGTTAAAGCGATTTGAAAAAATTTCTACCCAAAGAAGTCATTCTCCTAAAAGAGAAGTTTTTGAGGTAGAACAAGATTATTCTCAAAATGAGTGTGAGGATGTAATAGCCGTTGATGTCAATGCAGCATGGAATTACTCCAATAATGCCCCGTTCTCCAACTCATATTCTCTAAATAATAGAAATCATCCATTCTTGTCCTATAAGTCCACAAATGTGGAGAATCCTCCAAAAAACGTTCAACAAGGACAGTGGTCCAATTCTCAATCCAATTTTCAACCAAGGCAGCAATTTACCTCGCAACCAAGGTTCCAACAGAGTCAGCAATCATTCGAATCTCAGCCAAGAATAATGACTCAAAATTCCCAATCAAATTACCAACCCAGACAGCCATCTAATAATTCTCTAGCTCTTCAGCCATTTAATAACAATCAGGCTATCCAACCATTCCAATATCAACTCCAACCTCAAAGAAGCCAAGCTCCACCATCCGGTTTTCAAAATAATAGGATAGAGCAGACCTTAGTGGACCTCCAAAATCAGATGGGGGTACGTACTCAAGCACTGGCCCAAACCACCGTGCAGTTAGGACAAATGGAAAATCAAAGGAACACTAGAGAACCAGGTCAGTTGCCCAGTCAGCTTATCACTAACCCAAAGATCCAACAAGTGTAAGAGCTTGGATCGTTTACCAATACTAATCATGAGTCTGTTCAAGCAATTACGACTCTAAGAAGTGGAAGGGTAGTGGAAAGTATAGTAGAGGAAGAACATGAGGAGAAAATGCGTAGAAGAAAAGAAGCTGAGCAAGCTCAAAGGAAGGAAGTGGAAGAAACACAGCAGAAAGAGGTTGAGAGCGGAGAGGCTGAAGTTCAGAAAGATAAATTACCAGTAAATAAAAGTGTGGACGAGACATTGTTTGAAGAGCCAGATAGGGTGAACTATGAGGAGGCACCACCATTTCCTCAACGTCTTAGATAACCGGCTAAGTATGGGAAGATGAAAGAATTTGATATGTTGAATACATTTCAACAAGTCAAGATTAATCTGCTGCTCTTAGACGTAATTGCCCAAATTCCACCTTATGCTAAATTTTTCAAGGATCTCTGTACACAGAAGAGGAAAAGTAGAACAAAGAATCTAAAGCAAATACTCTTAACTGAGCAAGTGAGTTCACTGATGTTAAGCAATACTCCACCAAAGAGGAAAAATCCCGGTGCTCCCACTATTTCTTATGTTATTAGTGACCAAGAAATTAGTAGAGCCCTTCTCGATCTAGGTGCGAGTATTAACTTGCTTCCTTATTCAGTCTATAAACAGCTAGGGTTGGGAGAGCTTAGTCCCAGAGAGGTTGTACTGCAGTTTACCGATCGATATGTCAAGCAGGTGAAAGGTATTTTGGAAGACGTCATAGTTCAAGTGGGCAAGTTTTACTTTCCAGTTGATTTTGTAATCCTGGAAACAGAACCTGTCCTGAAATCAAACAAACATATCCCAGTGATCTTAGGCAGACCATTTTTGGCCACGGCAAATGCGTGCATAAATTGTCGAACCGGAGCCATGGATTTGACCTTTGGGAACATGAAAGTCAGGATGAATGTGTTTGAGGGAAGCCATCAATTACCTGAGTTAATGGATTGTTTACAGATAGATGAGTGCAATGAGCTAGATGATATTATATGTGATTTTGAAACTCAAATTCTGGATAAAGACGAGATTGAAGAATTTCTGGCAAATGAAGTGCCGAATGAAGAAATCGAACATTGGGGTGCATATGTGGAAAGGCAGAACAAGGAATTGGATAAAATTGAGACTGCATTATACTCACAACCTTGGAAGCAAAAGCTAGTGGAACCACTCCCAATAGTTTCAAGTATTCCCCCAGTTCCATCACTTATAACTCCGCATGTTTTAGAACTTAAGGAGTTGCCAAAAAAGTTGAAGTATGTTTTCTTGGGATCCGATGAAACTCTTCCTGTAATTATTTCATCAAAGTTGACAACAGAATAGGAATCGAGTCTGATTAAGGTCTTGACCAAGAATAAAGAAGCAATTGGGTGGAGTGTGGCTGATTTGAAAGGGACTGATCCATTAATTTGCATGCATCGGATTTATTTGGAAGATGAGGCAAAACCGTTAAGTGAGATGCAGCGAAGATTGAATCCAAACATGATGGAGGTAGTAAGAAAGGAAATAGTGAAGTTGCTGGATGCAGGAATCATTTACCCGATCTCTGATAGTAAGTGGGTAAGCCCAACTCAAGTGGTCCCGAAGAAGTCGGGAATCACAGTGGTGCCCAATGAAAATGGTGAGCTAATTCATCAACTCACGGCAATGGGGTGGCGTGTGTGTATTGACTACAGAAATCTCAACTCTAATACTAGGAAGGATCATTTTTCATTACCATTCATCGATCAAATCCTGGAAAGATTAGCCGGACAAAGCTACTACTGCTTTTTGGATGGTTATTTTGGTTATAATCAAGTGGCAATTGATCCTTCGGATCAGGAGAAAACCACTTTCACTTGTCCATATGGCACATTCGCGTTCAGACAGATGCCTTTTGGGTTATGTAATACGCCATCAATATTCCAGAGATGTATGATGTCTATCTTCTCTGATATGGTAGAAATGTTTCTAGAAGTGTTCATGGATGACTTCTCAGTCTTTGGGACAACCTTTGAAGACTGTTTAAGGCATTTAACACTAGTACTTGAAAGGTGTAAAGAGACCAACTTAATTCTTAGTTGGGAGAAGAGCCATTTTACGGTTCAAGAGGGAATAGTACTTGGCCACATTATATCTAAGCAGGGGATTGAGGTCGGTAAAGCAAAAGTCGAACTGATTTCAAAATTACCTCATCCCACATCTGTGAAGCAAATACGCTCTTTTCTAGGCTATGCTGAGTTTTATAGAAGGTTTATCAAAGATTTTAGTAAAATCACCCAGCCATTATGCAATTTACTAGCTAAAGATGTAGTTTTTGTCTTTGACAAAAAATGTCTTCATGCCTTTGAGGAATTGCGTACTAAACTCTCATTTGCCCCAATTTTTATCCACCAGACTGGTCTCTATTGTTCGAGCTAATGTGTGACGCTTCAGATTATGCAATCAAAGTTGTGCTAGGGCAGAGAAAGAACAAGTTGCCATATGTGATTTACTATGCCAGTAGAACTCTGAACGAAGCTCATATGAATTACACAACTACCGAGAAGGAGTTGCTGGTAGTGATGTTCGCCTTGGACAAATTCAGGTCGTATTTGTTAGGAACCAAGGTGGTCGCATACTCATATCATGCTATACTGAGGCATTTACTAACCGAGAAAGACTCCAAGCCCAGACTGATTCGATGGATTCTGTTGTTATAAAAATTCAATTTGGAGATAAAAGATAAGAAGGGTACAGAGAATGTTGTAGCTGATCATTTGTCAAGAATTGTCGTTGAGTCCACAAAGGATGACACTCCTTTTAAGGATGAGTTCTCGGATGAACATTTGTTCAATATGGCTGTTATGGAACAGATAACGTGGTATGCAGATATTGTCAACTATAAAGCCACAGGTAGAATTCCTAATGGATGGTCTAAGCATGAGAATGACCATTTCTTTAGCCAAATAAAATTCTCTATCTCGGACAATCTGCGACTGTACAAATATTGCCCGGATAAGATAATTCGTAAACGTGTTCCAAAAAGTGAAGTCCAAGGCATGGTGACATTATGTCATACGCTAGAATGTGGAGGGCATTTTGGTGCTTAGAAAATAGCTCACAAAGTTCTTCAGAGCGGTTTTTATTGGCCCACCATATTCAAGGATGCGTTCGAGTTTTGTAAATCTTGTCTAAGATGTCAAAAGTTGGGATCCATATCTCGACGGGACATGATGCCACTAAATCCTATTTTGGTGGTTGAGTTGTTTAATGTCTGGGGCATTGACTTTATGGGATCATTTCCAAAAGTCGGCGATAATCAGTACATATTAGTGGGAGTTGATTACGTTTCTAAATGGGTAGAGGTTGTTGCCATGTCGCATGTGAATCACATTGTGGTTGGGAAATTTTTTAAATCCAATATCTTTTCTAGATTTGGTATGCCACGAGTGTTGATCAGTGATGGCGGTAGCAACTTTGAAAACCAGTTTCTTCCGACCTTGTGCAAGAAGTATGGTGTCACTCATAGAATTGGAACGCCATATCACCCACAGACGAGTGTTCAAGTGGAGGTTTCGAATAGGGAGATCAAGAACATTATTTAAAAGACAGTGGATCCTGATTTGAAGAATTGACCGAGAAGGCTAAATGATGCCTTATGGGCATACAAGACTGCTTACAAGACACCAATTGGTATGTCACCATACAGATTGGTCTATGGTAAGGCGTGTCATCTCCCTGTGGAACTCGAGCACAGAGCATATTGGGAGATCAGAAGATTGAATTTTGATATCAAAAGATTGGGTGCTCAGAGGAAACTACAACTCGCAGAGTTTAAGGAGTTGAGGAACAACGCATATGAGAATTCTATAATATATAACGCCCGAACCAAAGCATTCCATGATAGACATATCTAGAAAGAAAAGATTTGAGGTCGGCCAGAAAGTATGGTTGTTCAATTCAAGACTCAAATTGTTTCCCGGTAAGCTCTAGTCAAGATGGGACGGGTCGTACAGAATTACTAAGGTTTACCCCCATGGAACAGTGGAACTTGATGACCCTGAAAACAGAAAGTGATTTGTGGTGAATGGTCAGTGTTTAAAGTATTATATAGAAGTTGTGCCGACAGAGAATGTCATTGAAATAGTTGATTTAACAGAATTGCCACCAGAGCCGGATGGTTTTAATCCTAAATACTGAGAGGCGGCAACGTCAAGCCAACAACGTTAAACATTGGTACTAAGTGATAAAGATTAGCTTTTGATCTTAGTTTATAGTTGTAAAATAGTAGTTTAATTCGGTTTTTAAAATTTTTAAGATCAAGTTCGAAATAGTCGTCATCAGTTGGAGGGGTATTTTCATCCACGAAGCGCCGAATTTTAAAAAATTGAGGTCACTCATGTCAATAGGTGTGTATAGGGGACGTTCAAGTGTTCGAGAATTGAGAACGAGCAACAAAGTGGCCGAAGCAAAAAAATCCCCCTTTGGTATCTACGCCCAAGCGTAGGGTGACCTACGTAGGTCACGGGGACTATATAAAACAATCCCGCGGCTTTTCATTTTCAAATTTGCTTTTATCCCTCTCCTCTCCACTGAATCGACTCTCATTTGTTCCTAAAGCCAAATATCGATATTTCCTATCATTCCCAAGTGGCGGATAATCAGATTAGTGAGCGGTGTTTACGGATTCGCATGAAGAACTCGAAAAGTCTCCAGAATCCAATTTTGTGGAATTTGCCATTTCTCATGATTCGGTAAGTTTTGATCCATTCTTGTGGTTTCGATTACTTAATATAACTATTATAAACTAGTATTGACAAACGAGACCGATCAAAATCTTGTTTTAATCTGTTTTCAAAAAGTTGGGTTTCCGGCTTCAGATATGGGTTGAATATCAAATTTTTCAGATGAGGTCTTGTTTAATCGTCATATTAGAGTACTTTAGATATAGTTTTGAGTTTAATTCGGTGTCCGGACATTTTTTAGCCCATTTTTCGCAAAAATCCGAATTTTGTAGGAATGGCTCGTGTAAAAGGAGTGAGGAAGGCAGATGAGGGAACATCTACATCAGGGATGACAATGCAGAGAGATAGATCATGGTCACCACCCCTGGAGAGTAGGTGGCATGTACATTGTATTACCCAGGCGCCGAGACCGGTGTATGTTGTGCTGAATTCGTCCGATGAGGAGTTTGAGAGGCCGATTGCACCGACGAAGGGCATTGAGTTAGATTTGAGATTTGGCCGGATGATAGTTCCACCTGCTGCACCGAGGGCTCCATCACGACCCCAGGCACAGGCTCCAATCCCTGAGCCATCACCATTACCACATGAGTCAAAGTCATCCGATGAGCAGACATCTGAGAGTGGTGATAGTGAGGATGGGGAGGCGGAGTTAGAGGATGTTGAGCATGGTGAAATGTCGTATCCCAAGCTAACGGTGATGAGGGTGATCTCATTTCTTACAGAAGGAAGCATTCCACAGTTTATAATGAGACATTGATGACTCAGGCGTTAAAGAAGGGGTTCCTACAGGAGCGCACTTTTGTTATTATGCCACTTGAGCGGATAGAGCCAGTTTCACATTGGACTATAGGCATATTGAGGGAGCGCATATTATTGCCGATCCTAGCCCCAGCTACACCACATATTTGTGCTGACATGATTAGCGAGTTCTGGCTTCATATGAGGCATTACAGCAGAGGGACTCATCTAGTGATAGTGGTGCAGGGGCGGGAGTTTGAGATTACCCCCGAGAGTATTGATGTTGCATGGGGTATTCGACATGAGTGCCCCGCGGAGTTAGGAGAGCGGTTTCCATCTATGTCAGACCCACTTCCGCCACTTTATGATATGGTGTGACTGGAGACTGAGGGGCAGTGGGCCGACAATAGGCGTAATGGGACCAAAAAGTCCAACTATCATTCGATGTTATGGCTTTGGGATGTGATTATCCGGTCTAATTTATTACCACATAGCCATCAGACCATGTGTTATCCGCCATTTCTGGCATTACACTATGCTTTCGAGTTTGGTCACTGGTACTCTATTCCACTCGCTCTTTGGCAGACTTTATTTCAACATTATATTCACTTATGTCGGGAGAACAAGGTCGGGACAACCAAGTTTCAGATAATTCTTCCCTGCCTTGTGATGAAATTGATATTTGATCAGGGATTACAGATGGATGTTGAAGATATGTTTGCCCCATTAGTTACGTATGGCAAGGGAGCGTGGAACAAGGGGTGGCTCAAGAAGGGTCTAGAGATATTTGTTCGCCGGTGCAGGTTCCGAAGAGTTTTACTACCAGGAGCACAGGAGGATGAGGTGGAGATGTCGCAGGCTGAAGATGAGATACCTGAGGTGGAGGTGCCACAGGCTGAGGAAGTTGTTATAGGCGATGATGTGCCACAGGCCCTGGCTGGGGGTTCTGTTATGATGACTCAAACTCAGTATGACCAGTTGAATAGCCGTATTGAGGGATTAGAGCGATCATTCGCAGAGGAGAGACAGGTCCGACGACGTGAGCATCGTAAGTTGATGGATATTTTGATGAGACATATGGGAGTGACCGTTCCATCACCACAACCACCTCCTGATGAGGCTTAGTAGTTGTAGTTTAGTTTTGATTATTTTATTTTGTTTTTTTTATTAGGATTTTCTTGTTTTAGTTATTCATAGTAGAGATTAATCGTAGAGCGAAGAGTCATGTTCAATATTTTATGACCGTTTTAACGATTATCTTTAACTGTTTGTGATATTTTTGTTTTTATATAAAATGACATTTTTGACCGTTTTTACTTATATGAGTGCCTTACTATGTTTATTACGTTGAGTATGTGTGATTCTATTTTCGCACTATGAGGACATGTGTGCGTTTAATTTTTGGGGTAGGTTGGTTATTAGGAAGCATGTCATGACGTTATTTGAAATATATATATATTTGCCTTACCCTACGCCCAAGCGTCGGGTAGTTATGGTTAAGACCAAAAATTTGAAAAAATATACCCTTTTTGGGATGTTTGGCTTGATTTGTACTTAGACTTGTATTTAGGTTTATTTAAGTTATTTTTAGGAATTTGTGTAGAATTTTTTAGAGTAATCATAATCTGACAAGGAAACTGCAAATAGAAGTTGTATTAGTTATTGTTTCTCCTTTCCTAGTCAATTAGGGGTTTTGAATCCTTTTTCTCTTCTAATTATACTCCATTCATCTATAAATACATCCATAGGGTAGACACAATTCATAATTCACAATTCTCAAGGAGTAAGCATTAGATTGAGTATTCTTCTCTATTCTTTTCTATTTCGAGGAGGGTTAGTATGGATAATACTAATGAAGATTATTCTGACCCGGAAGAGTTCATAGAGGAGACAGAATCATATATAGTTATGAAGAGCACGAATAACAAAGCTACAAGTTGGAAGGGAAGCCGAACCACACCAAAATCATTTTTGTAATGTCGGTTGCAATTTGAGGAGATATTTTATCCGAAGAGGATGATTCTTGTTTTAGTTGCACCCGGATGGAAAATCCTTAGGGAACGAGGATTAAAGAGTCTAGAAAAATCGGCATGTGAAAAGGTGTATCCGGGCTTGGTTCAAAAATTCTATGAAAATATGATAGTTTCGGGACCACCTGGATTTGAGGTGATAAGGGCTAAAGTGACTCAGTGGAGTGCTCCTATTGTGATTGGAAGAAGAAGTATTGCCGATGCATGAAATGTACCAATCGGTACTCCGGCAAACTTACATGGAATTTTGAAGGAGCATCCGGTAGTATGGCCACATAAGGATGAAGATATGGTGAAGGAATTATGTGCAGTTTCAGATCTGGGGGATAAAACGTGTGAAAATTGGTGGTTGAAGTCGGATCTACTGTATTTGAATTGTATTATTGTGACTCAACTTCGGCCTAATAATCGAATAAGTGCAAGAGATCACACTATGCTTTGAACTTTGTTTGCCCTAACTCATGGGTATGAAGTGTATATTCTAACCTTGATTATGGCTGAGATGTCATATGCTCGAGAAATTGTGAGTCGAGAATGGGCGGGGGCTGATAAATGTGACTATTATCTTCCATACCCGTTTTTACTATAAAAAATCATTGTTGAGCAGTTGGGTGATAGAATGAAGGAATTGGAGGAGATGCGGTGGACATTCATGAAAATATATCCGAAGAAAGATTTAGAGAAGTTGAAATAAACTATACATTGTCGGATATGGTTGAAGAGTATCGTGTCGAGTGATGAAGAAAAAGAGGCGGACTAGGAATTAGGGTTAGGATTTTTAGGTTATTCTATTTATAGAGACGGTAGACCCTTAAGGCCACGTCTTTGTTTTTTTATTGTTATTTTTATTATTTTAGGATTGTAGGTCCTTAAGGCCAAATTAGTTTTTTTTATTATTGTCATTAATAATTAAAAAAAAAGTATTTGTTCCTTAACAACATGTGTCAATGTCTGGATGTTTATACTGTAATTTTTTTCCATTGCTATGATTGGGTGTGTGTGATTTGTTAATGATATCTCCAGGTGATCCAATTCAAGTTTGGGGGAGAGGATTTGTGCTTTGCTTTGGAATCCAGAATTGAGCTTCAAGGGTAACTGTATATGTTCTCTTATTTTATTTTTGACCATAGGGATATGGTCTGATTTAAGTTTAGGGGTAAGGGTATAGTATTACAATGAATAAAGATTTTTTGAGAAAAATAAAAAATAAATTGAAACAATTCTTTAATTTTATGCATGAGTGTTTCGCATTATGAGTTGATTGAGTTTATGTTTATAATGTATAAGTAGTATATGATGTGATGTTCTCATTCATGAGAATAGTGATTAAATCAAGTTAGTAAAGTGATATGGTTTACATAGGTGAGTGAATGAGTGAAATTGAAATTAAGAAAGACGACTTTGACCTATAAACACAAACACACATTCATTATGAGAAATAGGTTGATTTTTTACTATGAAGTTGAAAATTAATTTTGCTACAATTAAAGGGGAGAAGAGGAGTTGTTTTGGTTGAAATAGAGAAAATTGAAAAAATTAAAAATAAAATGTAAAAAACAATTCTTTGATCTGAGTAACAGGGTTTTGGTATCACCAATATTATTGTTCGCATTTAAAAGGGAGAAGACCGATGAGCATAAATCCCGTGAAAGAAGCTCGGGCCAGTTGGTTGGGATTGAAAAGCCTCGCTGGAAAGTTCGGAGCTTAGAAAGACAAAAAGGGATGAAAAGTGAAGTTGAAAAGTTATGTTTTAATGAAAAATGGCAAAATTTGATTAATGAAGTAAGAGAAAAGAAACTGAAATATTATAGTTGAATGTTCACAAAATCACGGAAAATTGTCTAGATTTTAAGTAAAAAGTAGCAAAATCATTCACTCAAGTAGGGACCATTCATAACACGAAGCTTGATATAATTGTTGTTTGGTAGTAAATGGGAATATTTGCATTCATATTATCTTGTGTGTTGTATCATAGCTTATTTGACTTGTATGTGTGAATTCATAAATGCATAATTACATAAGAATTAAGATGTTTGTAGGTACTATCACTGGAAACCTTTACGAGATTTCACTCGTCCACTAGAGGTTTAAAAGGCTTGTTACACGTGCTAAGTGTAATCGTCGACCCTCACGAAAGCAAGAGATTATGTTAAAATAAATTGGGTTAGATAGAATAAGAATCATCACAGTCAGTTTTCTCTGAGTTTATTGCTAAGGGACTAGCAATATGTAAGTTTGGGGGTGTGATAGGTACTCAATATTGGTCATTTTTTGCCTCTATCTTGTGTTTGTTATATCTTTACATTGCATTACTTGGTATTTTTATCTCGTTTGTGTGTGTAAGCATGTTTCAGGAGCTTAATTAAGAAATAGAGCTAATCTCGGTTAATTAACTGAGTTCATGTTCATTTCTATCTCGAGAAAGGAATCAAAAGGTACGCCAAAGCAAAGAAGAGCTATCGGAGGGCAAAATGGTCATTTCACGACATCATTATTCTCACCGGAAGGGCAAAAATATCATTTTCAGACATTATTACTTCACCGAAAAGCATCGAGAGTCAAAGGCAATCAGTTTAGCTCAAATATAAAAAGACTAGTTTTTACATCAAAAGTGCATAATACCTACGTCACCAGAGAGAAAAATGGGCAAATTGGACCCAACCTACGCTGTGGTTTTAGACCCTACGCTCTAGACCTATGCCCAAGCGTAGGTCAGGAGCGTAGGTCCTCTATGATGGTCACATGATCCCTTGACGTGCTGAAGTTGTTTCGGAGTTGTTTCAGAATTTTCCAGTTTTGTCCATACTTCGATATTTCAAGTGATCAGTGATTCCAGATCTATACGTACAAACTTATACACATATTTACATCTAATTTTATGAGAATATTAATGTATTATGAAATTACAGAAAGTGCAACAATTAGGGTTTCCCTCACTTGTCTATAAATATGACAAGATTAGGGTTTAGAAATGGGGCTTTTAGGATTGTTTTTAATTTTGTTTTAGAGATACAAGTTCATTCATAAAGTTCTCTTCCATTGAAGAGAACCAACATTAAAGACCTATAGATCCGGAGAAGAAGGCCATGGAGAGCATTTCTACACCAACAATGCAAACTCCCTCAGCCATGATCAACTAATTCGCTATCTAGGGTTTTCTCGCAACACCCTAGCCAAGTAATGTAGTTCTGATTTTGTTTTTAATTGTAGAGAGGGAAAGTTGTGACTATACTATGATGATTGTGTTAGATGAGATACCGTTTTTATTCATGATACAAGTTTATATATCTGAATTGATTCTTGTCTTAGACTTTTTGAATATATTTATCTTACACAATCATAATTATTCACTATGGGCTGGAACTCGGATACTTAGTCTGTGATTTTCTACACAATGGTGGTCAGAAAACTTAAAACCCTAGGTTGACATAAGTCATGCCCTGATAAACTGATATATACATGCCTTAGTTTATTTTCATGCTTTAATTTACTACTTTCATTTACTTTTCTGTTAGTAGTCGGCACGCACTAATCAGTTTAGTCTTGAGATGGGTTGTCGCGATCTGGTTCAGAGTAATCCTTTTGGGTTCAAGCTGCTGGCGCGGTGCGACCTGATTCACAGTCAATGGATCGCCCTCATGCAATTGAAATTAGAATTTGAATTATGTTATGCGGTTAGTGGTGGAGTGAGGAAACCCTAGTTTTCTCTCCCTCTGAATCACAAACCAATTTACTTTGCTATTTAGTTTAATTTAAGTAATATTAGATCATTTACAAAAATCAACTCTTTTTTGAAAAACTATAATTTAGTGTTTTTAAATTATTAAAGTGAACAATCCTTGTCTTTGTGGGATCGATATTCCCCTACTCAAGTAAAACTATACATAATTGATATGTGCGCTTGCAGAAGGGTAAAACCTAAAATGTCGTTAAGGTGCTGTTTTTAACCACATATTTTGCACACACTTGACGCCCATCAGGGTGTTACACTACATATCACTTCGGGTTAAATGAGAAAGATTAAAAGTTTTAGCAAGTATTACAGTCATTTTTAATGTAAAACAAACACCCAAAGTTAACGAGTTAAAAATAATATTTAAATATGTCAAGTGAATAACTCATATCCTCAGGTCAAACTAACACCTTCAATTCCCATAAGCATAATAAGATAAGTAAATATAAGAATATAGTGGAATATGACAACCATTTGTACCCTTAGCCAAGCTCAATTTGCTAAGAATTTTTATTTTATAATTTTTATGGTGTTTTTGTCATAATTGTTAGTCACTAATTAACCCTAGAGGGGGGGGGGGGGTGAATAGGGTATTCAAAAATAAGTCTAACTCTTTTCGAACATGGAACACAATATAATCAAAAATCAATTTCTCAATATGCAAGTGGATGATTCAACTTAAACTTTTATAATAATTAATTTCAAGACAAATTAGCATACAAGATATTCAAGCAAATATAGCATGCAAAATACTTATGTAAAGAGAAAAAGATAGAGAGATTGACACCGTGATTTTTTCGAGGTTCGGTAACTCCTACTCCTCGGCTCAAGAACCCCTTCTTGAGACTTTTCCCGATCCTTTCACTATGGCCCTTCCTTCACAGGTGGAATGGCAAACCTTTACAACACAAGCCTCTCGAGCTTGTCTCTCAATCAAGAGAACAACCCTCTCTTGAACAATCGGTGGACTTCACTTGTCCGAGATTACAAATTCGTATGTAATCAATAAAATCACTCAAGAACAAAAACACTCAAAACCCAAAGGTTTTTATGGAAGATAAATCAATATAAGCTCAAGTGTTTTTGGTGATTTTACAATAGCTCTAGAAATGTATTCTCAAAGGATATAATCAATGAATGATATTTGGAGAATAAGAAGAGATTCTAGAGGTTTTGATTTTCAAAGAAACTTGGAGAAAATCAGATTTTCAAAGCTTGGTTTCAATGGCTTTTGTAGAGAAAATTTATGCAGAATTTTGAGAGCTTTTCTTTCTTTTCTTTCTCTTTTGTTTTTCAATCTCTTGGTCTACAATGAACACATATCATTCTATATATATCAATACATTAGGGTTTTGTAGAATGAATATTGTAATTGAAAGACAAGAGCCGTTTGAATACCATTAAACACGATCCACAAAACATGGGAATTGTTTTCTGAAAATCTGCAGATTTTAAGCAATCTTCTAGTCGACTACTTCTTCATTGTAGTCGACTACAATGGTCCATCTAGTCGACTAGATTGAGTTCTAGTCGACTACTTTGGACCATCTAGTCGACTAGAATGAGTTCTAGTCGACTACAATGAGTAGTCTAGTCGACTCAAGCTTGTTTCAGTCGACTCTTTTGATGTGGATGAAAAACCAATAGCTACTGGTTGAAATAGTCGACTACTAGAAAATACACAGGGTGATTCTAGTCGACTATCACATGAAAAACATTTAATAAAAATATTTTTCTTTCCGTTTAAGTTTGGTAAAGCGTTTTTCATTTCATTTGAGTTCGGTTCATTTTATACTTGAGCTTATACGATAAAATCGACACATAAAATTACCTTGTTACAATGATCGCTCCCCGACCTATCTACCCCGAGTCTTGAGTCTTCGACTTTTGCTTTTGCTGTTTAATTGATTTTCCTTTTTCGCTTCAATTTCTTTCACAGCTTTTCGCTTTAAATCAAACTTTCTATCCGAGCTTGTTTTTCGAGTAGTTTCCTTTTCGAGTTTGATTTCTGAGTCGTTCACCTGTCTTTTGCTGAAAATATAAACTCGATAATTCATTAGTATCAAACACTCTTCAATGGTTTGTTATCATCAATTTTGGAATTGTTTGCCGAAAGTAAATTTCAAAGCCAACAATCTCCCCCTTGATGATGACAAAACATTTTGTGTTTGCTTGGCATTTGGCGAAACATCAAGTGATGCTCCCCCTCAACATGTGCATAATATTTTGTTCAAATGCTCCCCCTTAGTAAATGAAATTTGCAGTTTAATAGGCACTTTGATACAATATATAAAAATAGGCGCACATTTGAGACAACAAAAATAAACAGCCTATCATAGATGTTTCAGTTTAATACAAGCTGCTTATACTAATGAAAAACATGGAAAGGAAAACAAACAAGTTCGCAAGTCGCCAATAACCATAACAAGCCACACAAAAACAGAAATTGCTAATGTCGGATAATGAAATGCATGACAGTACAATAGCATAATTTTCTCCCCCTTTTTGTCAGCGTCGAGGGGTGCGTGAGCGAGGGTTCCTGTGTGCAAGAGTGAGGTCATCAAGTGACCCTGCCAGATTTGTAATACGGGTAGACATTTCCTCATCATGAAGAACAAGGCGCTCATTGATCAATCGAATGGCTTCGGTATTCTGGTTCACGGTCGTATCAAGGCGCTGAAGCATTTGTTCCTGCTGCCTAAGGAGCTCCGTATTGCTTTGAACAACCCCAAGAAGTTGGTTGAGAAGAGCAGCTTGAGAAGCCGAAGCACCGTCCAATGGAGGGACCGAGGAAGAGGCTTCCTGGCGCGATGCAGAACCGCTAGGAGCAGTACGCGAACGAGGAGCAGGTGCAATTTCAGAAAAGAAATTTCCTTCCGCATCAGAAGAAATATGCATATGTTTGACATGAGTGGCGTCAAGAAAAATAGGGTGATGCTCGGACACTTCATTCGGAAAATTAAAACCTTTCCGCTGCAGTAGATATGTAATATGTGCAGGAAAGAAAAGCGGGCCAGATGGCTTGCACTGACATGTGAGGATGACGGAACGAAAAATATAAGCTAAATCAACGCGGGTTCCTGTCAAAACGCAATAAACCAAAAAAGCCTCCATACGAGAAACACTGCTACGACTACCAGTTTTAGGCAGAATAGAGTAAGTAATAACATTATGAATTAATCTAGCCTCGGGTAGTAGCATAGAAGAGGTAATACCGGCGTTTTGCGAAATTTCCTTGTCGACACATATTGCCCGAGCAGCCTCAATACAATCGAAACCATCTTCCTTATACCAGTCCTTGGAGAAGTGGCGGATACCGTCATTCGGAAGCAAGAAAATGCGCTTGATTTCACTGTCATCAACGGTCTCGTCTTCACCACATAAGTTAAAATGAAGATGAGAGAGTAATTTCTTCTCGTGATTTTTAAGAGAAGCGTAGAAAGCTTTGACAATTCGCGGAAATACCGGAATGTCAAGAGAAACGAAAAAATCCCAACCAATTGCTCGGAATAACTCGAAAGTTTGAGCCCGAATTTCAGTGCATAAATCTTGTGTGACAATACGGCAAAGTGTAGGAGCCCGGTGATCAAAAACAGTGATGAATTTATTTCTATTATCATCATCAAGAAAAAGTACCTCAAGAAGAAGAGGTTCATTTGACTCCTCTTCGTCAACGGCCGTAGGACTGCGTGGATTGGTGGAGCTTTGGCCTCCATCAATGCGGGAACGTTTCCGAAATAGACCTCGAGTCTTCGGTGGCATTGCAGAAGATGATGCACAAATGTATAGGGATATATAGATATATGATGGTGTATATATATGGATATGTGAGAGAGTGAGAATGATGAAATTGGGATGATGGAAATGGGTGGAAGATGATGGAAATGTGAAATTAATGAGGGATATGTGAAGATTTGAAGGTATAAGTGGTAGTAGGAGAGGGATTGAGAGGAGAGGGTTTGAAGGTGGGTGAGGGTTTGAAGGAGGCGGATGGAGAAGATGAGATAAGGGTTAGGTTTTATAGTGGGTTGAGTCGACTAGGTCTAGGTGAGTCGGTTAGATTTAGGTTTGAGTCGACTAGGCTAGGTTTGAGTCGACTAGGAAGGCAAAATAGTCGACTACAACAATGTTTGAGTCAACTAGAATGGAAGAAGTAGTCGACTAGAATGACCATGAGTCGACTAGAAGGTGAAGACCATGAAATGATGTAGCTTCTGACCAAAGTAGTCGACTAGATTGGTTTGAACTACACAGGATGAATCGACTAGAATGAGAAAAAATTGATAAAAATAGATAAAAATTAGGAAATAAATACATAAAAATAGCAAAAATATTAAAAATAAAGATTATGACAGAAATTAAGATAAAACATCAAAATCCATGGCCATTCCGATTTCACGACGAATTTTAGAAAATGATTCGTCCGCAAGTGGTTTTGTAAAAATATCCGCCAATTGATTTTTAGTGTTGATAAAGATCAATTCAACGTCACCCTTAGCGACATGATCACGCAAAAAATGATGCCTAATCTCTATATGCTTGGTGCGTGAGTGATGAATAGGATTCTTTGAAATACAAATCGCACTCGTATTATCGCATTTAATAGGCACGTGAGAGAAAGTAAGACCGAAATCAAGTAGTTGTTGCTTAATATAAAGAGTTTGAGCGCAACTACTACCGGCTGCCACATATTCAGCTTCGGCCGTAGATAATGCAACGGAATTTTGCTTTTTACTTGACCAAGAAACTAGTGAGTGTCCTAGAAAATGACAAGTACCGCTTGTGCTTTTACGATCAATTCTACATCCCGCAAAATCGGCATCCGAATAACTAATAAGATCAATTGAAGTTCCACGTGGATACCAAAGCCCCAAGTATATTGTACCACTTAGGTAGCGAAAAATGCGTTTGACCGCAAGCAAGTGAGATTCCTTAGGACATGATTGAAATCGGGCACATAAGCATACACTAAACATTATATCCGGTCTACTAGCGGTTAAATAAAGCAAACTACCGATCATGCCTCTATAATTGGTAATATCAACACATTTACCATTTTCATCTTTATCAATCTTAATGGAGGAACTCATAGGAGTTATGGCATGTTTGGTAGCCTCCATACCAAATCGCTTTAGCAAATCTTTAGTATACTTGGATTGGCTAATGAATAAGTCATCCGAGCTTTGCTTGATTTGCAACCCTAAGAAGAAAGTCAACTCACCCATCATGCTCATTTCAAATTCGTTTTGCATACTTGTGGCAAATTCCCTACATAAAGAATTATTTGTTGATCCGAAAATAATGTCGTCAACATAAATTTGGACAATCAACAAATTATTCTTAATGGTTTTTGTAAAAAGTGTGTTATCAATCTTCCCTCTTGTAAAATCATTTTGAGTTAAAAACCCGCTAAGTCTCTCATACTAAGCTCGAGGAGCTTGCTTTAAACCATATAGAGCTTTAGCCAATTTGAAAACATGATTTGGAAAAATATTATTTTCAAAACCGGGTGGTTGCTTCACAAAAACTTCTTCTTCTATGACACCATTTAAGAAAGCACTTTTGACATCCATTTGATAAAGAGTGAAATTTCTATATGATGCAAATGCAAGAAGCATTCTAATTGCTTCTAATCTAGCTACCGGTGCAAAGGTCTCATCATAGTCGATGCCTTCCTCTTGATTATATCCTTGAGCTACCAATCTTGCTTTATTTCGAATAATTACTCCATTCTCATCCTTTTTGTTTCGAAAAACCCATTTTGTGCCAATTATAGTTTGATTTTCGGGTCTAGGAACTAAACGCCAAACTTGATTGCGTTCAAATTGATTTAGTTCCTCTTGCATTGCTACGATCCAAGAATCATCACATTGAGCTTCGTGGAAGTTCTTGGGTTCGAATTACGATACAAAGGCCATGTGGTTGCAAAAATCTTTAAGTTGAGATCTAGTACTAACCCCTTTTGAAGGATTACCTATGACTTGATCAAGAGGATGATTGTGAACAATCCTCCATGCTTTAGGCATTGAGTTGGTCAAGTCATCATTGGATTGATGCTCAACTTCCCTCATTTCCTTTTGGCTACATGATGAGTTTGAGATCTTGAGAGTATTTAGATTATCCTCAATCCCAACAACCTCATCTTCTTCTAGGTCAATTCTAGGTGATGGTGGTGAGGGTGATTCATCAAAGACAACATGAATAGACTCAACCATGGTTAGAGTCCTTTTGTTATAAACCCGAAATGCTTTACTTCTTGTAGAATAACCTAGGAAAATTGCTTCATCCGATTTGGAGTCGAATTTTCCAAGATTATCTTTATCATTTAACACAAAACATTTACACCCGAAAACTTTGAAATACCCAATATTGGGCTTTCGACCATTCCACAACTCATAGGGCGTTTTTCCCAACTTCATCCGAATAATAACACGATTGATTATATGGCAAGCGGTGTTTACCGCTTCCGCCCAAAGGCTTCGGGGTAGGTTGTGCTCATTTAATATGGTTCGAGCCATCTCTTGTAGAGATCGATTCTTTCTTTCAACTACACCGTTTTGTTGAGGGGTTCTAGGGGCCGAGAGATCATGAGAAACACCGAGATCATCACATAATTTCTCTAAGTCTTGATTTTCAAACTCCCTACCTCTATCACTTCTAATTTTCTTGATTTTCAAATCTTTTTCATTTTGAATGACTCCATAAAATCTTTCAAGAATGGAGTGAGTTTCATTTTTATGAGCAAGAAAGTGAACCCAAGTATATCTAGAGTAGTCATCAACAATAACAAGTACATAGAGTTTTCCGGCTAAGCTAGCCGTTCTCTCCGGACCAAAGAGATCCATGTGAAGTAATTCTAGAGGTCTAGAAGTGGTAATATCTTTCTTTCTCTTGAAAGAGGATTTAACTTGCTTGCCTACTTGACATGCGCTACATATTTTATCTTTCGAAAATTTAGTCTTTGGGAGGCCTTTGACTAAATCATTTTTGGATAAACGATGAATGAGGTCCATACTAGCATGTCCTAGACGCCTATGCCATAACCAACTATTTTCGCTAGATGTGACAAAACATTTAACATCTTGGTCATGCAATTCACATAGCAACAAAGTATACAAGTTTCCATTTCTTTTGGCATTGAACATTTGCTTCCCATCTTTCTTGATTATGCATGCATTTGTCCTAAATATAACATCATAACCCTTGTCACATAATTGACTAATACTAAACAAATTATGCTTCAACCCATCAACTAAAAGCACATCATCTATAGAGAGAGAAGAGGAAATACCGATTGAGCCAATTCCTATAATTTTGCCTTTAGAGTTGTCTCCAAAAGTTACGTTTCCTCCTTCATATGTTTTTAGTGAAATAAACTTTGATTTATCTCCCGTCATATGCCTTGAGCATCCGCTATCGAGAAACCATTTTTCTTTTGATGCGGACTTCAAGCATACCTACAAAACAAGTTCAAGTAACTTTTATTGGTACCCAATCTGTTTTGGGTCCATTTTAGTTAGATAGATACGCAATAGTTCCTTTTGGAACCCAAATTTGTTTTGTTACAACATTTTCTTTTCTATGAGAGCATGCAATAGATCCTTTCGGAACCCAAATCATTTTTGACATAATTTTCTTCTTTCTATGAAAGCATACATTTGCTTTGTGTCCTTTTCTATTGCAATAGTAGCAAGTAACATGTTTATAATCATTTGAAGATGCATGAGATGATTTTTTAGTAAATGTAGAGCTAAGTGATTTTCTCTTTTTCAATATAAGAGCATCCTTGTCAAAAGCATCATACCCTAGACCACATTTATCAAATGATCTTTTTTGTCTTCCTAACATGATACTAAGGTTCTCTTTTCCTTTTGTAAATTTAGCTAAAACATTTATTTGATCATCAATAGTATTTTTCAACCGAATATTTTCCTTCTCTAGCTCAATGCTTTTGTTATTGCAAGAAACTTCTAAGTTTGAATTAGTGAGACTACATGAAGACTTATCTTTCTTAAGAAGGATATATTTTCTAGCTAATTTTTCAAATTCATCATGTAATTCTTCAAACACATCTTGCAATTCATTGTAATCAAGAAGAAGTTCATCATATGATAGTTTATCTAAATCACTTAAATTTAAATGTACCTCTTCTTCATTTGCCATGAGGCAAATGTTTGCCGTTTCCTCGCTACTTTTCTCCTCATCCGAGTCGCATGAGTCATAGTCCTCCCATGTGACGTTCATTGCCATCTTGCTAGGTCTTTTGTCATTTTCCTTTTTGAGCTTGAAGCAATCACTTTTGTAGTGTCCCGGCTATCCGCAATTGAAACACGTTGGGGTTCCCTTTTGCTAGTCTCGCCTTTAGGTTCGATTCTCTTCATGAATCTTCCACCGTTTGCTTTCTTTCTTTGAAGATGTCTCTTGAATTTTTGGGTGAACAATGCAATGTCCTCATCCTCTTCTTCTTCACTCGGCTCATTGATTTCATTCTTAGTGAAGGCTTGCAAAGCTATTCCCTTTCTTGGCTTGATGTCGTCTTCACGAGCTTTCAACGTTATTTCCCAAGTGAGTAGAGAGCCGAAAATTTCATCGAGACTCATGGTGTTGAGGTCATGAGCTTCTTTGATAGCCGTTACTTTTGCATCCCACTTTGCCGGGAGACTTCTAAGCACTTTTCGTGACGCATCGGATCTAGGAACAATTCTACCAAGATGTTTTAGTCCATTCAAGATATTTGTAAAGCGAGACATCATAGAATTCACATTTTCATCATCTTTCATAGCAAATAATTCATAATCATGCATGAGTATGTCAATTTTAGATTCTCGTACTTGAGATGTACCTTCATAGGTTACTTCAAGTTTATCCCACATTTCTTTTGTTGTTGAACAAGTAGATACACGATTAAATTCATTTGGACTTAAAGCGCAATTTAAATTTACTTTGGCTTTAGCATTGTATGACATGAGTTTACGGTCATCATTATCCCATTCATTGGGTAATTTGGGGACGATTTTTCCATCAACAATTTTGGTCAATACAAATGGTCCTTCAAGAACTACTTGCCAAATTTGGTAATCGATAGCTTGAAGAAAATCTATCATCCTAGTTTTTCAATAGCTATAATTTGATCCATCAAACCATGGGGGCCTATTATTCGATTGTCCTTCAATATGAGTGACTAAATTTGATGACATGATCGTTCTCTAAGACGGTTAAGTCTTAAAATAAATAGAGATTAGGCTCTGATACCAATTGTTAGTCACTAATTAACCCTAGAGGGGGGGGGAATAGGGTATTCAAAAATAAGTCTAACTCTTTTCGAACATGGAACACAATATAATCAAAAATCAATTTCTCAATATGCAAGTGGATGATTCAACTTAAACTTTTATAATAATTAATTTCAAGACAAATTAGCATACAAGATATTCAAGCAAATATAGCATGCAAAATACTTATGTAAAGAGAAAAAGATAGAGAGATTGACACCGTGATTTTTTCGAGGTTCGGTAACTCCTACTCCTCGGCTCAAGAACCCCTTCTTGAGACTTTTCCCGATCCTTTCACTATGGCCCTTCCTTCACAGGTGGAATGGCAAACCTTTACAACACAAGCCTCTCGAGCTTGTCTCTCAATCAAGAGAACAACCCTCTCTTGAACAATCGGTGGACTTCACTTGTCCGAGATTACAAATTCGTATGTAATCAATAAAATCACTCAAGAACAAAAACACTCAAAACCCAAAGGTTTTTATGGAAGATAAATCAATATAAGCTCAAGTGTTTTTGGTGATTTTACAATAGCTCTAGAAATGTATTCTCAAAGGATATAATCAATGAATGATATTTGGAGAATAAGAAGAGATTCTAGAGGTTTTGATTTTCAAAGAAACTTGGAGAAAATCAGATTTTCAAAGCTTGGTTTCAATGGCTTTTGTAGAGAAAATTTATGCAGAATTTTGAGAGCTTTTCTTTCTTTTCTTTCTCTTTTGTTTTTCAATCTCTTGGTCTACAATGAACACATATCATTCTATATATATATCAATACATTAGGGTTTTGTAGAATGAATATTGTAATTGAAAGACAAGAGCCGTTTGAATACCATTAAACACGATCCACAAAACATGGGAATTGTTTTCTGAAAATCTGCAGATTTTAAGCAATCTTCTAGTCGACTACTTCTTCATTGTAGTCGACTACAATGGTCCATCTAGTCGACTAGATTGAGTTCTAGTCGACTACTTTGGACCATCTAGTCGACTAGAATGAGTTCTAGTCGACTACAATGAGTAGTCTAGTCGACTCAAGCTTGTTTCAGTCGACTCTTTTGATGTGGATGAAAAACCAATAGCTACTGGTTGAAATAGTCGACTACTAGAAAATACACAGGGTGATTCTAGTCGACTATCACATGAAAAACATTTAATAAAAATATTTTTCTTTCCGTTTAAGTTTGGTAAAGCGTTTTTCATTTCATTTGAGTTCGGTTCATTTTATACTTGAGCTTATACGATAAAATCGACACATAAAATTACCTTGTTACAATGATCGCTCCCCGACCTATCTACCCCGAGTCTTGAGTCTTCGACTTTTGCTTTTGCTGTTTAATTGATTTTCCTTTTTCGCTTCAATTTCTTTCACAGCTTTTCGCTTTAAATCAAACTTTCTATCCGAGCTTGTTTTTCGAGTAGTTTCCTTTTCGAGTTTGATTTCTGAGTCGTTCACCTGTCTTTTGCTGAAAATATAAACTCGATAATTCATTAGTATCAAACACTCTTCAATGGTTTGTTATCATCAATTTTGGAATTGTTTGCCGAAAGTAAATTTCAAAGCCAACAATAATGTATGCATGAATGATCTTAAAAGTAATAATAAAACATGATGCATTCATAATAATAAACTTAAAAAATGCATGATAATGTATCTGATAAGACCAGAATATTCGATATTTTGAGCGTTAATTAATCCTTTATTAGTCTCTTCATTTTATTAATAAGATATTTTTATCCGAGTTGAGTGTTTAAGCATGTTTCAGAGCCTTAATGCAAATTTGAGTTAATTTCGGGTTTTTAGCAAATGTGCCTAATTCGGAATGATACTTGGAAGATGAAAGCACTCAGTTCAGAGTAAAGTACAAGTCAGGGAAATAGAGTACAAGCAGTTGAAGCACAAAATCGTAGAATAAATAAATATCTAGTTCAAGGACCACCAATCGATTGATCGGTAGCACCGACATTCAAATATGTGCGAAAACACACTAGTGAAATTCTGACTCCTTGTGCAAGTGTATTGAAGGTCAGATTGGTCAATTCACAGTTTTTACTTGGTCCTCACACCAAGTCTTCTTGGAGTGCAAGCAAAGACATGTCATGATTACACCAACTTTTGTCTATAAATATGTGAAGACTTCATGAAGAGAGGATATCATCTTTGATCCTTAATCTTCCATCTCTCAATATAGAGATATACATAATACAAAGTCTCTCTCTAGAGAGGCTCCTCTCAAGAACTCAAGAACCAACTACCAATCATGAAGATAATTGCTACATCAGGGATGTATTCTTCTCCTTCTATGAGCGGCTAGTCAGTATCAAGAGTTTCTAACGAAACCCTAGTCGACTAATTTATAACTTTAATTTATTTTATTGCAAAGAGGGAAAGTTAAAGAGCACTTATATGATGATTATGTAGTGAGAGACCAACATATAACCTAAATAAGATTCTTTGTTAATTCTCTTCTTGTTTTAGATTGAATTAATAATTAATGTTGTACAACTATGTTTTATTGCTAGGGGCTAGAACCCCGAAGATTTAATAATGGTTTCTAAATAATTGTTCTTAATTAACATGATAAAGTCTTAGGTTTTCACATCCATGCTAAGAGAATATGGTTATTATCATGCTTTTAATTTCATGTTTTAGGAGTAGTTGTAGTATAGATGCATGCAACAACCATATTAATCGAAGATGGATTGTAGTGAATCGGACCGATTGCATCTCTTTGGGATTAGGCAACTGTTTGTAGCGTTACTAATCTAATTCATATAAAATGTATCTCCTTCTTGCAATAATAAGATTCAAGGAATATATTATGATACTAGTAGTGGAGTTGGATCAAACCCCTAGACTTGTTTATCTTGATTTAAAACCAAAACAAAAACCTTTTATTTATTTTATGTTTAGTAGTTTATAAAATCAACCAATCAAAACATCGTTTATAACATAATTCAATTTTTCACTTTACAATTATTTGAAATACGACTTTAATCTCTGTGGTTCGATACCCTCTCTACCCAACTATACTATATACTACTCGCGTATTTGTGACTGAGAGGTAAAACTAGATCATGTTAATTATTCATTTTAAACACTTTTATTTTCACACGACTTGAACCGATCAGTATCAATTCTAGGATAAAAAATAATGCAATGTAATCCTAGAATGATACACATGAACATATATATTCTAACGAAAGCATGCCAATAGATTTTCTAAGACTTATATGCTTTTGAAAATCTAATGATTTTGTAAAGATATCTGCTAACTGAGAATCAATGGATATAAACTCTAGATATACTATACCATCTTCAACAAAATCTCGAATGAAATGATGTCGAATATCTATATGTTTTATCCTAGAGTGTTGAACATGTTTTTTAGAAATATTTATAGCACTGGTATTATCATAAAAAACAGTCATTGTGTTTTGTGAAAAACCATAATCCTATAACATCTGATGCATACACAAAATCTGAGTACAACAACTTCCAACAGCTATATACTCAGCCTTAATTGTGGAAAGGGAGATACAATTTTGCTTCTTGCTGTGCCAAACAACTAAGCAATTAATAATGTAAAAACATCCTCCATTAATACTCTTTCTATCATCTACATTACCAGCCCAATCAACATAAGAAAAAGAAGCAATATCAATATTAGATTCTGATGGGTACCATAGTCCATAATTAACAGGCCGTTTTACATATCTAATAATACATTTAACAACAGTAAGATGATACTCTTTAGGAATAGCCTGATAACGTGCACAAATACCAACATTAAATGCTATATTAGGTCGACTGGCAGTCAAGTACAATAAACTCCCAATCATAATTCTATAAAGTGTAGGATCAACATCTTTGCCTTTAGTGTCTATGTTAAGTTTGACACTTGTACTCATAGGAGTGCGAGCATCCTTAGCCTTATCCAAACCAAACTTTTTTACTAATTCCAAGGCATATCTAGTTTGAGAAATAAAAATCCCATTAGTTAATTGCCTAATTTGTAGTCCTAAAAAGAAGTTCAATTCTACAATCATGCTCATCTCAAACTCATGTGTCATAATGAGCAAGTTGGTCAGAGGTAGAACTAAACACTATATCATCAACATAAATTTGAGTAATAACTATATTACTCTCAATTTTATGTATAAATAGTGTTTTGTCCACTCCCCCCTTGCGTAAAACCTATTCCCAGCAGGTAATCAGTCAATCTCTCATGTCAAGCTCTAGGATCTTGTTTTAACCCATATAGAGCCTTTTTATGCTTATAAACATGACCCGAACAATAAGGATCTTCAAAACCTTTGGGTTGCTCCATATATACTTCCTTATAAGAATATCATTCAAAAATACACTCTTAACATCCTTTTGATACAACTTAAATCCAAGATGGCATGCGATAGCAAATAAAATTCAAATAGATTTAAGTCTAGCTACGAGAGCAAATGTCTTATCAAATTCTATACCTTCTAACTGTATATAACCTTATGCAACAAAGCCTAGCCTTATTTCTCACAACAGTACCATTCTCATCTTTTTTGTTCTTGTATATCCATTTGGTACCAATAAAATTTATGTCCTTAGGTCTAGGGACAAGATACCACACACCATTCTTAACAAACTATTGAAGTTATTCTTTCATACATTTATCCATTCACTATCTTGAAGAGCTTATTTAAAAATTTTAGGTACTAAAGAAGATGTGTAATAAGAATAAGATACTTCATTCCTTGTCTTCCTAAGGCTCACCATTATTTGATCAACTGATCCTATGACTGTATCTAAATGATGGTTCTTTAGTAGGAATATGCTGAATATTATGAGAAGGTTTGTGTGATCCTATAGGACTAAGAGTATCTTCATGATCCACTTTCTCCTCTTCAGTATCGATAGGAGAGTCATTACCTAAAATAAAAAATGGATCACTACCTTCTTCCTCTACAAAAGACTAAGACTCATCAATACAAGAGTCATCAACAACCACATTGGCAGAATCCTTCATGGTTTGGGTTCTAAGGTTAAAAACCCTATATGCCCTACTAGTCAATGAATACCCCAAAAATAATCCTTCGTCACTCTTAGAATGAAATTTCCCTTCAGAATCTCTGTCTCTAAGAATATAACATTTTGATAAAAAAAAACCGGAAATATTTTATATTGAGTTTCTTGCCATTCCACAATTCATAGGTTTAAAGTGTCGGGCCTAAGATAAACTTTATTTAAACTGTAACAAGTTGTGTTCACTACCTCGGCCCAAAAGTTCCTTGTAACATTCCTTCCATATTACATAACATTGGCTATTTCCTGAAGAACCTTATTCTTCCTCTCAACAACCCCATTTTGTTGTGGGGTATGTGGTGCAGAAAATTCATGCTTTATTTCTTTTTCATCACAAAAAGTATCAATCCCTGAATTTTCAAACTCCTTTCCATGATCACATTTTATTCTAGGAATGAGATAATTTTTATCAGTCTGGATTTTTAAACAAATATTCCTAAAATTTTCAACCGCTTCAGACTTTTCACTCAGAAATCCTACCCATGTATATCTATAGTAGTCATCAATTATAACAAAAATATATTTCTTACCTTCTCTGTTTAAGGTCTTAGTAGGTCTCATTAAGTCAATATGCAATAATTCTAAGGGTCTAGAAGTATGTATGGTATTAGACTTCTTGTGTTGACACCTAGTCTATTTTCCTTTTTGACGCGGACCACACACAAGACCTTTGTCATACCCATTACACTCAAAACATTGAAGTTTCTTCTTCTTAAGGTCAAACTGGTCATTCCTAGATTGGGGTTTAATTTTATTTCTAAAATCATTTAATTTATCTCCAAAATTCTTTCATTTGCCACTCTTTTTGCCATTATTAGCCTTAACAAATTTGTTTAACCTTTTAGTAAACATGGCAATATCATTCATATTCAACTCACTTTTTCTATCAGACTCAATCGGATCTTCTCTAGTGGTTTTAAAAGCTATGCTCTTTTCTTTAGTGCCACTAGACCTCTTAGGGGGACTTTTGAACATCTTCATCTCATAAGATTTTAGGTTTCCAGCCAATTCTTCAAGTTTCATTTCTTTAAGACTCATAACTTCCGAGATGACTGTAACTTTAGACCGAAAACGTTCAGGAAGAAACCTAAGAATCTTTTTCACTATAGTAATCTCAGGAATGGGCTCTCTGATGGGCGTCAGGTGTGTGCAAAATATGTGGTTAAAAATGACACATTAATGACACTTTAGGTTTTACCCTTCTGCAAGCGCACATATCAATTGTAGACAGTTTTGCTTAAGTAGGGGAATATCGATCCCACAGAGACGAGGATTGTTCACTTTAATAGTTTAAAAACACTGAATTATAGTTTTCCAAAAAGAGTTGATTTTGTGAATTATCTAATATTACTTAAATTAATATAAACAGCAAAGTAAATTGGTTTGTGATTCAGAGGGAGAGAAAACTAGGGTTTCCTCACTCCACCACTAATCGCATAACATAGTCCAAATTCTATTTCAATTGCATGAGGGCGATCCATTGACTGTGAATCAGGTCGCACCGCGCCAGCAGTTTGACCCCAAAAAAGATTACTCTCAACCGGATTGCGACAACCCATCTCAAAACTAAACTGATTAGTGCATGCCGACTACTAACAGAAAAGTAAATAAAGCAGTAAATTAAAGCAATAAATTAAAGGATGAAAATAAACTAAGGCATGTCTATATCAATTTGTCAGGGCATGGCCTGTGTCAACCTAGGGTTTTAAGTTTTATGACCACCATTGTGTAGAAAATCACAGATTAAGCATCCGAGTTCCAACCCATAGTGAATAATTATGATTATGTAAGATAAATATATTCGAAAAGTCTAAGATAAGAATCAATTCAAATATATAAACTTGTATCACGAATAAAAACGGTCTCTCATCTAACACAATCATCACAGTATAGTCACAGCTTCCCCTCTTTACAATTGAAAACATAATCAGAACTACATTACTTGGCTAGGGTTTTGCGAGAAAACCCTAGATATCTAATTAGTTCATCATGGCTGAGGGAGTCTGCATTGTTGGTGTAAAAACACTTTCCATGGCCTTCTTCTCCGGATCTCTAGGTCTTAAATGGTGCTTCTCTTCAATGGAAGAGAACTCTATGAATGAACGTGTATCTCCAAAATAGAACTAAAAATAACCCATAAGCATCTCTTTCTAAACCCTAATCCTCTCATATTTATAGACAAGTGAGGGAAACCCTAATGGTTGCCCTTTTATGTAATTTCATAATACATCAATAATCTCATAAAATCATATGTAAATATGTGTATAAGCTTGTACATATAGGTCTGGAATCACCGATCACTTGAAATATCGAAGTAGGGACAAAACTAGAAAATTCTGAAACAACTCTAAAACTACTTTAGTATGTCGAGGGATCACGTGACCATCATATGGGACCTACGCTCCTGACCTACGCTTGGGTGTAAGTCTAGAGTGTAGGGTCCAAAATCATAGCGTAGCTTAGGAGCGTAGGTTGAGTCCAATTTGCCCATTTTTCTCTCTGGTGACGTAGGTATCATGCACTTCTGATGTAAAAACCCGTCTTTTCATATTTGAGCTAAACTAGTCGCCTTTGACTCCCGATGCTTTTTGGTGAAGTAATAATATTTTTGCCCTTTCGGTGAGATAATGATGTCGTGAAATGTCCATTTTGCCCTCCGATAGCTCTTTTTTGCTCTGGCGCACCTTTTAATTCATTTCTTGAGATAAAAACGAACACGAACTCAGTTAATTCACAAAAATTAGCTATGTTTCTTCATTAAGCTCCTGAAACATGCTTACACACACAAACGAGATAAAAATACCAAGTAATGGAATGTAAAGACATAACAAACACAGGATAGGGGCGAAAAATGACCAATATTGAATATATGTCACTCTCCTAGATTGTGACAGCTCGTTACTATGTCATTTGGTCTATCCTCAAAGTCAACATAGATTTCATCATCTTCCATCTTAAGCTGTTCAAATTTAGAATTTAATATTTGGAGTTTCGATTCTTTAACTTTTAAAGTCCCTTCATAAGTTATTTGGAGAATATCCCAATCTTCTTTGACATCTTTGACATTTTCACACGTGCCAATTCTCTTAAACTCACTCAAGGTAACAGCTTTATATAAAGCATTCAAAGCTTTAGAGTTCTAATTAGCACCGTTTGTCTCAGCAGGAGTTCACTCGTTAGACGATTTTAATTTAGATTTATTAGTAGTCGTGTCTATCATAATGGGAAGTGAATACCATATCTCTATAGCAAGCAAGGATTTCTCATCTAGAGATTTCAAGAACGCTTTTATCCTAGCTTTCCGATATGTGTAATTTGATCCATCAAATAAAAAGGACATAGTTACGGACCCTCCTTTATGAGGTACGTCCATCTTCTAAGTTCAAGATCTAACCCTATGTTGTTAACCTTAATCAAGGAAAACCTTTGCTCTGATACCAATTGAAATTACATAGAAGACGGTGAACTAAGCCTAGAGGGGGGTGAATAGGTTTTTATTAATTAATTGACCAATTAAAATATTAATTGCGCAATAATCAATTTTAATTCAATTCTTTAATAATGCAAACCACGCAATAATAAATATAGGTGCAGAAAATAAAACAAAGACGACACCAATATTTTTAAGTGAAAAACCTTGGAAACGTTCCAAGTAAAAATCACGGATATCCTCCAGTATCGATGCACTATGAATTAAGAAGTACAATACTCTATGAAGTTAGGACTTACAAATTCACTCTGACTTGCCTCTTATCATTCGATGCCTGAAAGTCTTGAATCACTCGCGCTACCACGAAGCTCTCGCTCCGATCTCCATACTCTGACAGTTCCGCTTCTTAACGGATCGATGCAACCATATTGCAATAGGTGGTATGTAGATTTTTCATAATCTAAGTCATCCAATTGTGCATAAATATTTCACTTGTTGAAACACAATTGCAGAAACCCAAAACAAGGGATAACTAGAAGATATATGATCACTCAATAATTTTCTCTCTCTATCTCTCTCTGCAGAAGTATATGAACTGTAGAAGAATTGCATATATCTCTTAAAATTCACACCATTCTCTTTGGTTTAACTCATATATATAGAGAAGAGTTTTCAATTAATGGTAAGAATCATTTTCCTTTCAGGATTCGTATTTCCACCATTAAGTCTTCAAAATATAGACTAATATACCAATGATAGTCCAATATACCAATAATAACTCATAATCATGTCCTTAAGTGTATATGAGTCATTATTGCATCAAAACAAGCCTTATTTAAAAACTAAAATCGGTCACCAATTTGTTCTTCGAGTACTCGGTAAATTCAATATTCGAGTACTCGGTGAATCTCTAATAGCGCGGCATAGTGCACCATGACGCGGCTAACCCACTGGAACTACGCCATCATTCGCGCCAAGGCACGGATCGCCGAGTACTCGGTAAATGGGAACTTCGAGTACTCAATAAGACATCAACATTTTCAACTTGATCAACTTCTTTTTCTTTGCAATACTGCTTCCAGTCAACTTTCCTTCACAACTATTATGTTCTTCATCACTTCAAACTTGATTTGTACCATTCGTTGATCTTCATTTGACTTGTTAACTTGATTAACCCGAACCAAAACTCTCAACTCTCAACATGATTTTTTATCAGAATCATGCCATTACAAATAAATGTTCTTACAAAATCATTAAAATTCCAATATTTAAGGTTTATGTGGTAGACAAGAAAGTAGTGTTGAGAATAGGATAAGGTGTTAATACATGGGGTACTAAGGACAATGAAGTTGGTGGTGTTTATGAACTCTGATCGACAAAGTCACAGAAGTGTATACACTTCATTGTACACGAGTATATTATGAAGCTATGCTTTGCTGCCTCAGTTTATATTCTTTGGAGAGAAAGGAATTGGAGGTTATATGGAGATGAAAGTAGAACTGAATCCCAACTTTCAAGGGAAATCATTGATACAGTCTGGTTCGATGCAGGAATGGGATCTACCTGAAAGTATTTTTAATGGTTAATATGGCCTTATGTATGCATGTTTATGGTTCTTGGTCATGGCACATGGTTGGTTTGATGGGCAATATACAAAGGTGCTATATTTGTCTATGGAGTTTGTATTTTGTGGTATGCTGCATCAAATTGTTGTGTGGGGATATTCCTTTGAGGAATAAGTTCATGGTATCAAATCTGATATCAGTGTGGAATGATAAAACTGGATGATGTGTTATTGATGTATATGGGTGTTAGAGACATCTGGAGATTGTTTGGGTTTATTGAAATCTGCTTTCAAGGGATTATGTTGGTGCTCCTCTTCCTTTTGCAGCTGATGCAAATTTTGATGAGCAGAATTGAACATTCAAGGGAAAAGTGATTAGTGTTAAGGCAATTGGAAAATCTTTTGTATCTTTTTCCCTCAATGTCTTCATTTTATTGTATTTTCATTCTAGATATTTTCATTGCTTCTTGTGTGATATCCTTTGGATTAGAGATAGCTGGGTAGATATATTTCCATATGTTGTATATCCTCATGCATTTAGAGATGAGCCTTTTAATTTGGTAGGTTTGGGGTACCACCAAGTATGGATGTAAGGCTTTTTGCCCTTTAGATTGAATTTATAAAATGACTTGCCTTTCAAAAAAAAAAAAAAAAAAAAACTGGAGTTGTTTTTCTTTTTTTCTTTTTTGTTTCAAGTCAAGAACAATTATATGATCTTTTAATTTAAAAGTTGACAACAACGATCACAACCCATAGCAAAATGTCCCATTGTCTTGAATTTTTTTATAAATGACCCTAATGCCCTTTTATAAAATTTCACTATTATGTGTTTTTTTTGCTAACATAGATTATGAAATAATTGATACTAATTTGATGGCATATTCTCCATTCAAATTTGTATAAAAAATTTAAATTAAATAATTAGAAAATGATATAATGTTGTTTAAAAAGTAATGTAAAATTTCAAAATAGTTAAGTAATTACTAATACTATTTGTATATATATAACATGAGAAAAAATGTTTTTATTTGTAAATTATTTATGAATATATCTTATTTTATGAAAAAAAATTATTTCTGCCTAAAAAAGATAAAACTTAAAATAATAAGTTTTATCATTTAATTCAAATTAAATTTTAAGGAATTTTAACAAGTTTTTATTTTTCCACTTAGCCACTTAGCACATGCAAAAAGCCCGATTCCGGATACCCAGCTCGAGTTCGTTGGGGTTCGGCCCAGCCCAGGATCTTAAGTGGATCAGGGTTGCCAAAGAGTCTACGGGCTGGCCCATCTTGATTAAATTACGTCCAAAATTACTCTAACACCCTTTCTCACAATTAACAGACATTTTATTTTTAATAAAAAAATCACTTTACAAGTTTACTCATTGCTTTTTTAACCTTACAATTACGTCATTGCTTTATTATTTTTTGTTTCCTTTTTTATTGGAAATGTACGGATTAACAAAATAAAAAACAAATAGATGATCATGTGTTAATGATTTCTTAAGAGCATCCGGGTGCATACTCTATGAGACTCCACTTTTAAATAAAGTGTAGTGCCACATAAGTAATTTGGAGTATGTGTGATGACATGATTTTACACTTTATTTAGAGTGTGTGTGTCTTACGGTGTGGTGTTCTATTTTTCACTCCATTTTATTATTATTTTATTAATAAAAATAATTTAGTTACTTAAATTTTTTATTATGAAAAATATATATAAAATGCCACAAATTAAAACATATTATCAAAATTTCTATAAATAAAAAAAATATAATTTCTCACATACAAGAAAAATATATTATTTTGTCTTTATTCAAGTGGACCTATTCTTTTATTTTTCTCATAACGAATATATTCTTTTTATTTTTATCCAAACGGCTCTATTTTTTTGTTTTTCTACTAACTAATATATTCCTTTTAAAATGGAAAAATAATGTAGCAAAATTTTTTATTACTTTCTTTAAAATGGAAAAATACGTATCGAACATATTTAGATATTTTATTTAAACAAAAATGATAAATATATATATATATATATAATAAGCAAATAAATATACATATGCAATTAATATCTACATATATTTTAAAGCTAAAATAATTACCGGCCCCACTTTTATATTCTCTCTCATCCACTCACAGGGTATTTCATTCGCCACTAGTGTAGAGTCAAGTGGAGTGTATGACGTGGGGACCACGGAATGGAGAGTCCCACACCAATTATTTTCAACTCGCTATTAGTGTAGATGCCAGCTGTTTGGCGAGGAATTTTGATTGCATTGCAGATGCTCTAATTTTTTATCTTTTAAATTGAAAAACTACAAATTATTATTTTTCTATTATTTTGTAGATAATAGATTCTACAAATATTATTTTAATTAAGCAACTAATGACAATTAATTTTGTCTTGAAGATAATAATCCACCAAATATTTTATAGAGGTTTAGTGGAAAGTTTTACAAAAAGAAAAAATAAAAAAATTATATGCATGTCATAATGCTATATAGTACACAGATCATTAGGAGTGCATTATTTTTTAAATTAGGTGTCTATACAATTCATTAGCCTCTCTGATTGCTTTTTCATGGGAAATCTTTCAATTATGACGTTGCATAATATTAATCATCCGAATAATCTCAATCAAAGTCAAACAAGCACTAGTAAGTTTTCTCAGCCGTCCGAGATCGGATGGTTTTAACTTTTCAATGAAAAAACAAAATAGAGAGGATACTTTTTAGTACAATTATTGTCACTTATACTAGCAAATTGATATTTAATTTTTACAACTATCAGATACTTGCATCGCACGTGTACAAATACATTTTTATATTTTGAATTTAAATAATATCTCATTAAACACATTTTTTCCATTTGCAAAATAATAATTTTAATAAATATTTCAATTAAGATTATTAGTTCATTTTTTATCACTCATGCCATCACAGGTGGTTTATAATAATATTACTAAATTTCTTGATAGCCGTTTAAGTTTTGTTATATAATTTCATAGGTCAACAAATATTATGCGTCCTTTGTCCCTTCGGGGACATCTGATAGAAAATAATAAAAAATATATATATATAAATTAAGCATACACTAGTATAACAATCACAGCCCAATAAAATCCGGAATTTAGGAAAACATATTCAAAAGTCCTAGCTAAGTCTTGGGTCTAATTGCAAAAGTGAGACTATAGTATTCGGACATATTGATTAGGAATGGGATTAACGATTTTGATATAACCAAGAGTAATGAGTCTTGAGTTTTCCATTTGGTTTTAAAATTTGACCTTAGAATTACTGTTCTAACCTAAAATAAATAGCTAAATAAGATTTTGCCAAATAAATCTATAAATAAAATAATTAACTAAAACTCTACGATGATACCCTAGAAATATTGACATGAATTTTTTTTTCTTTTCACTCTATGTTATTGATCGCAATTACGGTATCGATATTGTAAACCCGTTCAGAGTGTTCGAACGAATCTCAACTTTTGAAAAATAAACAGAAGCTATGAAAAAGATTAATGGTCAGAAGAAAACAGAAAATTCAAGAATCAGCAAATACTGGAGCAATCTCGGATCTCTTTCCCTCTTTCTTTTTCTTTCTTTTATACATGAAAACTGGTTTCTCACCCATAAATGGGTTTTAATACATATTAAATACAATATCTACTTTAATGTTTCATCAAAAACTGTCATAATAAATCTTATGTCAGTTTTGATTCTATATTTTTAAAACCATCATTTCCTTAATGGCTTTAATCTGAAATGGGCCTATATCCTTGGGTTTTATTTTCTAATTGGACTTTTAAAATGGGTATACTGATCCAATGTAATTTGTACGATGGGCCTGATGAAAAATGGGCCTACACTTTGCCCCCAATTCCCAAGCCCATTTCATTTTTTGAAATAGGGTGGGAATTCGAAGAGCCATGTGTAACTGCTATTTTCCCTATTTCCTGCGTTTCCTTCAATATTTCTTCCCAGTTTACAAGAGCATATTCACTCCATTTGAAGACGATTCCCAGCAAGGAACTCCTAGAGGTTAGTTTTTCTCTTCCATCCTTCATATTTCTTTCATTAATCAAAGAGTATTATGAGTAGTGATAGCAGCCGAACCCCCTCTCTGGAGGTGGTTGTCGACGATGCCCCAGATATTTCTTCCTCTGAAGTTGCCCCCAATTTGATTGAACCAAGATCCCAGAAATTTTCCCGAAAACAATTACGAAAATTGCCTTTAGCCGCTCGTTGTCGAATTGAGTTTGACATACCAAAAGATGTTTCGATTTCTGAATATTCTTCTGATTTGAACTTCAAAGCTTACAAAGAAGTTGAACCGGGCGAGGTTTTGTTTTCTGCACATCACTTGGCCGTTCTTAGATTTCCCTTGCATCCGTTCTATCATTATATCCTTTTTCCTTTAGGACTTGCCCATTTGCAAGTAAACCCTAATTTCTTCAGGGTTCTATCTGTTATGCTCGTTCTGAATCACGAACGAGGTTTGAACCTAAGTTTAGATGATCTTTTGCTTTGTTACAAAGTCGATCAGATCAGAAAAAACCCCGGACGATACCATCTGCACCCCCATTCAACTCTAAAACTTTGTGAAGGCAATCCTTCTTCTGAGAAGGAGTGGAAGGATAAGGTGGTGAAAATTGGGGGAAAATGGAGGGTGGATGCGTCCGGCCCGTATCCTCTGCCAAGGGCCTTCGGTATATGTAAGAAACTGAAGTGTGGATTCAAAAATCCTGGCAAGTGTATTTTTCATACTTTTATAAATTTCGCCTGCTTTATTTTGATCTTCGTACTTGCTTGTTTGTTGATCGTATGCCAATGTTTTAAATACAGTCGAACGGGTTGAATATCTGAACGAGAAAGTATTTTCGTCTCTTCCGTTCAGCAAGTCACTTTTGACTTCCAAAAATTTGAAATTGATCGCTGCCAGTGCTTCAGAGGCGACTATTATGGAAATTCCGGTCACCGCCTCCAAACGTGCTGCTGCACAAAAATCTACTCCCCCTACCAGCTCGACAGTTGAGAAAGGCAAGGGCCAAGTGGTCGATCTGACTGAAGATCCGAAGAAGACAAGGGGGCATTTGAAGAGGACGAACACCGAAGACAGTGGTAATGCTCCGAAAAAGCTGCTGCTGGGCCCCCCTTCTGAACATGCGAAAAGAATTGATTCTGACAAGCATGAAAAGCTTGTTGAGAAGGCCAGATCTGTGAGCGGCTACACTATCCCAGACTGCTGTTTTCCTCCATCGTTTGATCCTGAAGGTGAATGGATCCCCAAGTTCGAAAAGGGCGATGGCAGTGTTCTGAATCGCCGAACGTTGGCAATGTCTGATCCAGATTCTTTGATGGCTCTCGCTCGTGGCATGTGGCCTCCTAAGGATGAACTCTTTCAGCAACACGTCGATCAGAAAGAGCTTCTTGCTAGGGCTCCTGTTTCTATTCTAGAGGTACCAAAGTTGTTTGTTTGTTTTTTTTTTTTTTTTTTTTTTTTTTTTAACTAACATTTCTTCTCTTTTTAGTCTGTGTTCAATGTTCTAGCTCTCTGTAAGGCTGTGGAGATGGGTGAGTATAAGAGAAAGAGCATTGATGATGCATACCTTCGAGCCGATAAATGTGCCATGTTGGCTGAAAAGCAGAAGAAGATCTTGGAGCTTGAGGTGGAGAGTTTAAAGAAACTCCATAAGAAAGAATCCGATCGGAATGCTGAGCTGACAAAGCAGATCCATAACCTTGAAACTTCTAATGCCTATCTGAAGACGGGTTTAGAAATTTGCCGAAGGGGAGGTATGGACATGCATCGGTGGTATGTGAACATCTTTGACATAAAGTTCTGTGATGGGTTCAGATTTTGCTTTGATCAAATGTCATCAGATCCATCTGCCTGTTCATATGATAATCCGTCCGCCCATGATGCCGCTTGTGGAGTCGTTCATCCATATAAAGAGCCTGAGTCTTCCCAAGATGAAAAAGATTTAGCTCAATTCATTTTGCATGGGATCATTCCGGTCGAACGGCCAAAGCCTGTGGCGGATGACAATGGAGTGCCAGCTGAGCCTTCCGTTCCAGCTTCAGAGAGCCAGCATCCTCCTATTGATGATAGCAATCCTCCACTTTCTTGATTTAGAAGTTTCTCTTATTGAACAATTTTTTGGGTCTGTATATTTTAGATGCTCCTGTGATGAGCGTTTTTTCAGACAAGTTTTTGGAACAGCACTGACGTGTTTTAATGTTTTTCGAACAGGATTGCACCAAGGTGCATAGCTATTTTATAAACAGATAGCATTTTTTGAACAGGATTGCACCAAAGTGCATATAGTTTTTCTGAACGATGGCACTGAGGTGCATAGATGTTTTTCTGAACGGATGGCACCGAGGTGCATAGATGTTTTTCTGAACGGATGGCACTGATATGCCTTATATATATATATATATATATATATATATATATATATATAATTTTTTTTTTTTTTTTTTTTTTTGAACAGGATGATGCAATCTTTTGAACTATCTTTTTGATGCGTATTCATATACGTCTTTTTTGCAAACAGGAACTTGGTGCCATCTTCATGATGGTCTTTTGCCTAATAGGCATATGTATTTTGGCCAAGTACTTTGAACAGAAATATGAGAAGACATGAATAACATCTTTATTGATTCGACATAGATCTTTATCATACAAAATGATCAATTTAAATTTTATTGAAAATACCTTTTGAGGTGTATAGCATTCCAAGCTCGTTCGATCTGTTTTCCATCCTGATCAGCCAATCGGTAGGCACCTTTCCCGATCACTTCTGTTATTGTGTATGGCCCATCCCACATGGGATCCAGCTTGTTTGATCTGCTAGCCAATATCCTTAGTACTTGATCGCCAACTTGGAATGATCTTGGCTTCACTTTCTTGTTATAACTCCTCATCACCCTTTGTTGATACTCTGCCAATCTTATTGAGGCCATTTCTCTCTTTTCATCTATGAGGTCACCTTCGATTTTTAAGATTTCTTCATTCTGCTCAGGATCGAATAGATGAGTTCTTGTTGTGGGGATATCCAACTCAATTGGGATCACCGCCTCGACTCCGTACGCCATAGCGAACGGAGTCATTCCGGTTGGCTTGCGTGGAGTCGTTCGGTAGCTCCATAGGACTCTCGGTAATTCATCTAACCATCGTCCTTTTCCTTCGATCCCTTCCAATTTTCTTTTTATCCCGACGAAAATCGTTTTGTTTGTTATTTCAGCTTGTCCATTTGCTTGCAGGTAACTGACAGATGATAAATTCTGATTGATCCCGTACTCATCCAGCAATGCCCGAACGTATTGATTGTCCAGATTTTTGCCGTTGTCCATCATTATGTACTTTGGTACTCCAAATCTGTAGATTATACGATTCAAAATAAAATCTATCACTTGAGTGTGAGTGATTCTTACATAAGCCTTTGCTTCCACCCATTTAGTGAAATAATCTGTGGCCAAAAGTACATGCTTTTGATTCGAAGCTGCCCGAGTTAATGGTCCGACCGCATCCATCCCCCATCGTGCGAACGGAACAGGGGAGGCCATTGCTGTGAGAAGCTCGGCCGGTTGATGAATTATATGCGAATGTCTTTGACACTTGTCACATCTTCTTGCGTATTCCTCTGCGTCCCGTATCATGTACGGCCAGAAATATCCTTGTGTTATTGCTCTGTGAGATAATGATCTACCTCCGATATGACTTCCACAAGTCTCATCGTGTAACTGCTTGAGTACCTCTTGTGCTTCTGAAGGTGTCAAACATCGCAGATAGGGCCCACTTGACGATCGGCGATATAGATAGCCATCGATCACTGAATACTTGGTAGAGGTTGCTCTTATTTTCCCTGCTTCTCGTCGATCCTCAGGTAGAACGCCGATCAATAAATATTCAAGGATTGGATCGATCCAACTTGGCTCGTACGGGATCACGCATACCTCCTTCATTTTACCGATCGAAGGGGTGAACAGTTCATCCACCGGGATTATTCTGACCATATCGTCTCCTGCTGAGGATGCTTGATTTGCTCTATGATCGGCCACATGATTTTCTGTCCTTGGAATTTGTTTAAAAGTGATGACCTGAAAGTTCCTCATTTCTTCCTGAACGATATTTTTATACTGCAACATTCTTTCCTCGCTAGTATTATAACTCCCTGTGATCTGATTTACAACTAACTGAGAATCGATGAACACAGTTAGCTCTTTAATCTGGAGCTCCCTTGCCAGTCTTAACCCTGCCAACACGGCTTCGTACTCAGCTTCATTGTTTGAACTGTCAAAGGATAATTTGATCGACTGCTGTAACTTGGTGCCTTCTGGGGATATTAATTCGATCCCCACACCTGCTCCCAGACTATTCACTGATCCGTCTACATAAAGTAGCCACCTTGGATTTATGTTGCAGACCTCATCTGAGGCTGCTTCATATTCTAGGAGGAAATCCGCCACAGCTTGACCTTTTAAAGATGTTCGTGGCTCATAAGTAATGTCGAACATGCTCAGTTCTATCGACCACTTTGTCGTTCTTCCTGAGAAGTCCGGTTTTGACAAAATTGCTTTGATTGGAAATGTAGTTGGAATTCTGATCGGATGGGACTCGAAATAATGCCGGAACTTTCGTTTTGCCTGGACCAATGCCAAGATGATCTTCTCTGTCTTTGAATATCTTCTCTCGGCGTCAAGCAATGTCTTGCTCGCGTAATAGATCGGGTACTGTCTGCTCCCATCATCTCTTACCAACGCTGAACTGACAGCGTTCGGAGAAACCGCCAAATATAAAATTAAGGATTCATGATTCTTGGGCACCATAAGGATTGGTGGTTTTGCCATATAGAGTTTCAGCTGGTCAAAAGCTTCTTGTTGTTTTTCCCCCCAAGCAACCGTTTTCTTAGACTTCAAGACGTCGAAGAATGGTTTGCATCTATCTGATAATTTGGATATGAACCGACTCAGAGCTGCTAATCTTCCTGTGAGTACCTGGATTTCCTTTGGGGACTCAGGCGCCTTCATCTGAATCAAAGCTTGAAATTGTGCTGGGCTTGCTTTGATTCCATCTTTATTAACTATGTGACCCAAGAATTGTCCGGAAGAAACACCGAAAGTGCATTTTTCCGGGTTTAGTTTCATTTTGTGCGATCGCAGGGCTGCGAACACATCTTCTAAGTGCTTCAAATGATCATTCTTTTGCTGGCTTTTAACCACCATATCATCAATATATGCCTCCACCGTGTCTCCTATCTGGGTCTTGAAAATCCGATCAATTAATCGTTGATAAGTCGCACCTGCATTTTTTAGACCGAACGGCATGACCTTGTAACAATAAGTCCCTCGTTCGGTGATGAACGCCGTTTTGTCTCCATCCTTTGGATTCATTGGGATTTGATTGTACCCTGAATACGCATCCAGGAAGGTAAGACGTTCGAACCCTGTAGTCGCGTCGATCATGCAGTCAATCTTCGGCAGAGGAAAACTATCCTTCGGACAAGCTTTATTTAGGTTGGTGAAGTCCACACACATTCGGAACTTCCCGTTCTTCTTTTGTACAACGACAACATTGGACAGCCACATAGGATAGTGAACTTCTCTGATAAAACCAGCATCTAGCAAACGGCTAACCTCTTCAGCTACAAACCTTCCTCGTTCGGTTCCGATCCTTCTGGGTCGTTGCCGTATGGGCTGGGCATTGGAATAAACATTTAATGTGTGCATCATGGTTCCCGGGTCGACCCCAGGCATATCGCTATGCTCCCAAGCGAAAACATCAATGTTCGCTCGCAACATAGAAACCAAGTTGTTTCTTTCATCAGGGTTCAATCCTCTTCCAATTCGGGTGGTTTTTCCCTTGTCTCCGTCGATCAGATCTACTGTGATGGTATCCTCTGCGGCTTTCTCAGCATCATCAGTCTGATCATGGAGGCTCGGTAATTGCTACATGCTTCGTTCGGAACTTTCGCCTTTCATACCTTTAGTAACGATGGCATAGCATTCCTTCGCCACCACTTGATCGCCTTGAATATCAACAAACCCCTTCCCTGAAGGGTCAGCACATCGCATCACCTGATGTATAGTGGAAGGAACTCCTTGCATTCGGTGAATCCAACCTCTTCCCATGATCAGATTGTAAGAAGGTTGTATGTCTACTAACATAAAGTTTTCTGTCAAAGTTCATTTCGCGGCCGTCACTGGTAAATTCAGCACCCCGATTGGACAAATCCTTTTTCCATCAAAGCCTGCCAGCGGACTGGCTGTTGGTCTGATCAACTCCAGGCTGATGCCGATCTTCTCGAAAGCTGATTTAGTTAGGATGTTCGTGCTGCTACCTGGATCAACTAACACCCTTTTAACTAAACAATTTGAAACTATGATCGAAATTACCAGTGGATCATCATGTGGAATCTGTACACGTCTTAAATCTTCTTGTGTAAATGATATTGTGGGCATTGGGTAGTTTCGAATGACATTCACCTCTCCAACCCTTCGAATCTTGTTGGCATTGCGCATGCGTGAACGCTGAACCGAACGGCTTTCCTCGTCCTCCTCGGGTTTCCCATGGATTGTGTCAATAATTTTTACCGGCTGCCCACCTACAATTTTGTTAGGCTTCGGCCGATCAAAATTCTTGACTCCATTGTCCACGTATTCCTTCAAATCTCCTCTGGCTATCAAGGTCTCAACCTGCCTCCTCAATTGTCTGCACTCATTGGTCAGATGACCAAAGTCATTGTGGAACGCACAATGCCTTGTACGGTCCTGCAACTTTGGTGGTGTTTTCAATGGAAATGGTGGTCGAAAAATACCCTTCGCCTTATTCTCGTTGTACAACTTTGCTAAAGTTGTTCGGAGTGGAGTTTCAGGTATGTCAAACCTTGGTCTCCTCTCCTGCTGTCTATATGGAGCCGATCGGTGACTGTTCGTATTATCTGCCTTCTTGATTATCCTTTCCTTTGATTTGCTTTCGACACTGACTAATGCCGAACGATGGCCTCTTTCTTGCTCATCCTCCTCTAATCTCAGATATCCCTGCGCCCGTGAATTCAACTGACCCATGTTGAGGGGTGTTGATTTCACCAAAGATCTATGGAAGTTGGTCCCTTGTTCGACAGCTACCTTGAAAGCTTCCACTGCTGCTGGTTGATCACAACTGGGTATCATTCCCATTTCCAAATTGAATCTGGAAAGGAAATTCTTCAATGTTTCACCTTTCGCTTGCCTCATCGTAAACAGGTTAGAAATGGTCCTCTTCTGCTTCCGATTCCCGAAATACTGTGCCAGGAATTTTTCCATCAGTGTTTGGAAAGAATCGATTGAACCTCCTGGCAATTGCCTAAACCATAACAGAGCAGGGCCCGTTAAGCTTGTAGAGAAAGCTTTGCACATTAGTGCATCATCAGCCATATCGAGCGTCATCATCTGCTCCATATGAAACAGGTGCTCGATTGGGTCCTGTGTCCCATCGAACATAATGAATTTAGGCATCCGGAATTTATCTGGCCTTCTTGCCTGCTGAATTTCGGGGCTGAACGGAGATCTAATCATTTTAGCTGTCATTTCGATAGCTAGATCGGCTGGCGACTGTGTTCTGAGATCTTTTACTTGTTCATCTACGATCTTTTGAAGTCGGGTTACCATATCGAGCGGAACTGCATGTTTATTGATATTTGCTTCATCTGCGATCGGTTGGGTGAGAGCAGGATCTGCTGTGCGATTTGCTGAACTTGCCTCATTATGATTGTTTTCTTCTTCAACACCAGGGCCATTACGGCGCCCTACTATTGGCAATTCTGGGTGTTCGGATTGATCTAACATTTGCTTTAATTCTCGATTTTCTTTCTCGAGTGCTTCCAGGCGCTGAAGGATAGCAGCTGTATCACCTAGTTGAGTAGTGATTTCTTCCGCCATTGATCAGATAACCTCTGTCTGGATATCGATTTCCCACAGACGGCGCCAAAAAGTGTAAACCCGTTCAGAGTGTTCGAACGAATCTCAACTTTTGAAAAATAAACAGAAGCTATGAAAAAGATTAATGGTCAGAAGAAAACAGAAAATTCAAGAATCAGCAAATACTGGAGCAATCTCGGATCTCTTTCCCTCTTTCTTTTTCTTTCTTTTATACATGAAAACTGGTTTCTCACCCATAAATGGGTTTTAATACATATTAAATACAATATCTACTTTAATGTTTCATCAAAAACTGTCATAATAAATCTTATGTCAGTTTTGATTCTATATTTTTAAAACCATCATTTCCTTAATGGCTTTAATCTGAAATGGGCCTATATCCTTGGGTTTTATTTTCTAATTGGACTTTTAAAATGGGTATACTGATCCAATGTAATTTGTACGATGGGCCTGATGAAAAATGGGCATACAGATATATTTAGTGATAATAGTGTAACGGATTTCAACAACAATAACCTTAAAAAACATAAAACAAAGTAGTGATATTAGGTAACGTTATCGACACCTCTAAAAATATTACAAAATGAAAGATCCGAAATGTATAAAGAAGATGTGATAATCATGTGATTTTCCGAGTCACACAATGGTTTTTTAGACTAATGATGCTAGGTGTTTGTGATTTTTTTAGATTAAGGGTATTATGTGCTAGGGGTGTATTCAGGCATGGACTCAGAAATTCAAGCAAGTAGGAAGATAATTGTATTATTTTAAGTTCAGTGGGGGGTTTTAGGAAATTTTTAAAAAGATTCATTGGGGTATAAGTATATTTATTATATCCTCATGCAGGTCTGTCCTTCGGTGTATTTGTCTCCCATGAAATCCGGATAAGAAAATGATTGTTTAAATTTTTAAATTGAATTGCGAAGTTTGTAGTTGGCATCACAACAGATCCATTCCGGATCCGATTTGCAATAAAAGCTTGAGTTCAGATGGAGAAAATGTTGCACTTAAATTTTCGGGTTGAAGCTAGGTCCATAGGTGCGTACTTTCGTCCTTTTCATCAACCAAATGCTTTCACTCACTTTTGCTCTATTTGACTAGAATTTTGTACCTTTCCAACATCCGGTAAAACTGCCTTTTAAATTTATTTAGAATTTTGTACCTTTCCAACATCCGGTAAAACTGCCTTTTAAATTTATTTTTATTTTTTCCGAACACACTTTGCTGTTTTTAGCCGTTACAGAAAATTAATTTCCCCAATGCCACATGTTATACATGGTATATATATATATGGGTTAATTTTATTTATACCCCTGAACTTTGTCTATACATCACTTTGACCCCCAACTTTGCAAAACGTCAATCAGATCCCCTATTTAAGAAAGTTGGACTCATTTGCACCCCATTATGTCCTTTTGGCAACTTTTTAATGTGTTATACCTAAACTACCCTTATCTCTTCACTACTTTAATATATCAATTTGACCCCCTCGGTTTAGATTTAAGTATTTTAAGTATTTAATATATTTTAAGTATTTACATTTAAAATATTAATATTTAGATTTATGAAATTTGTAAACAAACACAAATTTTCATTATTTATATTTTCATTTATTTTATTTTTTAAATATTTATATTTATCAAATTACACAAGTTTTCATTTTCTTATTTTAATATTGAAATATATTTGACTTCACTAATACATATTTCCAATAATATTAAACACACTTCAAAAATAAAATAAATATTAGACACACTTTACAAAATAAAATAAAAAATATTTTATTTTAACTCAAAATAAAAATACAAAATATTTGAATTTGCCAAAAAAATACTAAACTACACACATAAATAATAATTTTTTTATAATAAAATAAATTAATTTTGATTTTTTTTTATATAAATGAAAGCTTACTTGTCAGTTGTAACTTTAATAATAATATAAAAGAATATTTAATGTTGGGGTACCTTAATATTCAAGCATATACATTTATATTTTATTTTTTTCGGAAATTCTATACATTTATATTTTAATAATGAAATAAAATATAAAAATATTTTACTTATATAAATTTTAGGGTAATTTGCAGTGAAACCCCCTGAACTTTAGGTCAATTGCACCTAAAAAATGATCAACTCAATTTTAGTCCAACAGCCCCTTGAACTTTCAATTTTCTTGCAGTGACACCCCCTACAAGGGGTGAAAAGTCCAAAAAACTCTTGACTTATCTCACTTATTACATGAAAAATATATATATTTTTAAAAAAATAGATAAAATTCAAAATATATATATAATTCAAAAATATATATATTAAATTTTGAAAAAAATATAAATTTCGAAAAGAAAAATATAAAATTTGAAAAATTATATAAAATTCATAAAAACATATATAAATTCAAAATATATATATATAAATTTCGAAAACATATATAAATTTTGAAAAATATATATATATAATTCAGAAAAATATATAAAATTCAAAAAATATATATTAAATTTCATAAAAATATATAAAATCCGGGAAAAAATATAAATTTCGAAAAATATATATTATATTTCGAAAAACATATATAAATTTTGAAAATATATATAAATTTCAGAAAATATTGAAAGTTCAGGGGGCTGTTGGACCAAAATTGAGTTGACCAATTTCTAGATGCAATTGACCTAAATTTAGGGAGTCTCACTGCAAATTAACATATTAATATTTTTAAATTTTATATAATTTAATAATAATTTATTATATTCTCTCTCTCCTCTGCACCTTCTCCCACCACCACCACCACCACCATCATCATCATCCGCGCCTTAAGGATTTGGGGGTTTGCACTGTAAACGAGCTTGGAAAAGGTGGATTAGAACAGTCGAAGAGAGGGGGGCTTTGAGGCGGAGGTCGAGGATGCGATGCGGCCATGGCGGTCGCCAGCGGCGAGGAGTGGTGGCGATCAAGGTGGCTTGGGATAGGGCTTATGAGGCCGTGGTGAGGACTAGTTTGGCGATGGAGGCGTCGTCTTGGAGTGGTGGTGGTAGTGGTGGGTGATTTGGGGGGTTCTGTAGAGGAGAGTGGTGGGTGATTTTAGGGGTTCTGTAGAGGGTAAACATTGTGATTTATGTGTATGAATTGTGGCCATGTTTGGTAGGCGGTATGTCTTGTCTGGTCTGGTTTGGTCTGCTCCGGTCTGATTTGGTCTGGTCTGGTATAATCTTATTTGGATTCTGAACTTAAAAGTTTGTTTGGTAAGCGGTCTGGTCTTACTAGTTATTTATTATTTATTATAATATTTATTTATGTATTATTTATTTATTTATTTATTATTTCTTCACTTTATAATATATTTTATTAATTTATTAATTATATTATTAAATTATTATTTAATCATTTATATATTAATTTATAAATATATTCTATTTATTTATTATTATTTCATTATTTAATTCATTTTATCTATAAATTATTTATTCATTTTTAATTATTTAAATATATAATTTATTAATTTAATATTTATTTATTATTATTATACTCATTTTTTGTTATTATTATGAAGTATTTATTTATTATTATATTTATTTGTTATTATATCTATTTATTATTTATTTTTATTTTTATTTTTTATTTTTTATTTAATTTTTTTATTATTTATTATTATTATTATATTTTAAAATATGTTTAATGTAATTTATTATTTATTTTATTAATTTATTATTATTATTTATTCATTTTTAATTATTTACAATTATATTTTATTAATTTATAATTTTGTCCATTTTTATTATTATATTTATTTATTATTATTGTATTCATTTTTTATTATTATTATGTATTATTTAATTCTATTTGTTTATTATTTATTATTTATTTTTAAATATGTTTTATTCAATTTATTATTTATATTATTAATTTTTAATTTTTAATTATTTATAAATATATTTTATTATTTATTCATTTATTTATTATTATTATATTCAGTTTTTATTATTATTAGGTATTATTTAATTCATTTTGTTTATTATTGATTTTTTATATTTTATTTTTAAAATATGTTTTATTTAATTTATTATTATTATTAATAATTTATTATTATTATTTATTCATTTTTATTTATTTATAAATATATTTTATTAATAAGACCGGACCTGGTTGAACCATCAAAAAATCTAGTTCCAAAAACACCCCATTTGGTTCAATTTGATCTTATTTGGTCTGGTTCCAAATTTTGAGACCAAGTCCAAACAAACATAGTCAGGTCCTTGAAAACAAATACCAGACCAGACCAGGTGGAACCAGACATCCTACCAAATAAGGCATGTATGTTAGAATCATACAGTGTACTCGATGCTTACAGAATGTTATTGTAGTAAAATAATTAAAGGGGGAGGACAAAGGTAGAGGAGGGGGTTGGTGGTGGTGGAGTGAGGCGACGGCTGTGGTGAAATTAGGGTTAGGTGTAGAGGAGGGGGTTGGGGAAGAAGTGGGTGTTTGGGTACATGGATAGTGAGTGTTTGGCTAGGGTCTAACATATCACAACTATTCCTATTCTAAATATACTTATCATTGGAAATAGGGTGTTTGAATAAGGGCATTTAAGTTATTTTCTTTAAATTCAAAGTCCAAAAAAGTTAAGGGGTGTAAATGAGTCCAACTTTCATAATTAGGGGGTTTGACTGATGTTTTGCATAATTAGGGGAGTACAACTAACGTATAGACATAGTTCAGGGGGTGTAAATGAAATTAACCCTATATATAGCATAACGATCAGGAGAAAAATCGTCTCCTTTTGACCTCTCATTGGCTTAAGTGCCATTGAGGATCCCACAGGGTGAAAAACTTAAAAGTTACCATAGGAATATAAAAGAGATTTCACAGCAATACAAATATATATATTTATACACATATACAGAACTGTTTTTTGTATAAAGGATTGAAGCCGAAAGAAAGCCCCAAATTCAAATCCTCTTTAAAAAATTTGAATCTTTTTCCCAAAATTTCAAAAATCCCTCCAAAATTTTACTCCAACAATTGAAAATCAAAAATATAAAAGAGACGAGTATTTTTCTTGTTAATGGGTGTGGATTTTATTTTGGGCTAATTTCCTACCATTCCTTCTCTGCTCTCAGTGTTCTTTTTGCTGTCAATTACCTTGATAGATTCCTCATTCGCTTCCAATTCACATAGATTAGCCATGGTTGCCCTAACTCCTTGTTGTGGCTTGTCTCTCCATTATCGCCAAAGTAGAGGAGACCCATGTTCCCCTGCTAGTAGACCTCCAAGTATGTGTGTGTGATTAATTTATTTTGCTTTATATTTGATTCTTACAAGTGGCTTTGTTTTTTGTTTGGTTTTAATAAAATTTGCGTCTTTGATCCTATATATTTGATTTTGGTTTGTATTGTGGGTTATGTGTTTGAAGCAGGTACGACTAATTGAAGTTATGAAAGAACGTAAAGTTCTTCTATCTCTATATTTGGCCATGAAGAATTTATTTCGTGGTATTTTAATTAATTCAGATGATTACTAATTTTTGTATATAAAAATATATATATATATATATATATATATATGTCTCTGTGTGTGTGTGTTTACGTGTTCAATTTTGTTGCAGACAAAAGAGATGATATTCATAATTTAGGATTTCAAATTGTTTGGAGCCCTAACAACCGATTGGAGGAATTACAAACCAATCCGATCAAGAATCTAAGGTAAAATCTTAGAAGTCCAAGTTTGTTTCATTTTTTCCTTTTTTTTTAATACAACATTGTTTCTCCTTATATATTTCTTGTTTTTTTTGTTGCTTTTTTTTCTTTATTTTTCCTACAATACTTAATTAAGTATGCGAAAATTTTTATACAGTGATTTGAACTTCAGGTGCATTCTGAAATAGTTGCTGGATAACTATGTTAGTTGTTTTATTGTTTAGATATTACTATGTTAGTTGTTTCATGATATTAGTAACGTTGAGTTTCAGGACAATTGGGGCCGAGTTTGGTATGTGTTTTGGCATTTCCATATAGTGGTGAGTATTTTGTTCAGAAAGAGCTTACTAAAATGTTATGTTGTTTATTTTCCCTTTTGTTTTTAGATACATGGGCATTCAACAGGTAGTTTTTGGTGGTCAATGATGGGTGATTGGGAAGAAGGGATGACAAGCCCTCATTATGGATACAAATACTTCAACATATGAAACTGTTAGTCACTAATTAACCCTAGAGGGGGGGGGGGGGTGAATAGGGTGTTCAAAAAATAGGTCTAATTCTTTTCGAGATTGGAACACTCTCAAATAAAAACTATATCACAATAAGCAAGTGAATGATTTAATTTGAACTTCTCTAACTATTAATTTCAAGACAAGATAGCATACAAGATATTCAAGCAATTATGGCATGCAAAATAATTAAGTAAAGAGAAAGAGATAGAGAGATTTGACACCGTGATTTTTTTGAGGTTCGGTAACTCCTACTCCTCGGCTCAAGAACCCCTTCTTGAGACTTTTCCCGATCCTTTCACTATGGCCCTTCCTTCACAGGTGGAATGGCAAACCTTTACAACACAAGCCTCTCGAGCTTGTCCCTCAATCAAGAGAACAACCCTCTCTTGAACAATCGGTGGACTTCACTTGTCCGAGATTACAAATTCGTATGTAATCAATAAAATCACTCAAGAACAAAAACACTCAAAACCCAAAGGTGTTTATGGAAGATAAATCAATATAAGCTCAAGTGTTTTTGGTGATTTTACAATAGCTCTAGAAATGTATTCTCAAAGGGTATGATCAATGAATGATATTTGGAGAATAAGAAGAGATACTAGAGGTTTTGATTTTCAAAGAAACTTGGAGAAAATCAGATTTTCAAAGCTTGGTTTCAATGGCTTTTGTAGAGAAAATTTCTGCAAAATTTTTGATAGCTTTCTTTCTTCTTGTATTTCAATCTCTTAATCTTCAATATACACATCTCATTCTATATATAGCATAGCATTAGGGTTTTGAAGAATGATTATAGTATTTGAAAGATAAGAGCCGTTTGAATACCATTGAACACAATCCACAAAACATGGGAAATGTTTTCTGAAGAATCTGCAGGTTTTGAGGAACTTCTAGTCGACTACTTCTCTGTTGTAGTCGACTACAATGGACCATCTAGTCGACTAGATTGAGTTCTAGTCGACTACTTTGGACCATCTAGTCGACTAGAATGAGTTCTAGTCGACTACATGAAGTAGTCTAGTCGACTCAAGCTCTTTTCAGTCGACTCTTTTGATGTGGATGAAAAACCTATAGCTACTGATTGTTTTAGTCGACTACTAGAAAATACACAGGCTCATTTTAGTCGACTCAAACATGAAAAACATTTAATAAAAATATTTTTCTTTCCGTTTAAGTTCGGTAAAGCGTTTTTCATTTCATTTGAATTTGGTTCATTTTATACTTGAGCTTATACGATAAAATCGACGCATAAAATTACCTTGTTACAATGATCGCTTCCCGACCTATCTACCCCAAGTCTTGAGTCTTCGACTTTCGCCTTTGCCGTTGATTTTCCATTTGCGCTTCAATTTCTTTTACGGTTTTTCGCTTTAATTCAAGCTTTCTTTCCGAACTTGCTTTCCGAGTCGTTTTCTTTCCGAGTTTGTTTTCCGAGTCGTTCACCTGTCTTTTGCTGAAAACTTAAGCTCGAAAATTCATTAGTATCAAACACTCTTCAATGGTTTGTTATCATCAATTTTGGAATTGTTTGCCGAAAGTAAATTTCAAAGCCAACAGAAACCTTAATCAAGCCTTTCCAAGAGAAGGAAATTGACAAGTCCTCGCTCACCTGAAATCTTATTTCGAATTGTAACTCAACAAAGTCTTTTTCCAACTCGGTGACGAAGATCAAATATTACTAATAATTAGCATCAATGAGTTGTATATAGTCAGATTTATCTGTCAAGCCTCTTAATCTTATTGTGTAATCGGTGAATTAATTACTTTTGTTTGGTTTTGGTTATTCGAAGAAATTTTAAATTCTTGTAAGCAGTTCTTTTTTAATGTCCTAGTGGAGTATGAGACACATCAACTTTTTTGAGTGAGTTTGGAATGAATGATGTAGCAAAGTTTTTATATCAACTTTCTGATTTTGGCTAAAAAGTACAATGATTTAAAGAAATTTCCAGTATTTCAATGGTCACGGTATTATACCTATTGAGGCATCCTTTGTACTATTTCCAGAAATTATAATACTAGTCAGTATGTTTTTGTAATGTCCACATATACTTTTGTAATATCAGATACTTCTATACATATCAACTACCTTAGTAATATCAATCAGTCTTACTCAACTGTTACAGTAATAGGTTTTTCATGTATTACATTTTGTACTTTTAATACATGAATGTGTGCTAAGTGTAAATGTCTAAACAATAAAACAACTACCATAGTAATATCTATGACTCTAAAATTAATAATACATATTAGCTACCGTAATAACATATATCAGTCTTACTCAACTGTTACAGTAATAGGCTTTTTATGTATTACATTTTGTATCTTTAATATATGAATATGTGCTCAAGTGTAAATGTTTAAACAATAAAACAACTACCAAAATAATATCTATGATTCTAAAATTAATCAAATCAACTGTAAATGTCTAAACAATAAAACAACTAAGATATTTAAAAATGAATATACATAATATATGAGAAATGCTATCTGTAATACATATCGGCTACCGTAGTAATATCAATCAGTCCTACTCAACTGTTACAACAATAGGCTTTTCATGTATTACATTTTGTATCTTTAATAAATGAATGTGAATGTCTAAACAATAAAACAACTACCAAAGTAATATCTATGACTCTAAAATCAATCAAATCAAGTTAAATGCCTAAACAATAAAACAACTAAGATATGTAAAAATGAAGATACATAATATAGAGGCAATCCTATCTCTAATACATATCAGCTACCGTAGTAATATCTATCAGTCCTACTAAACTGTTGCAGTAATAAGCTTTTCATGTATTACATTTTATATCTTTAATACATGAATGTGTCTCCAAGTGTTATAATAAATGACTAAATAATAAAACAACTAACATAATAATATCTATAACTCTAAAATAAAGATTACATATCAGATACCGTAGTAATATCTATCAGTCATACTCAACTGTTACAGTAATAGGCTTTTCATGTATTACATTTTATATCTTTAATACATGAATGTGAATGTCTAAAGAATAAAACAACTAAGATATGTAAAAATGAAGATATCATTGATTACACTACAATCAATCGAAAACATTTTATTTGATAGCCCATCATATATGGGCAATCCTCATATAGGGTTTAGGGTTTTATATTTTAGGGGGTAGGAATATATATAAGTATGACACTCTCTGCTCAAATTAAATAGGTACCTTTAAGAATACACCTATACATATTAGGGTGTGTGACTCTATGTTCAAATTAAATAGGACGATTTAAGAATACACATCTACAGATTAGGGTGAGTCTCTATTCTTTTAAATTGGGTTTAGGGCTACACCTCTCTTGTACATTTATAAGTAGATAGATATATAGATATTGGTAAAACAAGAATGTGAGAAAAATATTCATTCATAGCAAGGTTGTTAGAATCGTTAGGGATCGTAACTAGGGTACTCTACTACATTGTTATAAAACAAAAGTTGAAATTAACTTTTTAATCATAGTAAATTTAAAGATAAATTGTACCACTAAAAAAATTCATCAATAATAATACTAAGAAAATTTTATTATTTAATTAATGCTCTTGATTTTTATTATACTACTATATAAATATTTCTCAAAAAACATTAAAAGGTTATATCCAATAATCATTATCATATTTAACAAAAATATATATCATTTTTTATGTACGAATAGAAAAACATTTATATGTTTTACACTATTGCCAATCAATAATTTAAATGAAAATTAGTAATATAATGAAAATTAGACTTTTTAGTTATAAGAGTGTGATGAAAAGGGTGGTTGACATAGGGGTAACTTAGTGCTTGTTTGGTAGACGGTGTGGAGTTGGTTTTTGGTTTTGGTTTGGTTGGAGTTGGGTTGGTTGGAGTTGGTGTGGTTTTATTTTGGTTCCAAACCATGTTTGGTACAGATGGTTTTGGTGTGAGAAAAAGTGATGCTGAAAAACCAAACCATGTTTGGTAGAGTTGGTATGGGTTGAAATTCTGAATATTAATATATTAATAAATATTAATATATAGTAATATTAATATATTATAATATTATAATATTAATATATTTTAATATTATAATATTAATATATTTTAATATTATAATATTAATATTAATATTAATATATATTAATATTAATTAATATATTAATATATGGTTTTCACATTTTATTTATTAATAAATATTAATATTAAAATATTAATATTAATATTAATATATTAAAATATATTAATATTAATATATTAATATATTAATATTATAATATATTAATATATTAATATATTTAATTTTTCATAAATATTTAATTTTTTGAAATTTATTCATATTAATATATTTTAATATATTAATATTATAATATATTAATATATTTAATTTTTCATAAATATTTAAATTTTCAAAATATTTAATTTATTTAAAATAACATTTTTTAAATATATATGTTTTAAAAAATAAAATATATAAATATTTAATTTTTTGAAATATTTAATTTTTCGGAATATTTAATTTTTCATAAATATTTAATTTTTTCGAAATATTTAGTTTTTCAAAATATTTAATTTCGAATTTATATATATATATAATATTATATGTGAATAGTGTCAAACCATTTGGACCCAACTCCAACCAAACCATCATTTGAGATGGTGTGAAATTTGATGGATTTGGGTCCAATGGAGTGACACTATTCACACACCATTTGTGTTGCACCATGTTTGCCAAACATAGAGTGGAGCAAAATTTTCAAACTAAACCCAAATTTTTGGCTCCACTCCATGTTGTCAAACAAGCACTTAGAGATTTCACATGAAAATTAAATTAATCAAGGGTACTAAAGTCATTTTATGCCTCCAAGGGGTGTCATTGCAATATTTTACAAACCTCTGGGGGTGTCGATGCAAAATAGTTCGTTGACTAGCATCTACCTGCAATTGACCAATACTTCATGGGGTGTCAATGCAAATTACCCAATAATTTAATAAGAATGCACAATAATAATATAATTATACACTAAGTACGTAATTAATATCACAGAATTAACAAAAATAATATAATTATACACTAAATAAGTAATTAATGTCATAAAATTAATATTATAAAAGATTAAAAGATTATAAATAAAAAAATAAACCAATTATATATATATATATATATACACATAGATTTACTATGGTAAAAAACATAATGCAAATGAACATGTTATCAAGATTGAAATAAATAATGTGAGTATATTTTGAAACAAATAAAAATAATAATGTATTATAGTAAAAAAGATAAAAGAATATAAATTATATTATTGATTCTTAAAATATAATAATTAAGGGTTATAACTGATATCCTTACACTAAATCCAAGGGCAGAAAGTTAAATAAAAACAAAATTCAATAAAAAGAAGAGCATGTAACTATAAGAGAAAGACATATGAATCAAAAGGAATTAAAATATATATAAATGAATTAAAGTACGACTATAATATAAATTCTGAAAATTGAAAAATATAATTGATAATATGGAGTTTTCAATGGAATTGAGTGTTTGCTTATGCTAATAATATATCACACCTTGAACTGTAATTTCATTTCGTTGTAGCTTGTTGTGCATAATAAATAAAGTATTTTTTTATTTATATTTCAAATGAATTATCTTTAAAGATATACGTTTCACATTAATTATCTTTAAGATAAGAATTACAATCGAGTAAAAGTGATAGAATTTATGAGCCTTATTTATTTAAAATTTCATGATAATTACAATATAGATAATAGAGATATGTTTTAGAAGTTTAAGTTATATAAATCTTTTGTTACAATTTAAGAGATGATACATATATGTTTTAGGAGTTTAGGTTATATAAAATTTTAGTCTACTGATATAATTAGGTCTTTAGTTTTAGTATTAATTAAAATTAAATATGTAAAAGTAGAGTATAATTATAATTATGTCACAATTAAAAAATAAATTTAAAATACAAAAATATGGGCTGAAACTCTTCACAATAGAGTATAATTATAATTAGGTCACAATTAAAAAATAATTTAAAAATACAAAAATAGGGCTGAAACCATTCACACTTTTAATATTAGTATAGATTAGTTTACAACTAACTAAACTTAAATTTAAATATAACGTACAAATATAGATTTGATTTGTTATTATGTTGGTGATAAATAGAAAATCAATGATGTCAAGGAAAGAAACAAAATTATATAAGCTGCATGGTATAAAAAAATATACAAAACATTGCTGGTAAACCATGCTGATAAATAAACACGAATAAAGTTGGAAAAAATAAAATTGAAAAAAATAGAAGGTTCAAAAATAAAATTGGATTAAATAAACACAAATAAATGATAACAACCTACCTTACCGCCCATTAATTTTTGAAATGATAACAACCTAAATTCCATCTATATATATTTTTATTTTATACCATATATTTTTTGTTAGTGTAATTAAATACATTATACGGTAGTAATTGAATCATTTTATAGCAAATGGTCTTATACATAGTTATTATTTGTGAATGATATTAATATTATTATATTAAAGGATAGATAAAGAATTATATAGTAATTAAACTTGTTTTAAGCCTAAAATATTAAAAAATAACTATTTAAATAATTTTGAATAATTATTTAAGTATTATAAACTTGTTACTGTAAGAAAGTTTGAAATGAAAGGGAAGGAGTTTGAAATGAGAAAGAGAAAATTTGAAATAAAAGATTGTTCCGAATTCGGAGAGGGAAAATGAAAGGGGGAAGAGTTTCGACTAAGTAAATAGTTTCATTAAATCTAAAGTTCTATATGCATTCTATCATACATATATATATATATATATATATATATATATATATATATATAATATAAAATAAATATACATATACTGAGAGAGATTAAAGAAATAGTGTTTGTTATAACTTTTCTATTTCAAAGATTATATGAGATCCACCTCGTCGATCCCAAAACTAAAAAGCCACCGTGGAGCTTTCCTTGTCCTTGGATCTCAACTGGCACTTAAGCCGGTGAGAGACAAAATGGAGAAGATTTGGCTCCGATCAAATTGAGAGTCTGAAATTTCAAAAAACATAAAATAAAATGAGAGTCTAAAAGTACTCCCCTCCCATTGCCCAAGAAAAGGTCCAGGTTCAATCTTACCCTAATTATTAATCTATTTTGGGCTCCAATTGAATTGACCCGTCTTTAGAATTTGATTCGCTCTTTCAAAAGCCACCTCCTTTCGCTTTCTCAAAACTCCTTCCCACATTTTTCAGGCCAACTTCTGCAATCCAATCCCCATCTTATATATAATTTCCCGGGAAAATTACTCAGCATCACCAATCTCCACCGGTAATGACGGCGGCGGACGGCGGTTTCCGGCCACTGGACGAGAACTCCCTGTTGGAGTACATAAAGGCCACGCCTGTTTTGTCTTCCAAGCTCGTTAACAACTTCGATGATTTGCAGATCAAAGAAGTGGGTGATGGCAATCTCAACTTCGTGTACATAGTTCTGGGAAAGTCTGGTTCTTTTGTCATCAAACAGGTACCCAGTTGGATTTTAAGCTGATTTTGACTTTTTAGTGGCATATTGTTGATCTTTGACCTTTGAATTGGTTGTGGAGTATGGGTTGCTATTAAATTTGATTTTTTTTTGGTGGCCTAAGAGTTTATTTTGATGTTACAAACAAACCCATTTGTTTTTTTGAACTGATTTACAGTTTCTTAGAATATGTAGTAAAGGGATTTGGTTTGCTGTATGAAGATTGTTGAGCTTTTATCTTTGGATTGGTTTTGTGGATTTTGATTTGCGAATATATGTGATGTGATTGTTTGGAGGCATAAGAGTTCATTTTGTGATTACAAACAAACCCATGTAATTTTTGAACTGATTTTTCAGTTTTTGAGATTCTTTGGATAAGGGATCACCTAGAGTAAAATGGGGGATTTTACTGTCTAAAAGTTGTTGATCTTTTACTTTTGAACTGATTGCGGATGTGGGTTGCTAGTATATTTGAGTTTTTTGGTGGCCTTGAAGTTTTATTTTTTTTTCTTACAGCCAAGCCCATTTGTTTGTCTAACCGATTTACATGTATAAAGATTGTTGATTTTTTACCTTTGAGTTGGTTGCGGAATGTGGGTTGCTAGTATAAGTGACCTTTTGGTGGCCTAAGAGTTCATTTTGATGTTACAAACAAACCAATTTAGATATTTCTATATTGTATAATGAGTTCTTATGCAGAAGGTGGACTTAGCTCGATGAATCTTAGGCTTGTTCGCGTACTCAGAGCTTTCCAAGTGTTCTAATGGTGTACATTGTGTTTTTTATTGACAATTCTGGTTGCGGGACTGTGCAGGCTCTTCCATATATACGCAGCATAGGGGAATCATGGCCAATGACGAAAGAACGTGCTTACTTTGAGGCTACAGCATTGAAGGAGCATGGGCATTTATGCCCTGGTCATGTTGTAGAAGTTTATCATTTTGACCGGGCAATGTGTCTAATTGGAATGCGTTACTTGGAGCCTCCACATATAATCCTGAGGAAAGGGTTGATTGCTGGAATCGAATACCCCTTGCTTGCAGAACACATGTCAGAATATATGGCAAGGACTCTTTTCTTCACATCCCTTCTTTATTGTACTACCACAGAGCACAAAAGAAAAGGTGAGCAGTTTTTAAACCTTTTTTTTTTTTTATGAGAATCAGCAGGATATATAGATTAACAAAGAAGGCAAGGCCTTAGACTAGACATGGGACATACCCCAAGGAAAAACCCCCAAATCCACCACATTGAGGAACCAAAAGAGCATCAAAACAACTTTATAACCACCCCAAGACCTACCCAAGCAAACCAAAAACAACTGGCTATCCTGGAGCTTGCAATAGCTATATCAAAAACCCAACAGAAGCAACACAAAATGAAAAACCCCAGCATGTTTTTAAACTTTACATGCTGAGTTTTTTTACATTTCTTTTAAGTTTATGTTTTAAGGCTCATTTTTCATGGAAAACAAAGCATTGGCCTTCAAATGCATAGTTTATAGTTGTTCTCGCTTCTCGTTAGCATGTCACTGTCCGTTCTAGAGTATGAAAATTAACCACTTGTGGACATTTGTCACTGGTTGGTTGTTTATTTAGCTTGCAGTGATAAAATGTTAAGCAAGCATTAGTTTTCTAAACATCGGAACTCTGTGTAAGTTGGGAATCATGAGGAAACTCAAATCCATGATTTTTCAGGAACCAACATTCCCACGGCTTAGAAAAGGTACATAACCTAGGCTACTGTATGTTTAGATTGACTACTTAATCGCTTAGACATTTTGATATTTTTTCTAATTGATCTTGTGAAATGGAAAGCTGGTTTGGAATTAGTTAACAGATTTGGATCTAGGTCGAACTCATTTCTGATTTGGAAGTTGACTTGGACCACTTCTAGCACGAGTTCTAAAGTGTTTTCAGATGTAAATGATTGTTATTCTGACCACAGTGCTTGGAATAAGTTGAGTTGGTTTATAATCAATACTATCATCGGCAAAATACCAATATTTAAAGAAATTAAGCACACGAAGGTTCCCGTGATATATAATTCTTCTACTATTAGTTTGCTTGATCCTCAACTAAACCCTGATGTTAGACCATCTACTTGAACTTGTCAGTAGCATGCTGAGTAAAACCAGGGAGAGATTTATCAATACATATCTTCCATTATGTTGTGTATATGTCTCTCCGAATTATACTTGTGTCCAATTTATATCGTTCATCGCACTTGTCTTTTTAGTAACATTGTGCCTCAAAATATAAGATCAAACTTTCCTCGCATTGCGTTCTATCATTGCTGCGTCAATTTCTCTATTCTATATTGTGTCCTCCTTATAGACTTTCACGTTGTGATTGCTTCTTTTCTTTCCTTCTTTTTTTCCTTTTTTCGGAGGATCAACCTTTTTGTTTCCACAAGTAATTTGAAGAACGGGTTAAAAAATTTCGCCTTACTGTAGATGCTTAGCTGCGGAAACACACTCGATTTCATGCAACTTTTAATGCTGTATGCAGTCGCTGAATTTTGTGGGAACGTGGAGTTATGCAGGCTCACCGAGCAGGTTGTGTTTTCTGATCCTTATAAAGTATCTCAATATAACCGTTGTACTTCCCCATATCTTGATAGCGATGCTGAAGCAGTTCGGGAGGATAATGCTTTGAAGCTTGAAGTTGCTGAGTTGAAAACCATGTAATGAGGCCATCTTTGTAGCACATTGGTTGATAATTGTTACATTTCACTTTTCAGTTTGTTTCATGTTATATCTGATGTAGGGGCTATTTCTGATACTAGCTGGTTCTATCCTGTAGGTTCTGTGAGAAAACGCAAGCCCTTATACATGGTGATCTCCATACTGGTTCTGTCATGGTTACTCATGATTCAACCCAGGTTATAGATCCAGAATTTGCTTTCTATGGACCAATGGGGTTTGATATTGGAGCCTTCCTAGGAAACTTGATTCTAGCTTTTTATGCTCAAGATGGGCATGCAAATCAGAGCAATGACCGAAAAGTATGTCCTTCTTATGCAATTTGGATATTAAAATATATTTTGGTTCTTACTTATGGAAGAAAAATATAATACAAAAGAAAAGAAAAGAATAAGGCCTATTTTGAGTTCTGGTTTTCCACTGTTCCAATTCTTTCTTCTCTTTTTTGAAAGGTCAGCTTTAAGCCTTTAATATATATATTTAAAAAATAAAGGCACAAAGGCCATACAAAATACACTAGGGCATACCCCAGGCATTACACTCACATATGTGAAAACCAAAAAGCCACCTAACCCAGCAACCTACACAGCCAAGCCCATCACCACAAGACCAACTCTGTCATCTCCTAACCCAAGCTTAACCACACTATCATGCACCAGACCAAGCAGCAAGCTAGCACTTCCACCAAAAACCAACCAGAAACAGAACCGCAAACCAGCAATCATAGACCAGACCATAGCAGAACCAACGGAACTCATTTCAAAACAGAATCTGGTAGCTCAAAACCTTGAATCAAAGCCCTATTCACAGGAATATCTTTATAACCAGTGACAGAGAAAAGGGCATAACGCACTGTAGAAAGAATTTGAGCTTGGACCTCCTCAGTTTTGTATTCCTGTTGGAACACTCTTGCATTTCTTTCCAACCACAGAAAATACACAGAAGCAGCAAATAGAAGCTTGTTCACAAGAGATGAGAAATCCTTCTTTTGCAAAGAAGAGCAAACCCACTGCCATACCACTTCCCAATCCCCTTCTGGCCTGCACATATTCCCTTTCCTCTGAACAGAATGCCATACTCTTTTGGAGAAACTACAAGCAAAAAACAAGTGATCTCTATCTTCAGAAGCTGCAATTGGCCTGCTCAATTAACCCAATGGATAAGAGGAAATGCTTAGTGCGTATTCTGTTCAGCACCACTAACCAAACCAAGAAGCCATGCTTTGGAATGTATTGCTTGAACCAGATAGCTCCACACCAAGGCACCACACCCTTTCTCCTTTTGACCACCTCCCAAGCAGACTTAATAGTAAAATTCTTTTTAGAGGGAAGCCACACTACACCATCCTCCATCTCAGAACATGGGAATAAACCCTGAGGAATTCCCTGCTCCAAACAGCTCAAAGAGGGAGGATAGCTCCAAAGAGAACCTTCAATAATACAGCTCACTTTAGCATGCCTACCTACCTCAGAGTTGTCCATGAAAGCATCATAGAGACCCAATCTAAGATGCCCATCAGGTAACCATTTATCAAACCAGAAGGAAGTACTTCTACCATTGCCAACCACATATCTTAAATGATCTTTAAATTTCTGTCTAAGAGACATCACTTTCCTCCATGTCCAAGAACAAACATGAGGAACTGTGGCCTCCCATAAATTTTGATCTTTTAGAACATGAATTTTAATCCAATTGGCCCAAACAGAATCAATTTTAGGATTACACAGCTTCCATAGATGCTTCATCATAGCAATTTCATTCCACTCAGCTAGATCCTTCACACCCAATCCCCCTTCATTCAGAGGATAGCAAACATCATGCCAAGCAACTTTAGCTCCCCCCTTATTCAAATCAGAACATGTCCATAAAAACTTCCTTAAAACACTAGTAATATTATCCAACACCCCTTGAGGAAGAATAAAAAGGGAGGCCCAATACACTTGAATAGCAAACAAGACTGACTTGACATGCTTTGTGGTTCTTTTGGTATTTTGTTGTCTCATGCCTATTAGACTGTTGTCTCGTTTTCTTCGTTTCCTTTCGTTTTTCACTTTGTTTTGAAACTATATAAGTTCCCTACTGCTTTCAAATTAAGGTATCTGATGAGTTTGAATTGACTCTTTTGGAGACAAATAGTATTTCGATTATGACTTGTCCAACTATCTGGAATTATGTCGATCTTGTTGTTTTATGACATTTCTTCAAGTTCCAATGGGTCACTTTTTGGAAACATCCTATAACATGGCATCAGAGAAGGAAAACCTGTGTTCAAACCTCACTGTCACCCAAGTTAAAAAAAAGTTGTTTCACGTGTTTGACCAAAAAGTTATAATTTAAATTTTTAATCCTTCAACACCCCCCAACACACACACACACTTGTGGCCTTCTTTTTGGTCCAACGCACGAAACAACTTTTTTTTAATTTGGGTGACGGTGAGGTTCTAACACAGGATTTTCTGCTCTGATACCATGTTAACAACCCTACTGCTTAAATGGTTAAGTTGTTAGAAAGGGTATAACTTTAATACATAATCCTCCAACACACCTATTGGTTTATGCATCAATTGGAAACCTTGTCCTTGGTCTAAAGGAGGAAAATAATTCATATTCAAAATTCCATGACTTCACCACATATAAAATTTTCTAAAGGGAATGCTATTCCTTTTTTTTTTTTTCTCATAAAAAAATATCTGTTACTTTGTTGTTTGCGAAAATATTTGTTTGCCACTTAAATCACTTAACTTGTAAATTTATAAAATTCCTACACCAATTTCATGAATATAATCTATCATCCAGCACAAATACCCCTCTAGGAATGCAATGACCATTTCAAACACGTGTTTGACACAGACACATGGGACATGGTTGGACATGTTTCTGACATGGACATAATTTCCTGCAATTTGAATGTTCTCTTCTGTTAGTTGACACGCTAGGAGACACCATGGAGACAGCGGCTCATCTGAGACACTGTCTGGAGATGGAGACTAAGTTTTGCAATTATATTTCTTTTGAAAAATGGAGTTCCAATGTAATTATAAAACCTATGATAGGTTTAACCGGAAAATAATGTAAAATGTTAAAACTGGTATCTATCCAGCACTCAACTTAAATAACTGATTATGTTCATTTATATTTAGATAAAATAAGCAAAGATTGTTTTCTGTACTGATATATCTTGCCGTGTGCGAACTTATTTTTTTGAGATTTTCTCATATCATATCATTTTGTCCAAATCATGGCATACCCGTATCCAGTATCCTTATACATATTCTTGCTTCATAATCTATAACCTCTTATATATAATCCAGACTTATTTGTTTTTTAATTAAGTTAAATGCCCAGAAGTTATAAATGATCGTATATTGCCTAAAGCATCTACTCTAGCAAACAGCTCCTTTTTTTTGTGTGATTCATTTTTGTCATTTTTTTTTTTTGTTCTTTCCCCCTCCCTCTCGAGTTTTAGCAACCGGAAATGTGTCAATCGTAAAATTTCACTTCGGATTTGTGGCAGTAACTTAATAAAAACCAGTTGTGGGTTGTAAAGTTTAAGAATAAGGTGGCATTTTACGCTGTGTGGAAGTTTGGAATATTCAAAATACGGATATGTTTATTGTATATAAAAATGAAGGACTTCAGCAGAATATTTTGGCAGATTACAATCAGATGGCACTAGCTGACCATTCTTTAATCATTCTGTAATTTGGTCTGCTGCGGGTTATTCGAGTGCATTTTGGTGTGTCCGTTTGTTTTATGAAATTAAACTCATCGTAGGTGTTAATACTTTGTTTACTGTTACCAGCTTTGTATATGATTTTATACTTTCTGCAAACCATATTTAAATGACATGTTTTCTTGCAGGCATATAAGGAGTGGATTCTGAGGTCAATGGAAGACACTTGGAATCTCTTCCAATTAAAATTTATTGCTCTTTGGGATGAACACAAAGATGGCTCTGGCGAGGCTTATCTTCCAGAGATTTATAACAATGTTGAGCTTCAGCTGCTTGTCAAACAAAAATTTATGAAAGATTTGCTCCATGATACTCTTGGATTTGCTTCCGCCAAGATGATAAGGTGAGAAAGCTACCCTTTACGCTTCTCCATATATTTCTTTCTCCACATCCCTTTGGGTTTTTGGCCCTTTTTTCATTAGTTTTTATATTGTGATGCAAATGAACCATGCAACTTGGGTGGGTTGTGATAAACTTCAGGTTTGGCACATGATGTGCCATGTTATCTCCAACCCATTCAAGCCTGATCTCAAGCATGAGAAACTGATGCTTAAGCCCAGTTCTCTCAGTTTGTGAGTGCCGGTCCTTACACATAATAAGTTAATGAGACTATACTTATGACGAATACTAGTACTTAAAAAGTATATTTAAAAATTCTCTTTTTTGTCAACAGTGGGAATTTCAATCCAAAAAATGTTAGTGCTAATCTTCAGTTTTATACCTTAGTCTAGAGTAATATCCTTCCAAAATTTGATGAAAAGCATTCAATGTGTATTTTTATTGATCAACCACCAAAGTCATTTCCTTTTCAATATAATAGTCTGCTTAGATCAAGATTCAGTTGTTTAACAAGAGTTATGGTTAGTTTTACATGCATGTCACTAACAAATTCATACCGGGGATCATTCGATATTTGAAATATGTATATTTGCCTTGGGGTTGCAAACAAAGTTTAAGATGGATTAGTTTCAAATACGCATACCATATTAAGTCGACGACATGTAATAACTGAATGTGAAATTGGATATTAGCTACCACGCTGATTGAGAGCCGACCGCAGAAAAGCCAATTCTATCCCACATTTGCTTTTTCTGTCTTTTATGTTGGATTTTCCTACTAAATCTACGAATTGAATCCATCTCAGAAAGATTTTACCAACTCTTATTCCATATAACACTGTTAGAATATCTTTACTCTGGAGGGTTTTTTTTTTTTTTTTTTTTAAAAAAAAGAAAGAAAGAAAAGAGAAATCTTTACTTTGGAGTTGATTGAAAGCCTCGAGCAATGATGGTTTATCTGTTCTTCTCCTAAAAAAATGATGGTTTATCTATTGATTTGCAGGAGAATTGTTGGGGTAGCTCATGTAGAGGATTTCGAATCAATAGCTGATGCTCGTATAAGAGCAGATTGTGAACGGCGAGCTCTAAACTTTGCCAAGATGCTGCTGAAGAAAAGGCGAGAATTTCAGAACATTAGTGACGTCGTTGCAGCCATCCAGAAACCCCATTCATCATAGTGTTCTTCGATGATTTTTCAAAAATTTATTGAGCTGTCCCAGAAAATGTGTTAACTACTACTTTTTATATTTTATTTTGATTAATTTCGAAAAAAAAAAATTAGAATCAGTGAATTGCCTGATTAATTGTTACCAATTTTTCGTGTTTACACGATACTGTAGTATTTGCTGTGTTTACTGTAATCTGAAATAAGCAGAGAAGATGTCATGAGTTTTTAACTATAATTACCTTTTTTTTTTACCAACGCAAATTGGTAAAATTATTGATCAACTTTACAATTTTTTCTTCTGTTTCTTCTTTCTCCTTTTCTTTTCAAGTTACTTATTTGTTTTTAATATCTTTCTTCTTTCATTGATGTGGTGATGGTAATCCAACAATTTATTCAGTTCATTTAGCCATAAGAAAAGTGCCTGGTTTTTATATATGGCCTTGGAGTTACCACAGAGCATGTTCACCGTATCATCCTTATTTGCGGTAACGATGTAATGGATTCGGATAATAGCATTCTTAAATATGAGTATCGGTGTTGTGCGGTAACGATATAATGGATTTGGATTCGGATAATAGCATTCTTAAATATGAGTATCGGTGTTGTGCGGTAACGATATAATGAATTCGGATAATAGCATTCTTAAATATGAGTATTGATGTTGCGTAACAATTTCAGTACTTTTTAAAAGTGTTATGAATCAAACAATACTTAATATATCAAATGATACGGCGAACCATCAACACCTTTTAAAAGCTTAGTGAACCATCAACACCAATTGGACACCTTTTAGAAGCGTTACAAATTGGACAATACCTAATGCATTGAGCACCGTTTAGAAGCGTTACAAAAATGTTACGAATTGGACGATACATAATCCACCGGGCACCTTTTAGAAGCGTTGCAAATTAAAAAAACGTTACAAATTGGACAATACGCAATGTATCGGGCACCTTTTAAAAACGTTACAAATTGGATAATACTTGATGTATCGAATGATACGGCGAGCCATGCTAGAAAGTTTAAATTAACTTTTAAAAGCGCGACAAATTGAACAGTACGTAATATATTCAACGGTACCGCGAACCATGCTGCAAAGTTTAAATAAACTTTTTAACTGTTTAATAAGGTAGTTGGGACTTGGCACTAAAGCCAGTCTCTCGTCTTCTTGTTAAGTTCTGCCTCATAGTCATGCCCATCTCTTGGACTATCGCAATGGATACCTTTAGAGCAAAAGCTTCTTCAGCTTGTTCATTGCTTCATCCTGATTATAACATCACTATATGCTTCACCATCTCTTTTGATTTATGGTAGTCTTGGTTCATATCGTCATTCGTCACTACAAGAAATAAGAGATTTATGGCGATTTTGATTGCAACTAAAAAGAAAAAAAATTATAGTTATAACAATATAACCTTTAGTGATAGAGTGGGCCACCTAATATCCCGATATTAAAACTTTTTTTTAGGTTATAGTAACATTAAAAATTGTTGTCATACATTAAATCTCCAATGTATAAAAATAACTTTTTGTGTTACACGGGTAGACAAATTTAATATGTCACTGAGTCTAACACATTTTCTTTTGTACTATGTCATCATGTAAAAACTATATTGAAGTTCAAGTAGTTGGCAATTAGAAATCATGTTCTATTAGTATGGCAAATCATCCATAGGTCACATTGATTTGCCATATGTTTATTACCTGATGATGCATGAATCATGATAGAGTTCCTATGATGATTTATAGAAGGGTTATTTGCGAAATACCTCCAGTAATTTCATACTATGTGCGAAAAACTCCTATTTGTTATAAAATATGTGTATAAATCCATTCTATTTCCAAAATATTGCAACTAACCCCATTCTACTTTAAAATAATATGAAATCATTAAAATACCCCTTCTAACCTAATAAAAATAACAAATATTGAATTAATAATAAATAATGTATAATAAAATGATAAATAAAAATAAAAAAACTTGAAAGAAACCGGCTTCAATTTTTTAAAATCATAAATAAAATTAAAAAGTTTTTAAAAAATATGCTTATTTTTCTCAATTTTTTTTATATTTTTGAAAATTAAATTGTAATTCTTTTGTTGATGATTTTCTTAAATATATTTTTTATATACATATTTTCAGTTTTTTGTTTTTATTTTTTTTTCAAAAAACAAAAAACTAAACTGGATTAATTTTTTTAATCAAATGTTAAATAAATAAATAAATGCCTATTTTTTTCAAAATAATTTTAATATTTTTGAAAAAAATATATAATTGTTTTGTTGATAATTTTCTTAAATATATTTTTTATAAACATATTTTCTGTTTTTGTAATTTTTTTGTTTTCAAAAAAAAAAAAACTTATTCTAAGGTTATTTCTGACAATTCATGTCACAATAGGGGGCAAAACACACATATTTTCGAATAATAGGGTATCAAAAAACCACATGGGTGTTATTCACACTATATGTATATTACAGGGGTTAAATGCTCCCGACCCTTTATAGAATCTTTAGATAAACTAATATTTAACAAGAATGGGCACGACTGTCTTTGTGTAATTAAGGTAAAAAATAAAAATAAATTGATATTTAAAATATTTAATAAAAAATTATATTACTTAAATGATAAATACTTTCTTTCTCATGTTATAACTTCTAACAAATAGTCTTAAGTAATTACTTAAAAAAAATTAAATTATTAATTGTCTAAAAAAAATTATATTACTTAAATGAACAACGTAAAACATTATCTAATCAATTAATAGTCTAAAAATTATGTGTAAATTTCTACTACAATTTTGGATTGAAAATATGTCACTAAATTAAAAAAATATTATAATGTGTGTTAATAAGAAAATGCATCACATGTAATTGAATAAGAAAGGAAAGTATGGTAATTTATAGGATCTAACCCCAAATACAATCTCTTTGGGACCTAGACCCACAAGGAGATCGTCATTTGAGTATGTTATATGAACCGGCCTCACAATTTGTGTAATGTTAAGTAACGGTACACAACAGTTAGGATTCGAACTCACGTTTTAGAACTTATATATGGTTTCCGTCCATGTCAATTGTGTTACGCACTCGAGGGCAAAGTATGGTCATTTATGGAAAAAAAATGGCTATTATTAGGAAACCCCCCTATGGTTTCAAAATTATTAAAAAAATCCTTTTAGTTTGAAAGAAAAAAAACCTATAATTTTACATTTGATCAACTTATCCCATTCCCTCCAATTTAAGACAAAACTGACCATGAAACCAGAGAGGAGTTTACTGAAACCTTTTCAAAAGGACAAGTGTATAGTCGTAACACCACTAGGCATAATTGGAAATGGCACTTTAAAGGGGTCTGGTAGGACTTAGGAGTCATGAGAAGACATGCATACAAAAGGTCATGACTCGGCACATCCTATGTCATCAGGGAACAATATGTCCAGGGCGTAAACATAAGGAGAACAAAAGGCCTAATTGCAGGGGACATGGAATGTCCAAGGTAAAATGGCTTGCAAGAACAGGCTTGCGAGAAGGATTCGTAAGAGAGGTTTGTGAGAACAGGCTCGCAAGAATGGCTCATGAGAGGACTTGCGACGAGTGGTCTTGCGAGTTATCATAATCAAGGTCGTGAACTTGAAGGTTGAGATAACGTGGCATAAGGGGGGTCCTCAGGTCAGTGCTGGCTTCGACGTCTATAAATACCAAGGCAAGGCTATAGTTTTGAGGACTCTAATTGAGACTCCGGTTCTGTTCTGGTTTGGCTCCGGATCTATAGAGAAAAAGAGTGAGGGAGAGAGAGAGATAGACATTCTCTTAAAAGGCCCTTGTAAGGCTCTTGTTGGCTCTCTATTTTCTGTACTCTCTGTACTATGTGTTTATCTTTTGAACATCAATAAAATCTGGTTTTATGACGGGCTGGCTAGTTGAGAAACTATTCCTACAACATTCACATCACGAACCCCTACATTGGTTAAACAGTCTCTCTTTAATGCTATATTAAAATAGAATTTCATTTACTTTTCTTATATGATATCATACACTTAAAAATTAATACTATGATATAGGTGTCCGTATAATTATAACATGTATATATACAATTTTTTTTTTTTTAACATGCACGTTTATATCGTTATGCCTCTCATACTATATTTATATATATATTTATTAATTAATTTAATCTAAAATTTATTATACCTTTATATGAAAATAAAATTAAAATTCAATTACGCTTGAATAATTTTTATTCAAACAATACATTTGAAGTTTCATATAAGAATTAAAATATCATGAAATTACTTTTCATTAAATCAGTTTTCATTTGCCATCCTTATTCTATGAAACTTGTCCTTCGAAAACTGAAGGATACTCTTATTTTAACAATTCTAAAAGAAAATAAAAACATTAGATGAGCAAGTTCTTAAGGCTTTCAAAAATATAATCAATAATATTTTCTCTCACTAAAGAGTCTTTAATAGCAAAATTTCTATTATTTTGTTTCAATGAAGCCAAAATGCATGCTGTTTAAATAGAGAATTTTGCTACATTCATGCACCAAGTAATGAAACTTATTTTCATGAAAAAGCCAAACTATACATGAAACTACAAAAATAATTTTCTAAAACAAGTTTTGTTTCTAACTGACTTTTTTTTTTAAAAATAATAATAAATTTCAAATAATTCCAATCAAACAAATGTGTATACAATTTCAAAAAAAATAGTTATATATACGTGATGTTGTTATCCAAAAAACTGAACTGAGTAATTCTTACTTTCTTTAACAATTTTATGAGATTAAAACTAAAATGAGCAAGTTAGCAAAATTCAAATAGATATATATAGTCAATGAAATAGACAATCTCATTCAGCCATTTCTAAAAAGCCAATCAAGCGTTTTAATATTTTTAACTTCAAATATTACCAATAAGGCAATGTAATTCACTAGAAATGGGTCACATTCATGCACCGTGTGAAAAAGACAATACTATCCGACATATAATATAAAATAAAATAATATATATATATATATACATAAACGTAGGGTATGCTTGATTTATATTTCTGAAAACTGTTCTTGAGAATTATGAGAACATATAACAATTTTCTAAAAATAATAAAAATGAATTATTTGAAAATAGCTATTTTTGTAACTGAATTTTCAGAAAACTGTTTTTCAAAAAACTGAATCAAACAGATTTTTTTTACAGTATTCTGATTTTTCAGTTTTCAGAAAACAGAAAACTGTTCTTAGAAATACAAACTAAGCAAGCCTTAAGGGTCTGTTTGGAATTGAATTGGAATTGCATCGGAATTGAAATTTCAATTCCGATGCAATTCCAAATACATTTTTTTTTTATAACTGTGATATCTAGGCCAGCTTACGCGCACCTCAACAAATTCATTGGACCCGTGCAAGGCGACCCCACCACACGAATCGAGTAAGACTCGGACTATGTCCGCAATCGTGACCTTAACGAATTGTTTTAGTAGGAATTGAACATTTGACTTCATGTTTCTTGAGGTATTAAGTCTCAAGTCTTTTCCAACTAGATCAACCCACTCGGGTTTATTTGGATAACTTTTGGAATTCAATGTAATTGGATTTTAATCCTAAACCCAATTTGAATGTAAAAGATAATAAATTTAGAATTAAATTAGATAATATATATAAATATATATATATATATATAAGCATGTAAGCACAGTTAGCATGGACGGGTGTTACACGAGTTATGGAACCGGTTCGTTTAACACTCTCAGAGAATAATTTCCTTGGGGTCTAGGTCCTAAGAAGATCGTTCTTTGGGGGTTAAGAATATGCACAAATATATATATATATGCGTGAATATATATGTATGTGTGTTTATATATGTGTATGCATAGGCATGTGTATAAATATGTGTATATATATACATATATAAGTGTATTTATATATATGCATGTATGTTTGTGACTGTGAAAAGTGAGTATTTACTGGGTCAAGAAACAAAATGTATTTTGTTACATCCAAACAGTGAATTTAGAATTGGAGCTCACAATTCCAAATTCAAGGATCCAATTCCATACCACCAAATGAACCCTAAATATCATTCAAATGCAACACACAACTAACTATAAATGAAATTGCAAAGCATTATAGGCCCTCTTTCTTCGGATTGCATAGAATAGGTAAGTTGGAAAAACCCAAAAAAGTACAGAGTAAAAGAAAATATCAATTGAGCCAAACAACCCAAAAAAGTACCACATATATCACATTCTTCCAAAAAGATCAAAAGAAAGTGAAAGTTATGAAAGATCAAAAGAAAGTGAAAGTTATGAAAGATCAAAAGGAGGTGAAAGTTATGAGACACTTTTTACCCTCTTTTACCTTTCTCTTTCTCCCTATTTACCCCCAAAAATACTCCCTGTATGATTCTCCTTTTGATGTTTGACATACTTGTTTCCCCTTTCTAACCTCCCTATACTAACATGAGCCATGCCATATATACATACATGCATACATAATGATATATATATATATATGTATATCCTAATACACATTAGTTGTCCATCCATCCATGTACAAAATTATTTTTGAAATTATTCAGTACTCTGATGTAGGATTAACCATAGCAGAAGACCAAAGATCAGCCCCATTCTCATTTGCCAATTGCGCAGTGTATTCCACTGGGACCAAACACAACCCTCTGCTCTTCAAATCCTTTCTCTCGCCACCGCCACCGCCACTGCCACTATCTCTGCCCCCCTGTCCAAACAGACAGTAACATAAACCAAAATCACACAATTTTATATACACACATTTTATGTATCATGGTCCATCACATCATTCAAGTACCATTCATATGTAGTGCCTGTTTCATGCAAGCACAAGGTCAATGGTAACATGGTATCACATACTACAACTTTATGATCTTACCATTTGTCTTGGCCACAAAAATCACAAGTAACAATAGGTTTTAGTGAAGTAAACAGTTGGAGCCTCACATGAGACAACATTGTGTGTGTAACAGGTGAATGACTTTATCCGATGTGGGACAAATGGGCATCCTCTAACATTCTCCCTCATCCGAACCCCCGCAACGAGGACCACCCTACCTACCTGACCTTGGACTCGGACTCCGGCCTGGGTGGGACACCCAAGCGGGTGCTTGATGTGGCACCTAATCAAAGACTAGTTTGGTTCTGATACCAAGTAAATGTTTCGCGGTTTGACCTAAAAGCTTAAGTTGATGAGTAGGGCTAACATCCACCCATTATAAATCACATTCACTTTTTCATCTTTATCCGATGTGGGAAAATGGGCATCCTCTAACAGTGTGTGTGTTGACAATTTTGTTTACATTCTAGCGTGTGTGTGTTTTATATGACCATTTTCCTAATGTGTCAAAAAATTAGTTATGGCATTTACTTCGACAATGCAACTAAAAAGGTTTCAGGGCTTATACTAACAATCATGAAGATTAGGCTCACCTACAAGAATGAGTCAGAATGACCACTTTATATGTATATATATATATATGTAAAAAAAAAAACTAAATTATGAGGTTAGGTACCCTTTTCTTTTGAAGTCCTTGTTGACATAATAAAACAAGGTAAATTTAAACTTTACAAAAAAATTATACATTTGTCTTCAATTTCTCAAATTAATTAGGCTCTGGCACATCACTCTGAGCTGAAAAACATTGGTAAATGTCTTTATGCTATTGGAGACAATTAATTATAATGGCCCTTGAGATGTCATATATATATATATATATATATGCATCAAATTTTGTGATGTATATACATGTTGTATTATGAGTAAATTGTACATCATATCAACCTTACCTGAATTGGTAAGACTCACTCAGTAGTTCATCTAGATAAATATGATAAATGAGTAAATTGAAGTGTAAGTACCACAAAAAGGCTTGTTGAAATATATGTAGAAGCAGTAACAAATAGCAAAAGCATGGTAAAAATGGGTAGGGTAAATTCAGAAGGATTTTTCACCGAATTTGAAGATTTATTGATCTGACAAATGCTTACATGAGGTAGCATATATGGAGAGCACAAGACCTGAACTTGTTCCTGAAGAAACCTGATATATCCCATCGTTTCATGGAGCACCGATGCCGTGTCTGTCTGCATTTACACCACTCCATTTCAAACAAACACCATATATATATATACACACACATATAATTGACATTCAAATATTACTTCAAATACAAGCGTATCTACATTTACACACCTTCATAGGCTACTATCACAGTGTTCTACATAGCCGGAATATGTGCCTCGAATTATATGGGCCTTTTTTGTATGTATTTCTGAAAACAATTTTCTTTTTTTTGGAAATTAAAAATAAAAAAATCTGTACAAAAAATCTGTTTGGTTTGTTTTCGAAAAACTATAAAAATGTGTTTTTCGGAGAATTCTTTTTAATTCTAAGAAAAAAGTTTTTAGTTTTAAGAGTTTTTGAAAACAGTTTTTAGAGATACATACCAAGCAAACCCTATTTCTAGTGAAATAATGAATCATTTGCTCTTAAACACATCCATCCTGGTCATATATGTATGTATTATATATAGGACCTCCATACTTAAGTAACTATACAAATATTCATTTTTTTATTTCTATCACCAATAATTAGTCTCATAACAAGACCATCATAAATGTGAAAGCAACTATGATTTATATATACAATCACTCCAACTAGTGTCTATGATTTTTGTTCACATACAGAATTTCTAACATACATTCATTGCAGTCAAACCTGAGAAGAATGAGTCTTCACACTAGCAAATATTTTGAAGTAATGAAACAAAAAAATTAATTAATTCAAGTTATATGAAAATTAGTCTTTATAAAATTGAAACTAAATTTTATATTTTGATTATTGAAAGTAGGATGCTCAATAAAATGGACAAGCATTTCAGAGGCAGTATTTTCGTGTCGAAAATGGCAATTCATGAAAAATAAAATTGATTATTATACAATTATACCACAAAATTAAGTTTAATTATTATCAAATTAATCAATCAAAAATTAACCTTGCCATATGGTGACACTAGTTGCTGCAACGCTGCAATCCTCTCCCCGAGCTTCTCTCTCTTTATTACCTACACCAACCACATTAAATTCAACAATTCAACCAAAATAAACAAATATATATCAAATTAACAATCAAACCATTTCCCCCAATGAAAATCACTTGTACATATAACCGTGTGTGTGTATAAATATATATATATAGACATGCAATTTCTCTACATTTTGCAAGTATCTGGCTCTCTTTACCTACATCAACCACATTAAATTCAACCAAAATAAACAAATAAATTTCAAATTAACAATTGAACTATTTTCCCCAACAAAAATCACTTATACATATAAACACACACAGATATATATATATAGACATGCAATTTCTCTACATGTACCTGTATCTAGCTCTCTTTACCTTACCTACATCAACCACATTAAATTCAACAATTCAACCAAAATACACAAATCGAATCAAACTAACAATTGAACCATTTTCCCCAATCAAAACTACTTATATATACAAACATAATATATATATATATATATATATATATATTGACATGCAATTTGTCTACATTCACACTTATCTGGTTCTGACCTTTGCATGGCCGGTCACCGTCGAGTTCTCGGACTTGTTCTTCTTACAGTTCCTCTCACTCCTCGCCGGAGCTCCGTCGCCGCCGTTCAAACTCTGAATCACCCATTCATTGCCGGACCCAATTCGTTTTTTCTGCTCAAAACACAAAAACATAACAACCCATAACGTCAATGTAATAAAAAAAAAAAATCACTAATTTCCCCAAAATTTAATTTCAATTTCTTGATAGAATTGAAACCCACTTTGGATTTCGATGAGGCATCGATGTTGCCATTGTTGTTCGACGAAGCGGAGGACGAATCGCTGCATGTGTAGTTCCCTCCAAAACAGAGCATTTTTGGCGGATTTTGAGCAGAGAAAACAGAGGAATAGTCGAAGTAATGCTCTGTTTCGAGGCCCGTAATGTCTTCGTCGGCGAAGAGAAGCTTAGAGAAGCTCCCTCCGGCAAGTGGGTCTTCGGCGAACCCTTCATTGCCAGCCATTGATGAATCAAAACCAAACTCAGAACCAATTTTTTAGAGAGGTGGACAGAGAGGGATTGGAAGTGGGGGTTATAGGAGTAAACAACGGAAGGTTCTTTAGGAGTTAAGAGGGATGTGACAGAGGTAGCTATCTGTACTTTGATGTTGTGTTGGGGATAACAAGATACTAACCCAGCATGAAGTAAAAAGGGTTATGTGTTCCATATAAAGGGTTAGGGTTAAATTCGAACACGTTTGACATAATTATAATAATAATTATTATTATTTTTTCTAATTAGTCATATGTTAAAATATATTAATAAATTATTACTAGATAATGTTAAATTTTATTTTATTTTATTATTAATAAATTAAATAATTCATTTCGTGTTGGATTATGTCGAATTTAATTTAATATATTATAATAAATAGGTTAAATGGATTACATGTATTGATACGAATAACTTATGAATTGGGTTATGATTAAGCATATTTGACACATATATTAATCAAATCTTTCTCGACATGACACGATCGCAATCCGACATTAACACAATTTATCGACACGAATTGCAGCATGTGATCTACTTTCTCTCTCTATATCTGTGTATATATATATATATATATAGGTATATGTATAAATTAGATTGGCGTTAAGGGCATTTCAAGGGCGTGTTGGTTTTGGTTTTGTCGTCTCAGTCAGTCAAAGCCCCACCTTGCCCCGAGAAAACCGTGTTTAGCCCTCCAAAGCAAAACAAAAAATCCGGGTTCGTACTTGACCCATTGAAAAAAAAATTACCATTTGTTAGCAAGAAATTTACATGTCTATTTTTGTCCATTCAATTTTTTATATAATATTCTTTACTGAGTATGTTGATTTTTTGGATGAGATATTTATTTTGGAATAGAGAAGGAGGGTAATTTACTCAAAATTTGGTGAGGTTTCAAGATTTAATCACCAAATTTCTTGTCATTTGTCAAACTCCTGTCATTTGTCAAATCCCATAATATTTCAGATTTTAATCAAATACCCTATCAAGCCAATTTATATATCAAAATGACTTAAATGTCTCTCACATTAAATTACAGTTTCACCCCTCTTTTTTGGACATATTATACTTTCCCCTCCTCTTATTTGGATAATTACATTTTCCTCCCTCTATAAAAAAATAAATATATATATAAAATTCAAAAAAATTATTTAAAATTTGAAATATATATATAATTCGAAACAAATATATAAATTTTGAAATACATATATATATAATTCGTAAACTATATATTAAATTTTGAAAAATATATAAAATTAAAAGAAAAATATAAATTTTGAAATATATATATATAATTCAAAACAAATATATAAAATTAAAAAATATATATATAAATTAGAAAAAGTATGTTAAATTCGAAAAAAATTAAATAAACTTCATAAATAATATATTAAATTTATAAAAAATATATATATAATTCGGAAAAAATCTATTAAATTTTGAATAAATATATAAGTTTTGAAATATATATAATTCAAAACAAATATATAAAATTCAGAAAATATACAATTATATATAATTTGAAACAAATATACAAAATTCGAAAACAAATATATAAAGCTCATAAATAATATATTAAATTTCTAAAAAATATACTAAATTTTGAATAAATATATAAATTTTGAAAAAATATATAAAATTTCAAAAATATATAAATTTCAAAAATCATATGTAAATTTACCCAAAAAAAAATAGAAAGGAAAGAAAAAGAAAATAATGATGCTAGTATCTATGAAGAGACAAACAATCAGTTCACCATCTTACCTAGGGGTGTTCAGGAACCGAATCGGAACCAGCGGTTCGGTTCGGTTCCGGTTCCGGTTCCAAAATTCCAAGAACCGAAAATTTCGTTTCGGTTCCAGTTCCGGCCCCGTAGAACCGAACCGGAACCGAAACCGGTTTTTTTTTAATATATATTTTTTATTATTAACCAAAAAAACTAGCAATAAACCTCCACTAATTTCAATAACAATACAAATCCAAGCTACTTTTTTTATTCCACTAATTATATATTTGGTTTTGGGTTTGCTTTAATTCAAATACTCTAGTTTATAATTATATTATTTTATAAAATTGAGATTTTTAAAAAAATAAATAAATATAGAAGGAACTGGAACCGAACCGGAACTGAACCGATTTTTCGGTTCGGTTCCTTCCCCTTTCGGTTTCGGTTCCGGTTCCGAATTTTCAAGAACCGAAAAAATCGGTTCGGTTCCAGTTCCAGACGGAACCGAAACCGGAACCGGTCCTGAACAGCCCTAATCTTACCCTATCACAATTCTTCTTGTCCAACTTTCGCACATTTATCTCCTTTTTTTTATATATTTTTTGTCCATTTAACAATACAATAAAAATTAAAAATTAAAGTACACAACATTACATGGTCCCCATTCAACCTCACGTGCCCCATCCAAACCATACACCATGTCACGTGCCACTCACATGGTGACATAAAAAAATAAAATTCATTTTTTGAAATATATATATATTTTCTGAAATTTATAAAAAATTTCTAATTTTATATATTTTTTTCAAATTTATATATATTTTTTGAATTTTATTTTATTTTTTTGAAATTTATATATTTTTTTGAAATTTAATATATATTTTAAATTCTATATATATTTTTGAATTTTAATATATTATTTATGAATTATATATATATTTTTAGAATTTTATATATTTGTTTCGAATTATATATACTTTTTTTAATTTATATATTTTTTACGAATTTTATATAGTTTTTCTAATATTATATATTTTTTTCAAATTTTATATATTTGTTTTAAATTATATATATATATTTCTAAATTTATATATTTTTTCAAATTTTAATATATTGTTTATGAATTTTATATATATATTTCAAAATTTATGTATTTGTTTCGAATTATATATATATTATTTTGAATTTAAATATATTTTTCGATTTATATATATATATATATATATATTTATAGATGGGGAAAGTGTAATTATCTAAACAATAGGGGGGAAAGTGTAATATGTCAAAATAAGAGGGGTGAAACTATAATTTATGTGAGGGGCATTTAAGTCATTTTGACATGAAAATTTGTTAAAGGGGGGTATTTGATTAAAATATGAAATGTGAGGGGATTTGGCAAACGATAAGGAATTTGATGAATAAATCTTGAAACCTCAGGGAATTTTGTATAAATTATCCTAGAAAAAATACAAATGGTGAATACTTAATTTAAGACCACGGAAGAAATCTTAGAGCTGGATCATTCTCGATATAATTTTGTCATAAAAATACAAAAAAATAAAAGAAAAGAAAATGGGACCTTCAATTGCCATAAAGGCTACAAAATACACAATTCAATAATAAAATTGAATAAGTCAGTCCTACACTTTCTAAAATGAACATATTGCTTCCTCAAATTTTAACTTGCATGTAATTTTTTTTATAAAAATATGCAAATACCGTTCATTATCACATTATACTCCAATGTACTATAACAATCTATCAAATCAAATTTATTATATAACGATTAATCTCAATAATAACAATAGATAAAATCCAATGAAAACTGGTTACAAGAAGGTGTACAGAAAAACATGTGTTAATGTATAGTAAATTTTTTTTTTTTTTTTTTTCTTTCAAATATGAATAAAACGTAAATGGTACAAAAACTTCCTTTCAATTTGTTTATTATTTTCTAAACTTTCATTAAATGAACTTGAGTAGAAACGAAACAATTGATTATGTTCTTTATTCATGCTCAGTGGCCAAACAAGTTTGATATTTTTCCCTTTTAAGGCTTTTTTTTTAAGGTGATGATGATTGTCTATGGAAGCAAATATGGTTGCTCATGGCTGAGTTATGGAATCACGATATGTCCAATAATTTATGTTTCAGTCTTGAAGTTTTTATATTGTCAATTGTGAAAATGTAGGAATGATTTTTTTTTAATGGGAAACAATGGATTGTGGTGGATATTCTGGATAAAGCCTTGGGATTGTTTTCATGAATTTCATGAGCTTGGGGGGTCTGCAACCCTTTGGCAATTACCTCTTGCAAGATGGTCGGTTCATAGAGTTGGGAAGCTCCTCCCATGGAGATGTTCAAACCCAATTTTGATGTTGCTTTTCGTTATCCAAATGATGGATGTAGGGGTGTTGGTACCTAAATTTTCATACCACGAGATGGCCAATCAATTCATGTGAAAATGGTCAGCTGAGTTCCATTAGGTAATGGCTAAAAACCCAAGTGTTGAAGAATACATAAAGCAACCACTTTTCAGAGAGTTTTGGCCAAAGGAAATGGGATAATGAGGAATCAACATTGGCCAGCACCAGAGCAGTTTCGAAAGAGAAAGTAGCCAAAAATCAAGGAACATGGCCAAAAATTAAGGAATTGGTGGTTTTGCAAAATGAATGAATCTGACCAAGAAGTGAGCCAAATTCATTAGAATAGTCATCACCTACTGGCCATAACATAAAGGGAAATAAACAAGGGAACACGTTTCTGGTAGATACAATGTGCGGTTTTGATTTGAGAAGAAAAGAACACGTGGTAGAGCAAGAAGAAAAGTGTTAGAAATGGTTTCCCATTAACAAACCGTAAGAGACGAGATGGCAAAAGGACAAGAATGGATGATGGCACGTGGCCACATCCTAGGTTGGCAATTAGAAAGAGTTGTGAGCCAGTTTGACAGTCATATAAATAGTGCACTTAGTGTAATTTTGCAATTCTCTTGCAATACACACAAAAACACATATCTTTACAATTTCTTAGGATTGTAATCCTTCATTATCCATTTCAATTTGTACTTTCATTTCATTAATGTTAGTTCAAATATTTGTCTTATTTGTATTTGTTATTTAAACATCATTATCTTGTAATCATATTACAAGTGTGTTGTTTTTTCCTTTTTAATTCCAGTCATTCAGATTTTTGCAATTTCATTTACATTTAACTTCTTGTTATTTCAATTTTAGTCAAGTTCTTCAATTCCCTTATTTACTTTCTTTCCTGCACTAGTTTTATTTATTTGAACTTTGACATTTAAGTCCTTTTAATTAAGGCAAAAAGAACCCTTGAAATAGAAGTTTCATTCTTTTATTTCACAATCGTTTGATTCACACGTATCACTTTCAAAAGAAGAGTTGCACATTCTTTTAGCAAGTTCTCGACTCTTCTAGAGTCTGCCACGCCCACACTTCCTAAACACCAATTTTTGTGCAAATAGGGGGTGGATTTGTTCTCAGAGATAGTCAAGGAAGACCAATCAAAATTGCAACTTGGTTTTTGAGGAATGTTAAATCAGCTTTTATGCTGAAATTTTTATGCTTAGAGAAGGTATTAAGCTGCTTTCCAACTGGGGGCACTCATGTATGGTTATTGAGGGAGATTGTCAAGTGGCTCTTTGCCCAAGTGACCGTCTCTCTTTAGCAATTATTGAAGATATCGATCAATTGCTTCATATTGTGGATTTGGTCTAAGTCAATTGATTTTTCGATGTATGCAGGGAGTCTTGGAGTGGGATGTGTGGCCCCCTTGGCTGTACAATCTTATTTCTTCGGATCTCTCTTCGACTTCTGTGTAATTTTTTATTATTATTTTCTTCTTTGTTGGGGAAAAATATTTAAATGAACTCTAGTCCCAATTTTCTTAAATATACCTACTACTATAACAATATATATTTATATAATCTGAATACATGTATTAATTTATATACAAATTGACAAAAAATTGTATGAAATACAAATTCTAATACTTAAAAAATTCTCTTAAATATACAATACATTTTCGTTTGTCTATATTAAATAATCAATCATATTAAATTCTTCTATATCAGATTTGTGTATTGTATAGCAACTTATGTTCCGCGCATCATATTTTTGTTGTTAATAATACCTTTTCAAGAAAATTATGATATAATTAAAAGCTATAAAACTATTTAATCTTCGAGAAATTCATGAGATAATTTAAATTTAATTTTTTATTGAAGGTCAAATAGCAGTTCTCTCTTCTCGATTAAAAAATAACCCTGAATTTTTTTTTTATTAAAGTCTAAGGTTTTGTTTGGGATAACTTTTGTTTCTGGCTTTACCTAAAAGAAAAAGATAAGCAAAAACTGTTTTGAGAAACTGGTACCCCCAGTTTCTTAAAAACGTTCTTCCAATATCCAGAAGTTCTTCTAAATTTTTTTGTCAAACACTATTTAAAACAGTTTTTCCTTCTAGAAAGCCAAAAACAACATTTAAAAAGTCAATCCAAACAGAGCCTAAGTAATAGTATCATTTTGGTCATTTCAAAATATATTTGAAATCCTAGAATGTTCTTTAAAATTTCAAAATGAATGAATAAATAAAATATACAAGGAATGAAATCTAATTATCGACAAATTGAAGTTTGATTTATCGATTCCAGAATTTACAATCGCAAAGTCAAGCATAGCAACTCATTATCTTCAAAATAAATACTCTTTCTGTCCCAATTTACTTGTCCATGTTTGACCAAAAAACACTCATAGATTTTGATCAAACTGGACAACTAAAACGGGACGGAGATAGTATTATAATTTTATCAAAATAAAATAAATAAGTAAAGTTATACAAGCACATATTTATCATGCATATTTAAATATATGAACACACATAAAACTACAATGCAATAGTGTTTATAATTATGAATTCCTTCTCATCTTTAATTGTTAAAAAAAAAACTAAATGTGATTATAATAAATGAAAAAAATACGGAATTTAAATAATTTAAATCATAAGTGGAAAATTTCATTTAAATTTTTTTCTTTTGTGTTTTCAACATTATTATATATATAATAGCATACTCGCGTATATGTTATTTCACTAAACTAATTTATAGTGAAATGCTAGTAAAGTATCAGATAACGATGACAATCATGACATGCAAGGGGAGAGACATGTATGCCACGTGGCGAGCAAAAAAGACACGTGGCAAAAAAGTGGAGGTCGTTGGGAAAGAAAATAGACACGACAGTCAATAAACGGCCCAACAGTTCTCTTCCCATCACATCCTTTCCGAGTCTTTCCACTGTACACGCTTTGCTATCCTTTGGCGCCAAAACTTTAACTGCACAATCCATACGACGAAGTTGATTGATTCATTAGCCACAAGCAATGTTTGGAACTTCATCATGAACATTATTCGTCCGTTTGGATACATTATTTTCTGTTTTTGTTTTTTTACTCTTAATCAGACAAAAAAAAAAAACACGTTTGACAAAAGCGTTTACTGTTTATTTTTTTTTTCCTAAAAAAATTATTTTCTGTGAATAGTATGTAAAAGTGGTGAAAACACCAAATACAACTTTTAGTTATTTTTTGAATTTTTTCATTGTTTAGTGGTAAAAACAGTGAAAACATCAAATCCATAAAATACAACTTTCACCAAATAAAAGTGGTGAAAACACCTTCATCCAAACGTTTTTTTTGTTTTTAATTTTTTGCTGAAAAAAACAAAAACAAATACAAAAACAATTTTTATATTTGAAGATAGAAAACAAATAAAAAAAAACAGACTTTCTAAACGTATGCTATATCTTAAATTCGTCTTTGTCTATGTGTATGTCTTGTCCTAGGTGTGTCCCCCTAAAAGGAAAGGAAGAAGGGCAAAAAAGTAAAAAAGGAACACTCAAATTCAAGGACCCTTAAACTTTTAGGAAAAAAACAATATACAAAATTGAGATATCTATCTCACGTTACATTTGGATTGGGTGAATCTTGAATATATAAAGGTTGAATGTCGACACCATCTAGTAATTTAAAGGTATGGTCTAATTGCCAAGCACTTGGCCATGCCGTGACAACAGCGTGGGAGGAGGAAAGTATGACCAGCGGGAGTTGTTCAATTTTTTCATCTGGTTCATGATAGCTGATTTCGGACCGGTCAGGCAGCTACACGTTCTTGTGGAGTCTTCCTCCGAAAGTCAAATCCATTATTTGTCACTCACAAAGTGGTATCAGAGCATACTCAATTCTTCATCCGGTGTGACACCAAATGTTCACCAAGATGTGTTAGGGTTTTGATTGTCACGTTGTAAGGAGGTGACCGCAATAAGTGTTGCAGATTTGGTTAGAAGAACATGTCATAAATTCTTATCTAAAATCCCATTCAAAATAAATTAAATAAAAACACCCCCTAACAAAACCCTTTATGTTTTTTTCTTCGTCAACCTGCAAAACATGCTACCCATTCCATTCACAATAATCTTACCCCCTAGAATAGTCTAAAAAATATCAGTCCTAGTAATTAGATCGAAATAAATAGACCACTAAATGAAATAAACTCATCCAACAATTTCTAAAAGGGAGACAATAACGGATCAATTAAATACTCCTTTACATTAAATAAAAAATCTATCACGTAGTATGAGTTGATTAAACCAAATCGCCATGTTTGACGTAACTTCTTCTTCTAGCTTTTCGCAGAAGTTGTTTTGAAAAGTTGGTACCCCAGCTTTTTAAAAAAGCTCTTCTAAGGCCTAGAAATTCTTCTAAAAATTTGCTAAATATCGTTTAAAACAATTTTTTCTTCCATGAAGCTAAAAACAACATTTGAAAAATCAATCCAAACAAAACTTAAGTATGATATAGTGCTTGTTTGGTAGACGGTGTAGTGTTGGTTTTGGGTTGGTTGGAGTTGGGCTGATTGGAGTTGGTGTGGTTTTATTTTGGTTCCAAACCATGTTTGGTGCAGATGGTTTTGGTGTGAGAAAAAGTGATGCTGAAAAACCAAACCATGTTTGGTAGAGTTGGTATGGGTTGAAATTCTGAATATTAATATATGGGTTTCACATTTTATTTATTAATATATATTAAAATATATTAATATATGGATTTCACATTTTATTTAATAATATATATTAATATTAATATTATAATATATTAATATTAATATATTGATATTATAATATTAATATATTTTAATATATTGATATTATAATATTAAAATATTTGGTAATTTGGAATAGTTTGACATTTTATTTATTTAAAATAACATTTTTTAAATATATATGTTTTAAAAAATAAAATATATAAATATTTAATTTTTTCGAAATATTTATTTTTTCATAATATTTAATTTCGAATTTTTATATATATATATATAATATTATATGTGAATAGTGTCAAACCATTTGGACCCAATTCCAACCAAACCATCATTTGAAATGGTATAAAATTTGATGAATTTGGGTCCAATGGAGTGACACTATTCACACACCATTTGTGTTGCACCATGTTTGCCAAACATAAAGTGGAGCAAAATTTTCAAACCAAACTCAAAATTTTGGCTACACTCCATTAGCCAAACAAGCACGTAGTGTTTCAAACCAATCACAAAAAATGGTGCACAACATGTGCAAGGGATGAGATATGCGCGTGTATAACACCACTACCCGTGACTAATAAGAGTTCCTGGAAGTCTATAACCATTTCACAGTTTGGTTTTACCTTGTGTATCTTTACAGAACATGAAAGAGAGATGAAAAAGATCATGAAGAATGATAGACATAACAACCAAAAAGGCCTATATCAGTACTCTATACTCATCCAGATGAAGAATATGAACCAGGGAAATATTAAAGTTTGTAATAGAGCAATATACATTGTTGTATGCCTTCTCATTTGTCTAAAGCCCTAAAGTGCAAAGTAAAATGCAAATCTTGGAAAACCCACTCAATTTGCACAAATTTAAATCAAATGAGAATTATTCAAATCAGATAAAATTTTAAGCCAAGCTTATGAGAACCCCTGTCCAAGTATGTTTATTTAATTTTCTGTTTGAGTTACCAAAATCTAAATTAACATTCAACCCAAGTGGAGAACACATCTCAAATTATTATTATTTTTTTAATGTATCCCTGTCGCATCCATGTTTTATTTTTTTGAGATATGTATTATCGCCAAAAATAAGATGCGGGCACGGTTCGGCGACACGAAAAATCTCAAAAAATATAGAACACGAATTTGGCATTAATACACCAAGAAAATAATGTAACACACATGCATAAATAATTTTTATTCATTTTCTCTATGCACGAAAAATCCTATGAATTATATTATACGTGAACGCAATTAGTAATAACGGATTATTATTTATAAATAATAATAAATTTTTGGTGTATTCTTGTTATAAATTTGTAATAATATAATAATTATTTTACTTATCTATGTTTTATCCTTGTTTATTAGTTTTTGGGAATTGCAATATAGTGAATGTTATATAGCTAAGACACTATATGAATAAGACGATAATACAATCTCAAAAAAGATGGACAGGAATTTATTATATATATATATATGTGTGTATAATATCTTTTAATTAGTTTATCCCTGAAGGAAGTCGTATAAATTTTTATCATCTATGATTACAATGAATAGAAGCATTTGGTTACTACATATTTTCATTCTATTATAAAGCATTTTTACCTCATCACTATAACCTATTACTATATTTATTTATTCATGCCATAGTTCTGAGAGTTGTGTCTTATTGTTTTTGAAGTTTTTGGCAATGGTACACTCGAGCAACAGAACTGTATCATTTGGACATGTTAGTTTAAAGTAAATTGGTCGCAGTCAAAGCACAGTTTGAGGAACACAAAGATTATAAGAAGGAATATGATTAACTAAACTAAACAACCAACCAAAGCCGAAGCTGAAGCCGAAGCCTCCCCTGATGTAAAATAGATCGGACCCGCTTATTTTACATCCCATGGCTGGAGAGCTATGTAGCACTAGTGTGGATACTTGTATAGATACGATAAGATACGACGAATATATGGGTACAGTGGGATACGGGAAAAAAATTACATTCTTTTGTATATAAAACACTAAATTTTGGGCAGTTTTTGAAAATGTTATGAATCTAAAAGCATTTGTAAACATAGATTCATCATATGTAGTAACTAGTAAGCACTTACTAATTATAACAAATTACATTTTCCCTCATAATCTATAGTATGATAATATTGTGGGAGAAGCAATTAATGTTTAAAAATCTGAAAATGATCGGATATGCTATTGATATATCTACTAAGTATAGGATATGTGGTACGAATCGAAAAATATAATTACAAACTATAAAGACATTTAAGAAGTCCGTGTCCGATATCCGCACTATCTAAGGAGTATCAATATTCAACAATAATTCAATAAGGGTACGTCGCTTTTTTAGAAGTATCCGTATTCATAGCTGGAGAGTCTTGGGGCTCTCCATTCGGTTTGTTTTCTCTCTTCTCCTATAACGGCTCTCATTAGGAAAACACTTCCAACCAATCCATCTAGTCTTTTATGTAACAACACATATCAACAACTTGCAAGAAAAAAGCTCCCTACTAACTCTATACATAAAAAGAAGTCTGCAAGTAAATACAAATCAGTCCACCCAGATGGCAGCATAAAAAATACCAAATAGATTTGCAATTATCTAAATGAAAGTCACCAACTTTGTTATCTAAATTCTTAACCATTTCTGGCTAATTCCCAATAGTCACCGAACACCATGTGAGAAGCAAACACCGGATATAAAGGCCAATTCAGTAAAACTCGCAGTTATGAAAACGAAAAAATAGAGATCTATAGCTCTGCAAGAAAACTAGCCTCTTTGGGGAATACCATCAAACACGTGGTAGGCACTCGAATCCTCAACTGCTGCATATCTCCTTCAGCTTCTCTGCCGCCGCTTCATCAACCGAATACTGCAACCATCACAATACAAAAATCAAACCCATATCCAAATGAACATCTCAATTACATACATACATGTTTATATATGCATATACTAATACACAGGTAAATATACAACCCATTTGTAATGGATAGTTTAATTCAATTTAGATCAAAACCCATCCCTAAGTGAACAGCTTAATTCAATACAAATAAACCCCTATGTAAATGAACATCTTGGTTCCATATACAATAACCCATGTGTGAATAAATATCTTAATTATATATTTATATATGTGTAAATATAGAACCCATTTGTAATTCGACAGTTTACTTCAAATTTTAAATCAAAACCCATATCCACATGAACAGTTTAATTCAATACAAATCAAACCCATATGTAAATGACCCTCTTGGTTCCATATATACCAACCCATGTGTGAATGCATCTCAATTACATATATATATATATATATATATACGCATTTGTATATGAACAGATTAATTCGAAATGAATCAAACTAAATCAACAAGTTAATTGCATAAATAGAAGAGGAATTGACCTTGTTGAGAACCCAGAGGGAGTGATTGTAAGTCCTATGGAAGAGGTCTTGGAGGGCAATGGGGTCGTTGGCTTCGAAGTCTCTGTAGTTGACGAAGTTCTCTCTGGCGTATTTGGCGTAATAAGGCCTTGTGTCCTTGGGCAGACGCCTCACCAGCCTCAGCACTTCTCCGTACGCCCTTAACGCTCTCTGCATTTCTATTCCGGCCATTCACGATCTATATCTATATCTATATCTCTCTCTTTCTCTCTCGCGCACACACATGAATCAATATGTAGAGGAATTATTCCACATTGGGGTGCAACTTTGTTGGACCAAAACCTTTAATTTTATTTTTAAAATTTTATATAATTAAAAATGTCATATGATCTCTTATTTATATTTGAGTAGAAAAATTCATTTTACCTAAATTTATTCCTTTTGGTGGTTATTTTTCTACACCAATCCCATTTCATTGTATGAGTGGATTTTCTTTTGTTACTAATCATTTACATCTATAAAATATTATTAAATACAGTCAAACAAAATAAGTGAAAGGGGTTCGATGAACTTGTCTTTATATTATTATTACTATTTCATAGGAATTTTAAATTGGTCAAAGTGATTGTTTAGATTAGACATGTCAATTAATTAAATTTTAATCTAAATTCGATCCCATTAATTAAATATGAATTAGTAAAAAGAGAAAATTTACAATCCGATTCGATTATAATTCAAATCCAAAAATTCAATTTATTAATAATTTGAATATGAATTTAGGTGATTCGATCCAATTATATATATGCACACACATAATTAATTATATATTTTAAGCAGTATACTTATTATGTCCCTATTTTTTTATTATTATATTTTATATTTCATATTTGTGATGCATATGTGTTATAAGTATTGATTATAAAAATTTGTCAAATTATTAAATTAGTTCGATAATGAGCTTATTGTTATTGGATTCAGATCAATACATATCACAAAAAAAATTAAGTTGAGAAAATTATGGGCATCTCAAAACAGTTTTTGTTTTCAAAAAATTAAAAATTAAAGATTGTATGATGAGTAAGTCTATTTTTAGTTTTCTTGAATCATTGAGATTTTATGTTTTTTTAGATCTGTTTAATAATTTTTAGAATAAATTATAGTTTGACTCCCTTAAAAATATGAGATATTACATTCGCACTTTTTGTTGTTTGGTAAATTATAATTTCACCCCTTTAGTTTGTAAGTAGTAACAAAAATTCTCCTCTAGCGAACCTCCGAAATGGTCAATTATTTGTAAAGAAATGTTTAAATGAAAAATAAACATGTGTATATAAGAAATTTCGCTATCCCTATCGATTAGAGGGGTCAAATTATAATTTATCAAACAATAAGGAATACGGATGTAATATATCATATAGGATAAATACCACTAACACCCTTCAAAGATACCCTAATTTCACACAGACCTCTCGATATTCACTATTCCCACTCGGACCCCCTCAAAATTGAATTTTGTCCCACAAAGACCCCCTCCGTCTCCACGCCGTTAAACTGTGCCGTTAACCACCCTGTGAATTGTCTATTTTGCCCTTAAAATGATATAAAATGACCTGCATATCCTTTTTCTTCTTCAATTTGGGCATCCCAAAACCCTAACCCTAATTTATATATAGAGAGAGATTAGAAGTGGAAAATTGGGAGAGAGATTGAAGATGGGGATTGTATATATTGCATACATATATATATGCTGCTATATATACCCATATACCCGTGTATATATATGTGTCGAAAATGGTGTGTAGATATATATATATATATGTATAGATCTATATATATATGTGTGTGTAACTGTGTATATATGTGTGTGTGTGTGTGTGTGTGAGAGAGAGAGAGAGAGAGAGAGAATTAAATAAATTTTAAATATTTTTTTAATTTTATATTTATTTTCGAATTTAGTATTTTGTTTTGAATTTTAATATATATATATTTTGAATTTTATATTTATTTTCAAATTTTATAATATTTTATGTTTTTTTCGAATTTTATAATTATTTTCGAAATTTAATACATATTATTTGAATTTTATATGATTTTTTTTTAAATTTTATATATTTGTCTTGAATTTAATATGTTTTTTTAAAAAAATTCAAAATTTATATATATTTTTTATTTTATATTTATTTTCGATTTTATAATTTTTTCGAAATTTAATATATTTGTTTGAATTTTATATGTTTGTTTTTAAATTTTATATATTTGTTTCAAAATTTTTATGTTTTTTGCAATTTTTATATTTATTTTCGAAATTTAATATGTTTTTTTGAAAAAAAAATAATTTCGAAATTTATATATATTTTTAATATTATATTTATTTTCGAATTTATAATATTTTTCAAATTTTAAAATATATTTTTTCGAATTTTATATATATTTTGAAAATTTAATACAATTTTTTTTTAATTTTAAATATTTATTTCAAATTTTATATATTATTTTTGAACTTTATAATTTAGGTATGTTTTTTGAAATTTAAATATTTTTTTGAATCTATATATTTTTCCCCTTTTTATATATTTTTTTCTAAATTTTTATATATTTTCAGATTTTAATATAATTTTTCAAATTTTTATATTTTTTTTGAATTTTATATTTTTTTTGCATTTTCAGATTTTATATAATTTTTTTGAATTTTAAATATTTCTTTCAAATTTTATTTATATTTTTTCTAATATATATATATATATATATTGAGTATATGAGTAATTTCACACTTTATACATTACCCTAATGTAATAAGTAAAATCTCATGGGGTGCTACTGCAATTTACCTTTTTTTAAAATATATATCGAAGAACAAATTAGTAATTTCACAATAAACCTAACGACCGTCTGTCAGAGGGATCCGTGTGAGAATATTCAATATCAAAGGGGTTCGTGTGAGATTATGGTCTCTTTGAGAGGGTGTTGGTAAAAATAACCCTATCATATATCCAGAAGATCAAACTATAATTTATCCTATTTTTTTTAATGTTATAGTGAATTACTAGTGCTTGGTTTAAGTCTCTAAAATGGATCTCAAGAGCTCTGAAAATAAAAATTCATAATTGAATTATTTGGGAAAAAAAAATGAACTAAACAACTTTTCATGCAATTTTATGATTTTATTTTTTATAAAACAAGCAAGACTACTATTTTTAATAACGTAATTATAGGTTTTAACTAGCATGGAGTTAAAGATGAAAACTTTTTTCAAGTATTTCAAATTGCATGGAAAATTTTAAAGGCATCCTTTATTTTGATAGTGAAGTTTACTTTTATATTTTGTGCTTCTTAAATCAATTTTTAACCCCTAAAAAAAAAATCAATATATTATACAACATATTTTATAAGTATCACTATTTTTATATACAACAAACACAAACACATTTTAATACATACCTTAAACCCTACACAAAATCGTTGTTCATTTTCTATCGTCTCCTATCCACCTAGAGTGAGAAAGTGAGTGCTGACAATGGCTTGGCGTGGTTCGCTCTCCAGATCTCTCATGTCCACCGCTAGGTCTTCAACCCTCCGCTCTTCGCCGCCGCTCCCCCGCCTCCGTCCGCCGCCGCTCGCCGCTCCTCGCCTCCAACCTCGCCGCCTCTCCTTCGCCAATCCCAGGTAACCCTCAACACTAAACATCCCACGCTTTATGGTCTCACTCAAGTTTCATATCCTTTTATAATATTCAAAACCACATTTTCTCTGCAACCAATCACCCCTGAAATATCTATGGTTTTTCTTGTTCAATTTTTTAATATAATGGTATTGCACAATTTTCTCAGTAACCAAGCGGACTTAATGTACTTGGGGGTTTTCATGTTTAATTCTTTGATTTAATGCTATACACATTTTCCGAGCTACCAATCGGTCTGTACAGAATCTAGGGTTTTGGTGTTCAATATCTTCTTGTTTGATGTAGGAATTTGGGGGAATTAGGATGTGCTCAGTCGCTGTTGCCGCTGAACGGTGTGGTCCGCCTCACATCTCACCTCACTGTCAACGTGCGGGCGTGTTGCGAGCTGTATCACGGTACCTTCTGCCGCACTTGTCAAGATCGCTAATAGTTTCTTTGTGAGTCCTACTGTTTCTAGGGCAAATGAGAAAAAAAAATACCATTTTTTTTTGGGTTCACTCACTAATGTGCTTGATGATATATGTTTCTGATGGTTGAATCTTTGTTAATTGTGTGATTTGATTGATGAAATGAGGGGTCAACTAGTTGTGTGTTTGCTAGTTTATGAATTTTTTGTTGATAAGAAGGAATTGGGATTGGGATTGATAGGGTGGAATGGAAAAGATGGGTGATTTGCGGCACTTTCAATCGTGGGGAGGCAGGTCGATGATGCCGCATTGTATGTTCCTTTCTTCCTCCTAATGCAATTTTCTTTAAACTTATTGATGTTGCATGAATTGATAGGATGACCTAATGAGAATGGGTTTGCGAATTGAAAAAGAATGAGGCATCAGTTGGATTGAGTACGCTATGTCCTTGTTATATTTAACTTTTGAATTATAAAATTCTGGTTCTTTACGTTACGGGTTTGTTGTAGGATTTTAATGAGTGAAAGTTGAGTTACGGCTAATAACTAGCTCTATATATCTATCGAGAAAAGAAAAAAATAATAGGACTCTCAATTTAAATTATGAGCCCTGATGGCTTAATTTATTGCATTGACATCTCGTATAAGTTTATACAATCCATGCTTTCTATATTTGAAGTCTTAGGATATGTGCTTCAAATCCTTTGCTCCTATCCATTTCTACTTCACATGTCTTGAATTTGGGAAGTGAGGATGCTTGTGTGCAGTCAAAACAAAAAACACGAAAATTTTGACCATATTATTGGTTAGGGAAGACTTTACCATTTAGATCGTGCACGGTTCAGCATGACATGTCCAACTTCAAAATGAAAGTTTTTTTACTACATACTAGTTTTCTGTTTAAATTTGTGCTGAAAGCATTCAGTTCTTCTTGTCTAATGTTCTGACTAGTTGGCAACTGAGAGGTAGAAGTAGTGGTAAGGTGGTAGTGATTGGCTCACAATTAGTATAAACCCATAATGAGATTAATTAGGACTTATGAATTAATCATTTGTTTTTTGAAATGATATCTTTTTCTAGTATTGTTTTTTTACAAAAATGGAGATTGTGGATTTGCTGTTGTATCTCTTTTTTTCTGTGAGATTGTAATTGCTTAAGCTCATAAATGTTGATTTTTTTTTACTTTTAGAGGCATTATGTTAGGAAATTCCGGCTTTTTTAAGTTCCGTTTACTTCTTTGATGGGTGGATAAATGCGATAGAATTATCTAACATGCTCAGTTTTCAGAGATTGTATAAGCATTATTGTGGGAAGAGTAAGGGCCTGTTTGGTAGAGCTGTGTTTGTGTTTATGTTTGCGTTGAAATAAACAAAAAACAGGTTTTTGGTTTTTTTGTTTATTCATCCAAAAACATAAGTATGTTTGGTAGGGATGTTTTTTGGGTTGAAATTGAAAAATTAAAAATCAATAATTAATAATATAAATAATAAATAAATATAATAATAAAAAAATGGACTAAACAATAAATAATAATAATAAATAATAAATTACATAAAACATATTTAAAAATATAATATAAATAATAAATAATAATAAAAAGGACTAAATAATAAATAATAATAATAAATTAATAAAATAAATAATAAATTACATAAAACATATTTAAAAATATAATAAAATTAATAAATAATAAACAAAATGAAATAAATAATAATAATAAATAAATATAATAATAAATAATAAATAAATAATAAGTAAATATAATAACAAATAAATACTTCATAATAATAATAAAAAATGAGTATAATAATAATAATAAATTAATATTAAATTAATAAAAATATATTTTTAAATAATTAAAAATGAATAAATAATTTATAAATAAAATGAATTAAATAATAAATAAATAAATAGAATATATTTGCAAATTAATATATAAATTAATAAATAATAATATAAATTATAAAATATATTATAAAATGAAGAAATAATAAAGAAAGAAAATTAATTATACATAAATAAATATTATAATAAATAATAAATAAATAGTAAGACCAAATTCATGTTTATAAATAGTGGAGTGAAAAAACACCAAATTTTGGTTTTTTCATTTTGTACTAAAAGAGGCAAGTGTTTGTTTAATGTGGTTTGAAAACACAAATATAAAAATCCAACCAAACATGTGTTTTAAACTAAAACACACAAACAGAAACAGAAACCCTTCAACCAAACAGGCCCTAAGAGTTTTAGTTTTTCGTCTGCTTATACTCTATGGAATTCTTAATATTTATTTTTCTGTGTCCCGAGTAATCCCAGGGGATTTTAATTATGTTGGGTAATTTTATGATTTAAAATACATTTTACCAAGAGTATTACCATGGACATATTGTTGAATGGTATCGCTTTTCTTCTAAAAAAGAGGTGGATAATTCAAAGTCTCAATTTGGACAAAATCGACAAGTGTATGACTTAAAAGGAGATCCTTTGTAGGGGAGGAGCCTCCTATTTGCATTCGAATGCTAAAGACATAACTCCTTTTTTCTTGTCTTGTATAAACTGTTGGTATTCTAGAACTGTGGAGGATATCATGTACTTTTGGATATCTTTAGGGGAGGGAGGGAGGGAGGGTTTTCATTGGAGAAGTATTTCAAAAAAGAGGGAAAGACGTGGTGTTGTGCAGTGTGTAGTGGTAGGAGTTAAGGTGCTTCTGGTGGTTGTCAATAGCTATTAGAGGGTTTAAATAATTGAAGACGTTCAAGACAAAGGAAGAAGCAAAAAAATGAAATTGCACTCTGCAGTGGCATGAGTATGGCAGGGTTGATGTGCAAAGATGCTTGTAGTTTGCAGAGATAGGTGGGGGGGTTTCATGAGGGAGAAGTGATAGATAGAAGCGAATCTGGAAGGGAGTAGTGCAGAGCGTTAGAAAGTTAGATACCTTAACCCTAGGGAATCTAATACATGGTGTTGATTGGCGATTCCGCTTGTTTTTTCCTCTCTCGCTTTGATCTCAATTTGCAGCCCTGGGCCTTTTTATGTTTCGCATGAACATTGTGTTTTCTATTATCCTGTCTTTTTTTCGTTTTGTTTCAAGCCACAAACTTGAAACATTATAATTAGGACCTCGTTGCAAGAATAGAGCTTACAAAGTTGCCCCGTGTATCCGAAACATATCCCCAATATGTTCGTGTTATATCCGAGTTGAGTCTTTTTTCAGAAACAAAAACCAAAAAATGAAGAAAGGACACCTCCGTCTGTATTCAATATATTCCACCTCTTTTGATGCATATTTATGCATGAAAACTACGACAATATAACCCCTGGAGCCTGGAGGACTATTCATGCTTTATGGATCTTTACCACTCATTACAGATTTCACCAAAGTAACAAAGAAAATGCAAGAAATATATAGTGGTCACTGGTCTGCCAATTGAGCGCATTAGAAATATCATTTGGTGGATTAAAAATTGGTGCTTAAAATCCCTGATTTTTTTGGCTGATAGAATGTCAGTAATGGGGCTCATAAGAACCTTTAGATACCTGGGAAACGGTAGTGGATGCATGTATGTCTTTTGGTATCTTAGCTTATCAAACTCAGCTTTTCCAGTGAAAGGGAAAGTAGTTCTATGTTTAAGGAGTGCCTCCATAATTTCATGACTCTAGCTGGAAATTATACTTTGAGAGTTGAGGTGAACGGAAGCTCCTTTATGTCGGCGGCGGGTTATTAAGGAACTCATTTGGCAGAGTGTTCCCATTGAAGAAATATGACGGGGATTATGGTTGGAAGGAAAGAGATTGAGCTGTTGGATTTGACTGCCAAGTTAATGCCTCTCGTTTAACAATTTCAGCATGGGGTGCTAATTTAACTCTTTCTTTATGATAGAATCAGAGGCATTTTCTGACTCATGTTAATGGAAAATTTTCGTTGCATTTTGTCTTTCACACTCACTTTCTAGGCTTACTCTTCTCTAACTTATTATCGTACAAGGGGGGAACAAGGTAAGAAATGACAGGATCTTTTGACAGGCTCCATATACTGCTTCCAGAGTGTGGAATATTGCTGTTTTTATACACCCTGTTCTTTTATGCTTCTCTATACTATTCAGGGACTGTCAATCAATTGTCAAATCTTGAGAGCTTGTCCCAAGTGTTATACAGGACTCAATTCCGTTTCTAGAAACTTACTGTCAGTGATCTTTATTTAATTACATCTTTAGTATATGCACCTGAAAATATATTGACATCTCATTAACTATACTTTTAGTAATCGTTACAATTTTAATATCTACTTGCACATCTTCTGACAATAGACCGTGTCCAAGCCCTCACCCACCACAAACACCACCAATACCCCAACCCGATTATGGATGTTTTTTTGGAACTAAAAGTTTGCACTTCTCTTGTGTCATTGCAGGTACTTGAATATGCTGTAGCACGTGATAAAAAAATTTGGGGCAGTCGTAAGTAGTGGGTATATCCTCTGGAAAGTTTGTTTGGAGTAGGAAAAACTAATTAAGAGTATGCTATTTTATTTTATTTTTTGCTTCTGGCAAAAAGATACTTGATATTTATAGTCTTTCTGGGCAATTTGAATTAGCTCTCTTTGTAGGTTCTTCAACTATAATAATTTCTCATACTTGATTTATGGTTCTGCAATATGTAATGTCCTGCTTTGAGTCACTGAACCTGGTCTGCAATATGTAATGTCTGGCATCATACTTCTTTGTGGAATTTTATATGAAGTCCAATTGAAGAATGCAGCATTAAATGCAGTTTCTTCCTGATTTATATATGTGATTGAGGAAAACAAGTATGCTTGTTGTAGTGCTACGGTTTCTTTCGACTGCAAATATCTTCTCTTTAAGGTCCATTTCCTTCTTCGTTTCATCGTTTGGTCATTCCAAATTAGTGGGGCTGAAAACGGAATTTTTCAGCAGTCACTCTGGTTGCAACGTGTTTCTATTAGTAATTATTTTCATTTTCTTTCGCCACATATTTACAAGCAAACAAAGCTTTGAAGTGGGTGCTTGAGTTTCTTGCCAACTTGTAAAAAGGAAAAAAGATGAACTTGCAGAATTTTGCATCGCATATGTGCATGTGAAGCACTAGATGATGGTATACGGTGTGTTGACTGCCACAAAACGCATAGATGCCAAGGTTGTGACGTATTTTTACTGTAAATGATTGTGGGATCAACTATGACTTCATTGAAAGATAGGTTGATATCCATAATAGTTTTTAGTCACTTTTCATTAGCTTGTTTGGTTATTTTTCTGATTGCTGTGAATCGGATGTGCACTCTGGGTAAACCCATGTTTGATCTGGATTACATCAGCCACTATGAATGGTGGTTAATTTTTGGATTGATTCGTCTCTTATCGTTTTGTTTACTTTTTATTACTTGTTTACGCTACATTGGACTTGTACCCAAAAATTCGACATTGGGTATGGCAGGAATTTTTTTTTATCTACAGGAGTAGGTTGTTGCAAACTCAAGATATGAACACTGACATCTGAATCTATGTATTGAAAACTTGTGTTTAGTGAGTCATTGAGTGAGGGTGTGGAAGGAATTGTTGTTACTAGGGATATGATTGTGCATTTCTATTTTCATTAATCTTGGTTCGTTTATCATTTGCTACGTTATGTATTGCTTGGTTCGTAACGCTTTAAAAAAAGTGTTGATATTGTTATGCAGCATCAATACTCACTTTTAAGATCGATACGTTACGTAATGCTTGGTTCGTAACGCTTTAAAAAAGGTGGTGATATTGTTATGCAACATCAATACTCATTTTTAAGATCGATATTTTTAGAAACTGTTACACTGTTACCACGATGACGAACCCTGTTTCCCGGTTGAAAGTGCGGAAATTTCCACTTGTGATGGTGAGGGGAATCATCAACTCAACTGAAGTCAACATTGTCTTTCCCAGCTACATATGGTCCCTCACAAATGAAGTGATGAGTTCAGTATTGTGTAGTCTCAGCAAGTTGTGTACTGTCAATATTGTGGGTGACTGAAGAACTGATCCCAAACAAAGTTAAACAAAATCACTTGGCATCTGTCTCGGAGTGGCCCTCTAGGTGCCATCCACATCAACACTCACTCTCTCTATATCTATATATATCTATATATATATATATATGTGTGTGTGCGCGCGCGCATCTATATGTACATGCAGGTGGTGGGATGGAAAAGAAGGGTATCTTCCTTTTTGATATTGTCAATCACAATCAGCAGTACAAAGGCAGTCTACCAAAAATGTGAGTTTGGAGGTTGTTCTCTCGAGTCTATTAAGGGTAACTACTTAGAAGCCACCAAGTTTGGGGAAAAAGTTGAAGTTAAGTGGGTATGCAAAAAAGTGTTGTGTTGTGTTGTGGTGATCCACTCAGGTGGAGTAGCTGGCATCCTCATCCTTATAAGGTGCACCTGTCCCGCATCATCGTTTTCATTCTCAATTGTCGTCCACACACTTTGCATTGAGAAGGATGGAGAGTTCATCTTTCCATAGGTTGATGACGAGAGGACAGTACTCTTAAAGTAGTTTTCGGTTTTTATAAACCCAAAATTTAAAACCTACAAGTTTTTTTTTTTTTTTTTTGGTTTCTCTACCAAATAAAAAGGTTTGAGTTAAACAAATTATTATTATTATTATTATTTTGGGTTAATTCCACCCAGACGCCGGAGGTTTGCCCTAATCCCAAGTAAACCCTCTCGGTTTTTAATATCCTCACTTAGACTCCTTGAGGTTTGCCACGTTGTATATAGTTAAGGGAGGAGCTAGGATTTTGCTTCAGGAGGGGCGTAATATGCTATATTCAAACCAAATAGAAAATTCACTAAACCAAAAAGGGTTGAAACGAAGTAATGTTTTTCCAAAATTCTTATGAAAAAATTGATATTTCTTAGGCTGACAAGGACTCTTTAACCAATATGTTCTACGAATTTCGTTGCAAATATTAGGATTTGTAGTTCGAGATTTAGTTCGTAGTCTTGGATCGTCTTGAAGACCCTCAAAATTGAAATTTAACCGACTTTGCTTTACAATATTCAACTCTGATTTTCTTTTGAAACAACTATCAATTCTCTCCATAATTGTTTGAAAATAAAATAAAATTATGTGCATATAATATTGACACTTAAAATTATATAACCTTTTTTGAAAAAATAAATCAACCACAGAAAAGAAAAGAAAAAGAAACAAGAATAGGCTAAATAGTCTCAAACCACATAAAGAAAATTTTTAAACACATTACATATATGAGATCTAAAGTTTATCATATTCTCTACCAAACAAAATAAAAATACTTGTGAACAAAAAATAGGAACCAAGTGTTTTTTAATTTTATTGAAGTAAAACGTGTTTTACCTACGAATCAAGCGGTGAGTTGGTGACAAAATGTTGATTTTCTCTTGCTATCTCTTAGCTAGGCTCCTATGGATAGGTCGAAAAATCACTGAAGAATTTTTATTTTTATTTTTATAGAGTGATAATATATTGTTACTTGGGTTAATTCTTAATTTTTATTTTTTAGAAATTAGTGATATTTTGTGATTTTAGTTTTTTATTTGATATGTAAATCTTGAATAACTAATTTAGTTTGACACACATGTTATTACTAATTTTTGCAAAGAAAAAGAAATTAAAGGGATAATTTTATAATATCAAATAGTGTATATATTAGTAAAAAAAAATTTGAGGAGGGGCATGTGACCCCCTGGCACATGCTCCCTCCGCCCGTATATAGTGGACTCTCTGTCAATTTACCATTAGTTGACCAACAGAATTTGCTAATGTCATCCAAAGAAAGTGAACAAATGGTACATTTTGCCATTCAATTATATGAAAAGGCATTTATCCTTATGCCATCATGTAGAATTACAATTATATCATTAACTTGATTGACATAATATATTCAGAAAAATTGAATGTGTTATTAATGAAATAAGGGTGCAATGTTGTCATTTGTGATAGGGTAAATAACAGTTTCATCCCCTGTTGATAGTATAAATTACACCCGCACCCCCTTTTGTTTTGCTAATTACAGTTTCACCCCTTGAAACTGTCATTTCAGTTTCACTTTCACCCCCTCAACTCATTCTTCGGCAAGGTCAAACAGGGTCAACCAAAATCTAAGATGCGAAATGACCAAATTACCCTTATATGTGTGTAAAGACTTGTTTGCCCATCTAAAATGATGTGAAATGCCTAAACTATCCTCATCACTTATATATACATATATATATATATGTGCATAAATATATGTATATAGCCATATACATATATGTATATGTATGAATTGGGTATTGGGCAAATTCAATCTATATCATAGAAACATAAATTGGGTCCAAGATCAACAAATACGTCCTATAAGAAGCATGATTTAGACCAAAAAAATCAAAAAATCAACACACCCATTTCATATGTATGTAGATATATATGTGCGTATATATATATATATAGATAGATGTGCGTGTATATATATAGATAGTTATATATATATAGATATATATGTATATATAGTATGGTTTGATGAAGAGATCGAATTCCCCTCCATTTTCATCAACCCTAATTGAAAATGGGTAAATATGTGTATATATACACATATATATGTGTATATGTATTTGAGAATTTGATGAAGAAACAATTCAATTGATTTCTACCATGGGTAAATTGAAGGATTTCTAGGGTTAGGGTTTGGTTTAGGTGTTTTAGGAAAGAGAGGGGGATGAAGAAGATAATTGAAAAGGGTAAATAGGTAATAGTATAATTCAGATATTTTTTTAAATAAAAATTATTTAATACGTATGGGTATAAAGGTAATTTCCCATTTCCGGTGGACGGAATCAGTTATTAGGGGGTGAAACTATAATTAGCGAAACATGAGGGGGTGCGGGTGTAATTTACACTATCAACAGGGGGTGAAACTGTTATTTACCCTTTGTGATATTATCGAAAAAAAGAGAGTAATATTATCTTTTGATATTATGTAATAATATTTTTAAAATAAGGGGTATCACAGTAAAATTACACTATTCCGTTAGAAGAGTTAACTGTGGTTATTGATAGGGGCTCTAGGTCAAAATATTAAAAACGAAAGGGTCTATGTACGATTATTGCAAACCTCAAGGGGTCGAGGTGGAATTTACCCTATTATCGAAAAAAAGAGAGTAATATTATCTTTTGATATTATGTAATAATATTTTTAAGATAAGGGGTATCACAGTAAAATTACACTATTCCGTTAGAAGAGTTAACTGTGGTTATTGATAGGGGCTCTAGGTCAAAATATTAAAAACGAATGGGTATATGTACGATTATTGCAAACCTCAAGGGGTCGAGGTGGAATTTACCCCCATATTGTAAATTAAATAACAACCTTTAACCATTATTAGATAAATCTAACACTATTTCAGAATTCTATCTCTCTTTCCAAACTATATAAGATTTATATAGTTGCGTTCTTTTCTTGCATCCAATTAAATATAAAGTGGCCTACCAAAAAAAAAAAATTAAATATAAAATGGACGGGAAATATCTCTTCTTGGTGGTGTTTCATCTATAGCTCCTATTCAATTTTCTTCTTTCCTCCCATCGTATAATATGTTTTCCCCCAATTATGTCATATGGTTAGTTAAAAGCATCCAAATCCATGTTAGGTTCAAGTCATGTATATATATATATATATATACAGAGAGAGAGAGAATTGGACAAAATAACGTGAAATCAGTATTGGATAAACAGAATCCAGCTCAATCTAGGGGTCGGTCAAACCGGCGAGAATCCAAAAACATGCCATCCAGGATCATACAAAGAAGTGTGCATTATAAATTATAAATTTCTTCAAACTGACTTATTTTATTCTATATATACAGAAATATAATTGATTAGTCAATTATATAAACATTCACACGTCTCATTTTCAATCAAGAAAATAATAGAGGTTCTATCTGGATGAAGGAATTTGATTCTAATAATTGAAGAGTAGAATTCAGATGTAGATTTTGATGGTTTAAACTCAAGAACTTCAATATTATGCCTAACATGTCTAATAAGCTAACCGCAAAATATTTTTATTACAAGAGTTTCCTAATAAGGTATATCTTCTTTATTTTAAAAGGAAAATACTTGTCTTATACCATATAAGTAGAAAATTCCTACTTATACTTCACGTGGGCCAATTAAATAATGTCATGTTGATTGTATGTATGTATGGATATGGAAATGTGGTTTTTTTTTTTTTTTTTTCTAAATGGTAAGAAACATATATGGAGATGTGGTTTTTTTTCTTTCTAAATAGTAAGAAAAGCACATACGCACACACCCCCACATGAGCCTCATGGGGCTCAAATCCCTAACCTCTCATTCGGGGAGAAAATGTGATACCATCAAGGTACAAGGCCTTTGATATGGAGATGTGATTTGTATATATATATATATATATATATATGTTGGTATGTGAAGATGAAGATATATATATATATATTAGTACCTACGTGCGTATATATATGTTTGTGAAGATAAATTTAGATATATATAGATATTGTGAAGATGAAGATAGAATTTTGAGATTGATATCAAATCTTTAATATTTAATTATTAATTATATATTTAGACACGTGTCAAAAATTAATTGGGCAATATGAGGTGCAAGTAGGAACTTCCTACTTATATGGCCTAAGGCATTGCCCTTTTACAAATACTTCTCTTTTCTTTTTCATTTCTTATTACATGAGTTTCCTAATTTGGTATATCTACATTATTTCAAAAATACTTCTCTTTTCTTTTTTATCTCTTGTTGGTTATTTTCTATTCGCTCCATCAACTTTAATAGTCTTTTTGTGTGTATGCTATACTAGTACAACCAACCAATTGGAGTTCTTCTTTTTTCCCGATAACCGTGATATTCGGGCCAATTACGCGCATCTTGACTAATCCACGGGACCTGTGTCAGCCCCTCCCCCCAAAAAAATCGAGTATGGCTCGGACTGTGTCTGCGGTCTTGACCTTAACAAATTATTTGCACCTAGTAGGAATCGAACATGAGACTTCATGTTTCTTGAGGCACCAAATCCTAAATCTTTTCCAACTAGGCCAACCCGCTCGAGTTCCAACCAATTAGAGTTCATGCAATAGTTAAAGTACAACCATTGTAACCAATAATTTGTCAACTCCGAACATCAAAACCCTTTCACTTCAAATCCATATGTCATTTCAAAGGGAGCCTTGAAACATATCTAAATCTCTCTCTCTCAATATATATATATATATATATATATATATATATATATATAATAGAGATGGTTGTTGTTGAAGTATGATTCATTTTCTTGCAGAGAAAATAAACTTGGGCAACAAGTATCTCTATTTGACTAGGAGATCATCTAGAAGACTTCAAATTAGAATTGGTTTTGGAATACCAATTGGCTTGTTCACCACTCAACTTCTCCTATAAATAGAGGTTAACCCTATTGTATTGTATACAGAGAGAGAGAGAGGATAAAAATATAGATTTGTATTTTTCTCGGTGTGAGTGAAACACCGGGATGAGCAAAACATTGTGTGAGTTGTTGATCTGTTGATCATCATATTGTAATCCTCTCATTGATAGTGATTATTGGTGCTCTCCGTGGACGTAAACTAATTTGACCGAACCACGTATAAATCTCTGTATCGATGTGTGTGTGTGATTTTGTTTGCAATTGTTTGTGTGTGTTTTTCGGTTCGGTCTTGAGCGGGTGTAAAAATCCTAACAGTTGCAAACTTGCAAGTACCAACAAATTCATGTTAATTTCCCCTAATAACAACCATAACAATAATAATAGAGATGGTCCAAAAGCTTTGTTTTATGCCAAATTTGAAAACAAGAAACTAGGACAGCTTATTGCTTCCAATTACACTGAAACCTTCAAAGACCAAAATATTGAGTGTTCCTTTTCATTGGAGTCCCCAACACCAGTTCATTGCATACATGCAAGAATCTCTATATACACCACTACACACAAACACAAACACATACACGCACAAAAACAAAAACAAAACAAAAAATAAAAAACAAAAAAAGTTTTAACTGATATGTACCATGGATTTCTCCAACTACTGCAAGAAAACCCTAATGCAATGCAGCTAAAAATGACTCCTAATGTTGACATTTGACCCTAAATATTAGAAGTGAATTGATGGTGGAAATCTAGTAATCTGCTTGGTTTGTATTTCTGAGAGCAGTTTTCTGCTTTTTGAAAACTGAAAATAAGAAAATTGTAGAAAAGTCTGCTTGGTTCAGTTTTCTGAAAACAGTTTGCTGAAAATTCAGTTATAAAAATGGCCGTTTTCAAATAACTTATTTTTATTGTTCTCAGAAAACTGTTATCTGTTCTCAGAATTCTCAAGAATAATTTTCAAAGATACAAACCAAGTAGACTCTAGGTGTTCTTCAAATTCCATCAATTCAACACTAATTATTTCAATCTACAATATGAATCAAAACTGCACTTATTGCTTCAGGCATTATCAATATAGAAGAGAGTAAGACACTTGAAGGCAATTAAAAAAAGTGTTACTCAGAGGGAGCCAAATAGGTTTGGCTCATGGCATGTACCATCTACTGGGACAAAGGAGCACTTAACAAAAATGACAATTTTGACTTAGAAAAAGGGAGTGTTAGTTGGAATGAGGTAATCTTGTTCTTTTCTGTGAGTGTGCACCAATGTGTTACACAAGGATGTGATACTTTCTGGCCTTTTTGGCTAAGTGTTTTTTTTGTTTTTTTTTACCCCAATAATCGAGGTGTCGTGGCTTTCGCCCCGACAAATCCCCGGAACTGGTGCAAAGCGAGCCCCATATGTATCTAGTAAGGCTCGGACTATGTCCACAGTCGTGGTGTTGGGCCGAATAGGATTAGAACATGAGACTTGATACTCATAAGACACCAAATCTCAAGTCTTTTCCAACTGGGGCCACTGAAAAAATCCAGTGAACTCGTGCAAAGTGAGCCTCTACACGTATCCGGGGCTGGCTTCGACTATGTCTACAGTTGTTGCCCTAACGAATTGTTTGGGCCGAGTAAGATTTGAGCATGAGACCTGATACTCTCTAAGACACCAAATCCCAAGTCTTTTCCAACTGGACTAACCCGTTAGAATCCTTTCGGCAAAGTTCAAGTAAGTTTGTGTGTGTGTGTGAGAGAGAGAGAGAGAGAGAGAGGGAGAGAATAAACAACTAAGCTGTGTGGGGATCTGACCTCCTGTTCTCCTTTGGTTTCATAACAAAGACTCAGAATAGGTACAACAAGTGGCTCTTAATGCACTTGTACTGTGCATATACACAACCCACTACATGTCTGAATGGAGTGCCAAAGAAAGTCCAACATGAAGACACTCACATAGATACTCTTGCTCAAACACTATATAAAATTGGTAATGTACCACCCCACCTTGTTTCCTGCTTTTTCTCACCATTATTGGCAATTCTCAGGACCCACCACTTCCCACAAAAACATTATATCAAACCAGACTTGATAATAAAATAATTATACCATCACTCACTTCAATCTACATTCCACTTTGGAGCTTATCATTCACTCACTTCTTTATAGAGGAAACACATCTCCTCTGGTGGGGTGCCATCTTGATTGTAATTCATACCTACTTGACATAAAATGGTTTACTAATGACTGCAATAACCTAGCTACCAAAAGCAATACAATACATGAAATGATGAACTCAATTAGAGAAATCTATGTTTGGTTTTTGTCCTCAAGAATTTAGCTAATAAAAGTCTCACCCTCTTAATCTAGTTTGGCTAAGAAACAAATTTTTTTTACTGTGCTATCATAATCTACTTTACACGAAGACTCTTCAAAAATCAAGTACAGCCATAATCAACTATATGTGTCTGTCACTTTCGATTGAACATGCGCCTAAAACACTCATGCAATAGTTCATTTTATTATATTATTAAACACTATGTTAGCCAAGACATCTTTTTTACTCTAAAAATAGAACAAAGATATCAATAATATAATTTTTTTGCAGTATCCATGTGTTCTATTTGCAAACTTGACATAATCTAACCCTAAGTAACATAGATCATAACTGACTGGACTTTTCACCCAACAAAATGTGTTGGCTAATTAAACAGAGATGATTAGGAGAAGCACTATCTAAATTCAAAGAACCAACATACTTATCAAGTTACAAAAGCTAAAGTTGAATGATTAATTACTCAATGGATAAGGAAGCATCATTGATGGCAGGCAGTTAAAACAAACTTGAGATTATGACTTGACCCTTGATGGATTTGTCAACCATGTTCAAGTTACTCCAAAGAGAACCATGTAAAGTTGGTTCCAAATGAGGAGAGAGAAAAAAAAAAAGGGAGAAAGATGAGAAGTGGGGAATCCTAAGCTTGACATTGGCAACAGTAAAAGATGACCAAAGCATGTCTCCTAGAATGCCAAGTATTACCAGGTGAGGACACTGAACACAACTCAAAAAAAACAAAAATTTTTTTTTTTTAAAAAAACCCAAATCTCAATACTTGTGACCCCCTCTTCTCTCCATTTATTATTCCCTTTTTCATCTACACCCCATTCAAGAGTCATCTACATCCATTTCACATATGTTATATCCTTCCTATCCATAGTTTTTTCTCGAATCCTAATAAGTTGCAGAGAAACAAAAAACCAGAATGAATATCAATGAGAGTGGTGGTGATCAAAGAAGTATAGATGTTGATATAGGAGAGTGGCTCAATTTGAGCCTAGGAAGAAACTTACCCACAACAGTAGGACACACTGATACACAAACAAGACCTGTTTCAACCAAGCTTTTCTCATGCAACTTCTGCATGAGGAAGTTCTTCAGCTCACAAGCATTGGGGGGTCACCAGAATGCCCATAAGAGGGAGAGAGGCGCGGCTCGAAGATATCAGTCCCAGAGGATGATGACAGCCATGGCTTTGCCCATAAGTACTTCCATGGTCCGCTCACTTGGCATCCGACCTCACTCCCTTGTGCACAAGCCTAGTAGAGATGGAATCATGCCAAGATTCAATGACACTGAAACGGGTTTTCGATTTGCGTCAACACCACACACACTGGAAGAAGCGACAGGTATGATTTGGCCGGGAAGCTTCCGCTTGGATCCGCAGCCACAAGATCAGCCATTAGACCCCCGTAAGGTTGACTTGAATCTCCGGCTTTAACCTCTATACATCACTCTTCTCCATTACGCAATTCTCAATTCTCAATTCTCAATCCTCGCCCACCCACATCCACTGCTAAGGGTAACCAGTTTCTTTTTTTATTCCTCATCAACTAGCTTAACCAACTTAGAGGTAACAACAAATATCTGAAGAGTCGTCGATCGGCATTAGCCCGGATGGTATGATCTCTCCTCCTCAAAGGGAAAGTTGAGTGTTGAAAATATCTGAAGGGTCGCCAATAGGTACTAGTAAATATTGTACCCGTGTGTGTGTCTGCTTGAACTTTCGGCCAGAAAAAAAAAAAAAAGGGAAGGGGTTCTGAGAAGTCAAAATTCCTGATGGTGGTGAATAGAGATTGAAGCAGCACCAACTCTTCAAGAACGTTACAGTACCAGAAATACTAAGATGCACCTGTACCTTTAGGAATTTCAATGTCTTGTTGCCTGAAATAAAGCAGGTGTTTTTAACTTATCACCAAGTTTATCAAGTTTCTTGTATTTTGGATACTTTACTTTTGTGGCCATTTTGCTTATCAGTACTTTAATAGGCATTACTATGATATATACCTTTTGGTTCTGTAAAATATCTAACTACAAAGCATCATCGTTCTGAGACTGACATTTATCAATTTGCAATCTAAAAATAGGGTGCTAATCGCAGAACTTTCTGCGAAGAAGTGTGATAAATAATAAGGTGAGGCGAGAAGAAACTAAGACTAAATGGACCAACCTTATCGCTGCGCCCAAGCCCTCAATAATGTTTTTTTTTTTTTTTTACTAGATTTTTTAACTTTTGTACCTGTCAAACCAAGACCAATCAATATCCAAAGTGAGGCGCTCAAACTTTTCCTAGAATACTTTCGGCGAAAAATGAATTTCAAAGTGACACTCTTAAAATTAATTCATGACGGTTGAGTGCCGTGCTTTAAGACCTTTTTCTTGAAAAGATAGATTCCATAGGGATAAGAAATCTGGTTTAAATTTACTTGAAACCTCTTATTCTTGAAACTTAAAACAGTGAGTGCTTGGTGTCAAACCTGAAACTGAACATAGACAGCATTAAGCAAAATAGAAAGGGAGTGGCAGTCTCCATACCCATTGGGGCAGCCCTTTAGGGAGTCCTTCAGGGACTGATTCGAGCCTTAACCACACTAATCTTTCACTGATCTCTAAATCCCCTAAACCTTCCAAAATGACTCAATTCAGGCCCAACAGGTAGTATTACAAAGGGCTAATCAGATGTTGTTCCTCATTTTTCTTTGCACGAGCTTGTTTACGCAAGTTAATAGGGACAGAGTAAATCGGTTTTTTTTTTTTATTTCGCTTGCGTGATTGACATATACCTGTGAAATGGAAGGTAAATTTTTAACACAATCACAACACATGACATGGTTTATAGGAAAATTGTTGGGCAAGTAAGAAACAGTATGTTCACAAGTAAGTAGAGTCGAAACAAGTATGTTGAGATAGATTTGTAGCAACAAAAAAAAGGCTATTTTTTTTTTTTGAAATTATGAGGTGGTGAAATTGGCACTGAATAAGGATAATACAAGAAATTGTCCATCCATATGAAGCAAAAATAACAACTACACCAACAAAAAAGAGTGATATCATCTGTAATGAAAGAAATGTTCCATGAAAAAGAAGAACCAAATTATTGTAAACTGAGATAGTAATGAAAAATATGTTAACATATGGGTCAACTGAAAATGGCCTTGAATGGAGCATAATGGCAGAATGGGATTCATGTTAACCGACCACAGATACTTGATACGAAGTTTATTGAAGCAGGTCGAGTGGAGTAACGGAACTATATAAATGATCGACCACAATATAATAATGTCAAGGACAACCATACATGCTAACAAGGACTCTAAGCTTTTAGGTCTTATGCGTTGTAACGGGAAGCCTCTGGCTTGCAAACCTAAATAATATGTAGCAGAATAAGAAGGCTATCTTATATCCACAATTTAAGCAGACCTGTCATTGGATTCTGTTAGCCACCCAAATACTCTAAAAAGCTTACGGGTGCAACCTTACTATTTAAATCCTAACATGTGGCTTTCTTTTTACTACGGGTGACATTGAGGTTCGAGAACACGACTTCTTGGCTCTAATACCATGTTAACCACTCAACTACTCTAAAAGTTTAAGTTGTTAGAGAGGCTGCAACCTTAATAATTTAAATACTTCAACGGATTCAGATAAAAAAGAGTAATTACTAGATGACATGCTAAAAAACACAGGAAAAAATAAATAAATAAAACTTGAAATTTCAGAAAATATATAAAGCTAAGATATCCCACATAGTCAAACTGGATTTTCATCAGTATCAAATTAAAATGGAATGAGGCTCAATAAGTCCGGAAGGTGATATTATGTCAATGTCTAATATAATTTCATAGAAGGATTTAACTTAATACCACCATAAGATTTTCAAGAAGCTAATGAAATGCTATAGTTAGACAGAAGTGTAGAATGGCAATATCAATTTCTGTTAGTTAATAACTCCTTTCCTCGAGGATCGAGAAGAGAATTGAAGAAAAATATGTCTTGACACCGAGTACTCGGTAGCCAAAAGTGGTTTTTCTTCTAGAGGCGTGTGCGAGTTCTCGCGTCATTGCGCGTTCACCGAGTACTCGGTAGAAACCTCACTGAGTACTCGATGACCCAAGTACGGGATTTTTAAGAATGACTTTAAAGACTCCAATTCTAATTAGGATTTGATTCCTATTGACTTATTCACCACTCCAGCCTCTCCTATAAATACATGGGCCAACCCTATTGTATTTTGTGACCGTGTGTGACACAAAAGTAGGACAGAAATACAAGATTGAGAGAGAGATCAGAAGAATTACAGATTGAGATTCTTCTTGAGAGAGTTAGGAATAATATATGCTTATATTATTTCCGATGATACAGACGTGAGTATACACTATGTGTGTGCATGTGTATGATCTGCAGATCATCCCCTTTTAATCATCTCTTTGATTATAATGAAACGGTGCTCTCCGTGGACGTATGCCGATTTGGCTGAACCACATATATATCTTTTTGTCAATTGTGTTTGGTGTGTGTTTGTGCGTTTTCTAATTTGCAGGTGTGCACGGTTTTCAAACGGAGGGTTTGGACTCCCTTAAAGTGTTCTTGGGCGGGTGTAAAAACCCTAACAATTTCTTCCCCACAAGATATGAAACAAGAGAGGATTGACTCTTTAATATTTTCCAACTAAAACTGTAAATCGCATCCACAGAAGCCCAAAGTTAGACATACATTATTATGATAAAAAAAAACCACATATAAAAACAAAGGCCTTTCATACAAAGACATGAATTGTAAACTTACAGCAGATAAACTGCGAAATGTGGCTTCTCTCCTACAGCTTTTCTCAAGACATGATCTACTAAATGAAGAAACAAGTTAATAGTACAACTGTAGAAATTTCCAGACCGGTTTGTCGATAAAAAGTACGTAAGCATACATAATAAAAACATAAACAGCATTAAGAGAGAGGAATTTAGAGAAAGAAGTCAGATTGTCTCGAGGTAGAATTACGCACACCTTGACTAAACAATCTCCTTAACTTTGCTAAGAATGATTTTCCTTCATAATCATTCATCTTAAGCAGTTTCCAATAAGGTTTCTCTTCATAAGCTCTAAATTTCAAGTTCTTGCCTAATAAATTTATTTTATTGAAACCTGAACTCTTTATTCATAAGGGGAAATCCTTGCCAAAAAAAAATTCTCCTAGTGTTTCCCTCGTATGGGTACGCATTTTTCCGACAACCCAGGGTAGCTATTGTTAAACCTGGTTGAATACTTTATGAAACGGACGGAGTAACAGAAAATATAGCCAAAAAAGCTATTTCAAGCGTCCAAAATGCTTATACGAACTCAATTCATTATTTCGGGATAAGAATGTAGGCCTTTTTCTTTATATTTAGTGGATTTTAGGGCTTTTTCATGCATTTCCATCTAATGTAACAGAAACACTCCCAAAGACAAGTCCCATATCACAATAATGAAATAGACAATAATAAAATCTACCCACATTAACCATTACTAATAGATATGCATAATCTTTTTTTAGAAATGAAACACAACAAAAACTCAACTTTCTTTCCGGGGAAATCAAGGAAATGAAAACGAACATATTTCTAAATAAAAAACAAAATTTAAAAAAAAAAAAAAAGGAAAAAGGAAAAACACCTGAACTATCAAACAAATACGCAAGAGTGTGTGTCTATATTTGTGTCTCTTTTATCCAAAAACACGCTAAACAATAGATTATTCACACATTCAAAACTTTGGGTTTTCTTTCTTTCCCATAATTTCTGTACAACAGAACAAAGCATAAACCATATCTATGGAGTTATTTGTATATATATATATATATATACAAACGCATGTGTACGTGAGACCAATTATTAAGAACTCACCTTATGTTTCTGGTCAACCCAATGGGGGAGAGAGAGAAATAAAATTGTTATTGTGCTAACTGTTAAGGTTGTTGAGCACAGAAATCGTTGAATTTGAAGATTCTGCTTAGCCTAGTGTTCCCAACAGGAGAGAAGAAGTTGAGAGTTCCGCAGATGAGTGGGCCGGGTCAGAGTGGTAATGGTCCAACCCATTGAGAAAATGAATAAGGGTTGGGCTTGAGTTCACCAACTTCATTTCTATCCCAAGCCCTTTTATTAATAGACAAGGCTCTCATAAAATCGTTTTAAGGTCCGTAAAATCGGAATCGTAGAATCGTTTAAAATTTTAAACATATTAATTTTTTTAAAAAAATATTAAATATTTAATTTAAAAATATAAAATATATTAGAATTTTCAAAATTTTCTAATACAATGGGTCTTGAAATGTTTTCTCATAAATTTAGGTCATATATTGGGATATTGGACTAAATTATTAAGTTTTTGGGCATTTCATATGGAGGGCTTAATTGTTCAACCATTATTTTAAATTAGTAGAATTGTAGTAAAATCGTACAGAATCGTAAAATCTTACCAATTAGAATCGGGATTCTAACAACTATGGTCATAGAGCCCCACGCCTAGAAATTTTCGCCACTCAGACTTGTTCTAGTAAGAGATCCAACATACTAGATTTGATCATTTGATCGATCGAATCATACTCTATAATTTAGCTAGACCCAACCGATCAAATGACCAGATCTAGTTCGTTGAATATCTCACTGGAACAAGTCCAGTTAGAGAGTAAAAGAAGGGTATTTTTATTTCGAATAGGGCTGTAAATAAGTTGAGTCGCCCATGAACAACTCAAAAATGCCTCTTTAAAGTTCGACTCAGACTCAGGCTTGCTCATTAAATAATTTAGTCAAATTTGAACACAATAATTAGACTCTAATGATAAACGAGTTGAGTTTGAATCTGAATCAGCTCATTAGGTTCGTGAACCGACTCTTTATAATAATATGATAAAAAAAAAAAATTTAACGGCATTTTTTGTTAATACTAATTATTCATTATACATTTTGAAATAGGTCTAGTTTAGAGGGCCCCTAGTAATAACATGCTCATTTATTAGCCCAACAATAGGAAATCTTGTGGTCCATATACAAGTGTGATATATGGCCCGGCATTAAAAACTCATATATACATATCGAGACAGTCATAATTGAGATTCTACGTAGAATTAGAATTATTTTGGGGTCTGTAAAATCAAAATCTTAGAATCGTAACTAGAATAGTAAGATTCTAGCAACTCGTATTAATTTTTTTAAAAAAATATTAATAATTAAGTATTTAATTTAAAAGTCTAAATTATATTAGAATTTTTTTAAAAAAATTAATACATTGACCCTTTAAATATTTTTTCATAAATTTAGGCCATATATTCGGATATTGAACTAAATCATAAAGTTTTTGAGCATTTCATATGAAGGGCGAAACCGTCAAATCATTACAAAAACGTAGTAGAATCGTAATAAAATAATAAAATAGTACAGAATCATATAATCGTAATATTATACCAGGTAGAATCGGGATTCTGACTACCTTGATACATATCGATAGATGGAAGATGTATTGTTTTGAGATACATGTATAATACTAATTTGGTTATAAATACTACCGTTTGTTCTTAGACTATTATATATTTAACAATCTCTTTGTTCAGATGTGAGTAAAAGTTAATTCACACCACACCAAATTATTTATTGAATACTTAGTAATGTAGGAGATTAAGAAAATTAACAATTAATTTGAGTAAAATTAATAGTGCTATTTATATAGAGGAGATTATTAAGACGAATGTGGTCCTATTGGTCTCCAAATTATTGTACTTGTTTCTACTTTCTTTCTCTTATTTGTGGAAGTGCATGAAGCACGTGAAGGCTCAATTGGTAATCACATATTGAGAGTGTTCAAGCCGCCCAAAGAATACATAATATGATCCATAGGCCACTTCTTTATTTATTTATTATTATTACTTTTTTATAAACGCAGTATTCAAGATTTTCACTCCAACTAATTTACAGGATTCGTGCAAAGTGATTTAATATACGAATTGAGAAAGACTCGAGACTATGTCTGCAATTGTGATCCCAACGAATATTTACACCCAATAAAAATCGAATATAAGATTTCATGTTTTCTGGAACACAAAGTCCCAAATCTTTTCTAACCAAATCAACTTGATTGGTTTACTTCTAAAAGTTATTGTTCAAACATTTTCTCTTCTTTATATCTTTAATTAATACAATATCTTACTGCATACCTAGTTGAAGAATATATTTTGGTCACCTACCAAAATTGAAAATTATTTAGATATTAGCAAGTGTGCCTCATACATATTCCTCTGAAGCATAAACATATTTTTTCTCTAATACTTAGTGGAAAGGTCAATTAGAGAAACAAAAGACCCGCTCCATCATAATTATTCTCCATCTATTTTGTGCTATTGCAACTTCATATTGCTTATGTTATAACTACGCTAAGTCGCTCATGCAACAAGTTTATATGACTAAACCATAAGTTATGATATTGATCTGAATATTATGAAATATTATGTTGCGGGGAAAATGTGCTAAGTTATTTTAATATAAATTTAACTTATTATTCGTATAAAGAAGGGTTATTAACATAAAATTTCATGGGGTTTCAAGATTTTAACAAACACCCTACTGAAATGCTATCAGGCTCCTTGCACTTCTTTTAGCTTACACACAGCCCCCATTCCGTTAATGGTGTTAAATGCAATATGAATTTACCAAAATAACTCTAGTATAATTAATATGAAACCCCTATTGATTTCAGGTTTTTAACAAATACCCCTGAGATTCCATATACTAATTAGAAATAAACATTAATATATAAAAACCGAAATATTAAATTGGAGGTAATTTTATTAGAATTTATTTTTTAATTAAATTAAATAAAAAAGATATAGATATATTCAAAAAGCCCTACACTTTTATAAATAATATACGTATATATCTATTATAAAATGAATTTGACTATTGATCAGTTATGTCTCTCTAAACCAAGCCAACATCCTTTCTCTTTCTCTCTTTATATATATATATATAGGTTTATGGGTATGTATTATTTGTACTGTAAATATATACAGTTTGTAAATAAAAAAATTGGGTTCCTGCAGATTAAGGGGACGGAGCCATTGAAGTATTTGTCTAGGAAAAGACCATATGCTTCTAAGGCCATGTTTGGTAGGCGGTCTTTCTGATATGGTTTGGTCTGGTCTGGTCCGGTCCGATCTGGTCTAGTCTAATATGATTTGGAAAAATCTATTTGGTAAGCGGTCTGGTCTTACTATTTATTTATTATAATATTTATTTATTTATTATTTCTTTCTTTCTTTATTATTTCTTCACTTTATAATATATTTTATTATTTTATATTATTAAATTATTATTTATATAATTATATATTAATTTATAAATATATTCTATTTATTATTATTATTTCATTATTTAATTCATTTTATTTATAAATTATTTATTCATTTTTAATTATTTAAAAATATATTTTATTAATTTAATATTAATTTATTATTATACTCATTTTTTTATTATTATGAAGTATTTATTCATTATTATATTTACTTATTATTTATTATTATATCTATTTATTATTTTTTATTATATTTATTTTTTATTATTATATATTATATTTTTAAATATGTTTTATGTAATTTATTATTTATTTTATTAATTTATTATTATTATTTATTATTTAGTCCATTTTTTATTATTATATTTATTTTTTATTATTGTATTCATTTTTATTATTATTATGTTTTATTTAATTTATTATTTATATTATTAATTATTAATTTTTAATTATTTATAAATATATTTAATTATTTAATTAATTATTTATTATTATTATATTCATTTATTTATTATTATTATATTCATTTTTATTATTATTAAGTATTATTTATTTCATTTTGTTTATTATTTATTATTTATATTTTATTTTTAAAATATGTTTTATTTAATTTATTATTATTTTTTTATTATTAATTTATTATTATTATTTAATTATTTTTAATTATTTATAAATATATTTTATTAATAAGACCAGACCGGACCACCAGGAACCACCTTTTTTTTTGTCTGAAATGAGGTCATTTTGGTCTGATTTGGTTTAACCAAAAATTTGGGACCAATGCTACCAAACATGGTCTGGTCCCATAAAACACAAGACCAGACCAGACCAGCTGGAACCGAATCACCTACCAAACATGACCTAAATGTACCACCAAGAAAGTAACACCAAGAAAGTAAGCACTTTTTTCCCTATGTGTATAATTTTTTTCATTACTTATTTATTATTCATTTTTTTGGAAAGTTATTATCACCAACTAATTGGAGATTGATGAATAGTCAGTAGTTCATTAATTATAGTTTTTGTCAAGGAATTTTTCATTTTCTCTATTCATAGTTTGTTGATGCAGAAAATTGCGCGATCCAGGACGACATCGTACCCTGCAAGACAGAAGATTGTCAGGGAGGTGACACCGGTGTGGTGCCGGCGAAGGACCCTCTGACGGTCAAGTCAATATTGACAGTCAATGGTATAAAGATAAAACACAAGTGTATTTAATAATTTTTGAAGTGGGAAGTGCTCATACTTTTCCTTCTTGCTAGCCACTTTTTATACTAGTTATAGTACATGTGGTTACGATTGTCCATCTTTAAATATTTCAACAAGTCAACCCTTGAATATCTCAACCAGTCAGTCCTTGAATATCTCAATCAAGCCAGGTTATTAGATAGTCCGCCAAACACAATCATATTTGTAAGGTTAAATAGTCAAAGGCAAACCGCCCAACCTTATCAGTAAAGAACACAAGGGAAATAATCACTCCCTATCAGTTGCCCCCTATTTTCATATGCGGCACGGGCATGAAAATATATAATAATTCATATACCGAGTAATAAATATATTTTTCTTTTTACATATATCGACATCTACATTAATTTTTATTTAAGTAGTAAGGATTTTAGTTGTTTCAAGTCAAAATTGTCTCTCTTCAATTATTTTTTTCTTTTTAAGTTTATATCTCATTTAAGGAAATCTAATTTAAAATTCAAGTGGACACTTAATTTGGGAGTCAAATTGATTCCCCACATAAATATATGAAGTTTATATACATACATATATATATATATATAACTATGGTTGGAGTTGGGAGTTGGATTCCCTTACACCATCTTTACATTGTTTGGGGAGGCAAATTTCTAATACCCTTAGGACATGTTTGGAAAGCATACTTTGTTTTCTAATTCCAACTTCATGGTGTATTGTTCAAAAGTATAATCAGTTTTGTGGGTTGTTTGGCAACAGACTATGCTTCCCACTTTCAGAAATCATCATGATTTGGACCCAAAAGAGAATCATCAAATTAGGTGATTCTCCATACTTTGTTTCCAATTTCACAAATGATGTTTCACAATTCTACTTCCATGTCAACCAATTTGTGCAATATAAATATTTTATATTTATCCAATGCTACATACTTTTAAAATATATATTTAATATATATATATATTTTTATAAATATATATATTTCAAAACATATAAATATATATGTTTTGAAATATATATATATATTCAAATATATATACATATATATTTCAAAATTATATATATATATATATTTCAAAATTATATATATATAGTTTGAAAAAAATATATATTTTAAAATATATATATCTTTTGGAAATATATATACATATCGAATTAATATATATATATTTCGAAATATATATACATATCAAATTAATATATATATTTCAAAAAATATATATAAATATTTTGAAATATATATATTTTTTTTGAAATATATATAACCCAAAAATATAATCAAATATTCCATAATTTTGTGACAAATTAGTGTACAAATGTTTCCATGTATTTTATTTTCATTTTTAGGTTTTTATTACATATATCTATTTAATGTTTTACCAAAAAAAAAAATCCCAAAGCAAAGCATGTCACCAAACTTGATTTGCTATCAAATTTTGTCGAAGCACCAATTCCACAAAACATGATTTGTTTTCATCAGCTTTATTTTTTCTCAGACCAAAATCATTAGCACCAAACATGATTTGCTTCTAAAATAAAACCACAACATAATACTTTGCTACGTTGCGCTTTCCTTTTTTTCAAAGGGTAGTAAAGTATTTTGGTGCCAAACATGCTCTTAGCATTTATTTAGTTTTTGTTATTATTTTCATAGTGATGGGAGTCCTAAATCCTAATGGACTGCTTTTATGATGTTTAGCCTGGTAGACAGCTTCGGGGCGTTTAACTTAATTCAATTTTTTTTTTTGTTTTGTTTGTTTTAACTTTACTTTAGCTAGGAGTCCAATTTTTAGACTCATTTGGCATTCAAAAGACTACTTACATATTTAAAGATATGGGAGTCAAAAACATGTCCGATTAATCTATTTCCTACGTGTTTTTTTTTAATCTAGAGTCCATTGTCCAAATGGACTCTTTTACTTTTACCAACCACCTCCTCTCTCGGGAGTTTGATCATTTGGGCATTTTTTTTATTGAAAAACCTATAGTTAAGAGTCCATTGCCCAAGTGGACTCTTTAACTTTTATCGAACACCTTTTCTCTCCATAGATTAAAGTCTTGGGCAAATGTTATAAAAAATTATAGTTAAGAGTCCATTGTCCAAGTGGACTCTTTTACTTTTACCCAACACCTCCTCTCTCAGAGATTGAAGTCTTGGACAAATATTATAAAAACTTATAGTTAAGAGTCCATTGTCCAAGTAAACTCTTTTACTTTTACCCAACACCTCATCTCTCCAGAGATTGAAGTCTTGGGCAAATATTATAAAAATTTATAGTTAAGAGTCCATTGTCCAAGTGAACTTTTTTACTTTTACCCAACACTTCCTCTCTCGAGATTAAAGTCTTGGGCAATTCTTTATTATTATAAAAAAACTCATAGTTAAAAGTCCATTGTCCAAGTGGACTCTTTTACCTTTACCCAACATCTCCTGTCTTTAAAGATTGAGCTCTCGGGTAATTATTTATTTATCGTTATTGTTGGGATAGTCGAATACTATGTCTCCTCGTATATCTATCATACATTGTCTAGGGAAACCTCCTAAAGAAAATAACTAATATTTATTTATTTATCTATGAGTAAAATATGTACTTCATACCCACACATGTATATTGGTAGTCTAATCAGACTGTAAATAACTAATTAAGTTATACAATATGCATATATACAAAGTTAACAGAAAATTAATAATTATTTCTCAAGTAGAATTCTTACTTTCAATAGAAAAAAAAAGGTAGGATAAAATAAATATCTTACCAGATTTATTTTTCTTTGTCAAGAACAACATCCTTCATTGCTTTCTTTTTCCTTTGAAAAATCTTCTTTCTTTTTGTGATTTCTTTGAGTTCTAACCATTCTGATCATGTGAGCCCAAATTCTGAAGATTGTAATGCCAAATACACCAAAGAACCGAAATATGATTGAGGTCTTCTTTTACAAGGAAGCTTGTCCAACTGAAATTTCACCATTGACCAAGGTGATTAAATATTTGCAAAATTGGGGCAATGTCTGATCACTCATACTTGGTCATTTTAATGTATGAAGTGAGAGCAACTTCTGATAAGGTCCAAGTCAACATAAATATTCGAGTAAATTTTTGACATTTAGTAGATGATGAAGTTCTCTTCCACTTAGGATAATGCCCCCGGTCTATTAGTCTGCCGGACTCGATAAGAATCTTCCTATTTTTCCCCCAGTTATGGGTAATTATAAATAATTGTTAATGTTTCATCTTTAGTTAGATGATGTATTCTTTGAACTTTAGTCGACTCACCCTTGTATAGAAAAATAGTGGTTATTTTCTCCCTTTGGTGAGGAAAGTGTATTTCAATTGTCATACCCATCTTTGTAGTTTGAGTAGTGTTCTTTTCCTCCCTTTAGTGAGGGAATAAGGTTTTAATTACCTCACTCACTTCTATGGATGGAGTAGTTATTCTTTTATCCCTTTAATGAGGGAATTAAGTTCTATTTTTTTTACGCATCTCTGTAGATGAAATTGTCATTCTCTCCTCCCTTAAGTAAGGGAAGAAAATTTTAATTATTTCGTCGATCTTGGTGGAGTGAATAGTCGTCCTCTCATCCCTTTAATGAGGGAATGAGGTATGTCTCGGGATTCACTCAAACCGCCCTTTTAATAAGGGACCCTTTAATAAGGGGCATCGATAACGAGCTTCATTCAGCTCACCTCATTTAGTGTGGAGGTTCATTTGGTAATGCCATAATAGTAGTTTTCGCTTAACTTGTTTGCCACTTTAACAGAGGGGTTGTAGTAACTTGTCAATTTAATTAGGTTGTCCCAATAATAAAGGGAGTTGCCTTGAATTGGTAGCTAACTTGCCCAACATTATGATGAAGTCGAGTGAATTTTGTACATGTTAGCTATCAGTTTTATAAAGTATACCATAGTTATTTTCCCATGCATGACTTATCTATACCTTCATGTGTTTTGTTAAAGAACACCAGAATGTACATTATTCATAAACCACCTCAACATAAGTGATAATAATGCTTAAGATATAAATAAATTCAGGATGATTCATGAGAATAAATAAGAGAAGGCATAATGATTACTTAAGTAACACAATTGTGTATAATAATAAAAAACTTTTATTGATAGGCTTGGTACTACAAGATTATCTATCATTTTTAGATTATGAAAGTTGTTGAACTTAACAATTTCATACTAATAATATGTGAGTTCGGCCATTTAGGGTCTGCGATCACATCGTTCAGATATATATGTATATATATATATATATATGTTAGTAAGTATGGAATCTTTGAAATTTTATTATACACAAGTGTTAGTTCATTTGTACATTTAGACACTAAAGGTTTCTACCCAAGCTAGGAAATTATGTGCCATGGTATATCAAAGGACAATGTGTCAAACTCTTTCTTCAAGAACAATTTTCCAAGGACTATTACCAAGGAGAATTTCCTAATAACTATTTTCCAGAACCATTTCTAAGAAAATTTTCCAAGATAATTTCATTTATTTGGTAGGTGGCCTTTGGCAGACCGCCTTGACAAGTCGCCTTAGGTAGTCTCTAACAAAGAGTCTTTGGCAGGAAACACCTTGGGTGGTCTTTAGCAGCCTTTGGCAGGCAACCTTAGACAACCTATGGCAGGCCGTCTTGTACAGTTTTTGGCAGACCGCCTTAGGCAATCTTTGTCAGGTAGCACCTTGGGTGGTCTTTGGCAGACAACCCTAGACAGCCTTTTGCAGGCTGTCTTTGTCGGGAAACACCTTGGGTGGTATTTGACAACCTTTGGTGGTAGACCGCCTTAGCAGTCTTTGGCAGGTCACCTTAGGGAGTCTTTGACAGACACCTTGGATAGTTTTTAGTAGGTCTTCCCAATAACAATTTCCTAAGGACTATTTCTTAGGACAATTTTTTAAAAACATTTTTCAACTTAAGTATATAAACATTGAGGGAATCATTGACACCTATGCTAGGTGTCTCTATTATGGTTATGAATTATTGTTAATTAATAACACAATTCAAATTGCATAGGGTTAATTCTTCAACTAGCTAATTGATCATTAATAAATAATCTATTTTATGAAATGAGATGACACCTTTGGTTTTCATGATACATCAAGTATAGTGTACTAGATTGATGCCATAATAAAAGATAAAATTAGGATTACAAAAATATCGAAGGGTGGTAACACATTTATCTTAATGTTAAAGTATAATGATAACACATAGATTGTCAAATAGCATTTCACAATCTATATAACTTATATATAATATCTTTTATTTAAAAATTAGGTATGGACTGATTACTTATCTGGTTTAAGATCACCTTCAGCCTTCATCCAGTGTGACTTTATTTTGCCTCCACTTCATTCCTTGGGAATCCACCTCGCCTCCAAATTGATGTTGGGTAGGCAAGCTAGCATGAGAGCTTATCATTGTCAGATCATCACATTGGATCAACTGGTCCAACCCTTGTTGTACAACTAGCTGGACATGTCGTTCCAATACTCTGGCGTGCTTCTGATGTATTTGTTCATGCCTTAGGATTTGTGCTTGGATCCATTGTTAGTTCTATGGCATTGCTTGGCTAAATAGTTGGGACATTGTTTAGCTGGACAACTAGCTGGGTTATTTGTCTAGATGATCAGAGAGGTTGTTTGGATGGACATGCAGAGATTATTTGCATGGACCGTCGGGATGTTATCGACTTAGATAGCCAAGGAAGTTGTTTGCGTGGACAACTCAAGAGGTTGTTTGCATAGATAGCCAAAGAGTTTGTTAGGCTAGAAAGGCAGAGACTGTTTGCCCAGACAACCAAGGAGGTTGTTGGGATGACGGAGACTATAAGCCAAAGAGGTTGTTAGCTTTACTTGCTCCAAATTGAGTTTTTCTCAGTTGGACCAACTGTTTCAGGAGGATTTATTGGTCATAAATACCGAGCCCTACATAATTAAATTTTTTATTAAATAATCAATCAGGTAGTTGAAAGAATAACATTTGTGATTTATATGGAATTAGATAACATCTTTGAATTGTGAGGATATGATGCATAATATTGATTTCGAATTAATACCATCGTATTAAAAGGTAAAATTTGAAATACATGGAGGTTGGAGGGCAATGAATTGTACTATATAAATGAATATCATACTAAAATATCACATATTTAAGAATTCAAAATTCAAAAAATGTGCGTGTGATATGTTTAACTAAAAGTTAGGCGAGGATTGGGCACTTATCTGGTTTAAGATCACCACATGGCTCCAACCAGTGCAATTGCTCTCACATTTGGCCTTGAACAGTGCGGTCACTCCTTATTTACTCTGCATCTATATTATTTCTTGGTGGATCACCCTTCCTTTGATGCTTTATACTCAATCATCTAAGTTAGGTGGATTTTGGTGCATAATAGACGTTTATCAGGGCTCTAGCTGGATTCCTTATTAATGTTGGGCATATTTGTGAAGAGACAGACCAACAGAGGAGTTAATTCTTACAAGGTTGTTGCCTTGTGCTAAATCAACTAGTCCAACCTTGAATGGAAGAACTGAATCCACCATTCCTGCGACTTGTTTTTGGTAATTTAGGTTGTCTCGGTGCTCCCAAGACAATTCCCTGCACCAGAGTCATACAGTAATGTTCACATTGTTTGCCGCCGACCTAGATCACCACAAAAGAAATATCCTTTAGGTAACCAAATGGTTCTCACAGACGGCGCCAACCATTGATGCAGAAAATTGCGCAATCCAGGACGGTGTCGTACCCTACAAGACATAGGACTGTCAGGGAGGTGGCACCGGTGTGGTGTCGGCCAAGGACCCTCCGACGGTCAAGTCATTATTGACAGTCAATGATATAGAGATAAAACACAAGTGTATTTAATGATTTTTGAAGTGGGAAGTGCTCATACCTTTCCTTCTTGCTGACCACTAAGCGTCTGCTTTCAGTTTTTTGTAGTATATTATAATTTGTAATATATTTTTCAATTTTTATAAGTTGCCTATAAAATTATAATTTGTAATATATTTTTTTTAGATTTGAATTTAAATAAATAAGTAAAATTATAAAAAAAATTATAATTTATTCAAAAAACTTAATTTAGTTTTCATTTTTTTTCCAGATAACATGTATGTATAGGCTTCAACAACTCAACTCAAATTTATTTAAGAGTATTTTAAGCATAAAATATCAATTTGGGACTTGGGAGTCATGTTCCAACTTTCCTATCTTGCACCAACAAGCAATACCAACAATAAAGAAATCACAGTTTGACTGGAAATTAATCTTTACTAATTAATCTTTAGGAAGTGAAGCTTCGAAGCAATAAAGAAAGAGGAGAAAAAATGACCCACTTTAGGTGAGACACAAATTGAGTGACCAAGCACGCCGTTATGTTAGACATAAATTCGAGAATTCACAGTTTGACTGGAAAGTAAAGTAAACTATGTGCGCACGTTAGTTGGCCGTCCCTTTAAAACACGTGAATAGTTATGGGATGTTTCCTTGACGCCGTGGTGCGCATTGCCTCAACATTCACGTGCAACCTTTCTACTCCATCGGACTTTGACTAGAGCTAATAAGAGGAAACGTGAGGCATTAATTGCAAGTTTCCTCCGTCCTTACTTATTTCCACGTTTGTTCCAATTAGTGATGTTATATATATATATATATATATATATATATATATATGCAATACATTATGTATTATTTAGTTTGTAATGCTTTTGAAATGCGATCATATAATTATACAGTTTAAAATTTATTTTATATTTATTTTTAAGATTGATATTATCCGAATCCATTACGTCGTTATCGTGACAGCAATCAAAATTGATACTCAAATAGCATGTCATGATTTTATTAATATATAATTAATGATTTTATATGTCTTTTTCGAAAATTGATTATTAAAATTTTTGTTTATGGATTTTGAAATATTTTTGTTGAGCCCATGGGCTAGAAAAGAGGGAACTATTTATGATTTTTGTCTCTTGTTAATCGGGATGTTCGGACTTTTGTCATGTAAAACAATCCGATGATTCCCATTAGATAAATTGCAGATTATGTCTAGTTAAAATAAAGGTTATTACCACAAAAAATTGTGTGGTTTCACAAAATCATCAAACTATCTATTGACCTATCAACTAACCTCCTGAAGTTTTTAATTTGATCAATTCACCCCCTGAACGTGAATTGAGTGAATTTTTTGGCACAGAAAAAGTGAAGTTATTGGAATACCTTTAATTGAAACGACTGTGTATTAAGTCAAAATTAATCATACTCATAAGGATATTCTAGTATTCTTACTTTTTCGGTGCCGAAAAATTCACTCAATTCACGTTCAAGGACGGATCGATCAAATTAGAAACATCAGGGGATTAGTTGATTGGGCAAGGGGCAATTTGATGATTTTTTGTGAAACCACATGTGTTTTTTTTATAATAGCCCTAAAATAAAATATGAGAGGTGATATTTATTTCTAACTAACCCAATTTTTTCCACTTAATCAGAGCCTATATAATTGTAATAATCAAAACTATAAAAACATATGCTTAAATGAAAAATACAGTTTCCCCCACCGGTACCAACTACTGTATATATATATATATGTTTGTATAAATATGTATATATACAAACACAATTATAATGGGGGAACAGTTAGTTGTTTTTAGCTGAAAAAGTAGGGAAAAGGGCATGTCCTTTTGGAATTGGATGGACCAATGTTGCTAACAGTTTGTTTCACAGAACTTTCATGAGATTTGGATTGAGTTGGGTCAATTTTAGGGAAGAGACCTAATTGTCGGTTTGAACAGTTTTCGATTTCGGCTCGTTTAGGTCCAATCTGTTCAACTAATTATTAGACCTTCCCGTGCCGGCCTAGAGATTAAATCGACCATTTTAGAAGACTCTGTATCATCTTCTGTTACGTATTATTTTGATTTCACAATATCTTTAAAAATTAATATTACTTGAGTTATAAAGTTATCATAACCAAAACCCATATTACAACAATAAAATCATACCCACGACTATTAGATACATGTGAATGACATGTACATGGTAAATAATATATAACCAATTTAAAGATTAAGAGAGCTAAAACTAAAATCATTTTTCATATCTTATAGTTATAATATATTCGAGAAAAAAGAACAAATTATTTTAATTATTTTTTTCTTTTCAAAAGACAAATATTGTTTCGTACAAAATAATCAATATATAATATTTTTGGTGTCAACACTAAGTACTTGAATTTTATATTTAATAATTATACTTTTCAAATTATATAAGTAAAGACAACAAGTATTTTCTAATTAAATTATAGGATTATTTTAGTAAACCCCTCTCTACTATTGAATTTAATCAACTAATCCTTCCATGTCCGAATTGTCCCATGTGCTTTCCAATTTAATCACCTTGCCCCCCACCCTCACATTTCATCATATATATATATATATATATATTTCAAAAAAGATATATATTTTGGAAAAAATATATATTTCGGAATACATATATATATTTTGAAATTTTTTTATATATTTGGAAAAAGATATATATTTTGGAAAAAATATATATTTCGGAATACATATATATATTTTGAATTTTTTTTATATATTTCGAAAAAATATATATTTCGGAAAAAATTTATATTTTAGAAAAAATATATATATATATTTTTCGAAATATATATATTTTTTGAAATATATTTTTCCTGAAATATATATTTTCCCCCGAAATATATATATTATTTTTGAAATATATATATATTCGATATATTTATATACGAAAATGTTATCTTGCTCCTCAGGGAGCAAGATAAGCCTACTCACTTTTCATATTGACATTTAGATGTGATTGACATAAATAAATAAGTTAACATTTAAAATTTAAGAATCATATCTAACGGTCAATATAAAAAGTGAGTATGCTTATCTTACTCCCTAGGAGGAAGAGATCATTACTCATTATATATATATATTCCAAAAAATATATATTTTTTTCGAAATTAAAAAGTATATGAAGTAATTCGAGCATATGAGGGGTTAGTTGATTAAATTAAAAAACACATGGGGCAATCGGAACATAGGATGGGTTAATTGATTAAATTCATTAATAAGGGAGAGTTTACTGAAATTAACCCTAAATCATACATACTTATTATATAGTTAGAGTATTTCTTGCACATCTTTCATACTACAAAAAAATATTAGTATGTAGTGACAAAATTTTAGTGTCAAATATTTAGTTGGTCACTATAGTACAAAAAATTATTTTTATTTTTATTTATAATAGTTAAGGTATAACAATAATTTTTACCATCATTAAATATAATCTAAAAAATTTCTAATGTCAAAATTTCATATGATAATTTACAACCCGTCGCTAAAAGTTATAATTGTAATTTTTACCCTTTTTAATGATAATTGCAACCGTCACTAAAAATATTTATTCTGGTTGTTCAAATTAACTTGTTTTATTTTAACCTATAAATTAATTGTCTGAAAAAGTCGATGCACAATTACGTAGTGAATAGTGATATTAATCACCATTATTGATTAAATACTACTCCTCTCATGCTCATGAGATTTATTTTTTTAATAAAATCTGAACTACTTTTTGGCTTTGATCACAATTGTAGCTGTCACAAAATATCCCGAAATATCTTGAACGTTTGGTTTTCAAAATGTAGACATTGCAATGTGGCTCCACTAAGAAGTAGCCTTTCATGGAGCAACTTGACTAAACACACAAACTTAGTATATTTAATACTCCATCCCAAATTATAAATCGTTTTGGAAAATCCAATTTTTTTAAAAAATAATTTTTATTATAATATTACTGAATAAAATATCAATTTTATCTATGATCTTATCATAATAATGTGATAATTTATAATGTATATATTTTATAATTTTAATAATTAAAAATTAAATTAATAATTTAATCAAATAAAATATTTTAATTTTTAAAAAATAAATATTTATTTTGACACGGAGGGAATTCATACTTGTACTAACAAATAATGGACCTAGCCTAGTAGTTGAGTACACCAAGATGAGGAAACAATATCAAGAGAAGTGATGAGTTTTGTATTATGTTTGAACAATTCAAAGCAAGCACTTGGACAAGAGAAGAAGCTATCATGATAGTGACTTAAGCTTAACTAAATGTGATCAAGTTGCTGTTTGGCTTTGGATTAGTGGTCCCAAACCAAAGTGTCCACAACAACCGAGAAGAAGAATTCTTTGCTTTTGGGGGGTAGTTGTTGGAAAGTCGAGATCTAGAAAAGCTATTTTTTTTTTCTTTAAAAACCTAACCAAAGAAGCACACCAAAAGTTGAAAAAAAATAAGCTCTTTTCACTCTCCTTCCTATCCAAATTCTTCATATGAATATTTGGATGTTGAATTTTAGATCTAGAAATGAAGAATACCTCCAAATTTGGATACAAATTCGTCTTTGAGAGTAACAAGAAAGGATGGCGTAGATGATGGTACACGTTATATCATATACTTTCCATTTCCAAATGAATCTATAAAATCAAAATCTATCTAAAATTTGACTTTTATAGCATATTCTTTTTGTATTACCATACGAAACCAGTGGAGTAAGAGAACTAAACTAATACATTTGAATTTGATGTTTTTATTCCTTTTCCTCTTTTATGTCAACTACAATAAATTGATGAGCTAAAATAACATAATTCACATCATATCCGATTTTGAGGTTGATCTATCAGACGGATTTGAGTAGATTGCGTTTTATGAGTTGATTTTTCGTTTTGTAACGTTTTGCTGTGGAATAAGATTTTAAAACTGATACTAGACATCAAAAATGAAAGACTAGGGTAGAGTGTTTTGTGTGTAAGTAGGAATAGATATTGGGTATTTCGGGATAAATTCACGTCATACTCCAAGCCAATAATAAATATGAGTGTAATACACGCACTACTTGTTTTATTGAATTGGGATACCCTGCATCATACTTATCCATATGATCATCAATAATTTTTCGTTTATGTAGATACTTGAAATGCATTAAACTTTTTTATAAAGTTAATTAATTTTTAGAACCAAAATGTATTCAACAATTGACTTTTTAACTCATTACATTTACAACCCAGTATGATTTGTATATCATTTATTATTTTCACTCATCATTAAGTTTGTTTTATGGTTCAGTTGTGGAGCATGGAACACCAACTTTATAATTTTGCTTTAGGTGCTTTTTTTTTTTATAATTAGTTTCTTTTATTAGGTTTTTTTTCCCTTTCTTTCTTTTTGTTTCTTTTTTGTTTTGTAGAGCTTGGAAAAACTAAACTGCATTATTTTTCACTTGTTTAAATATATTTCAAAGAAAATAATTTATACATATATATATAGATATTATCTTTTGGGCGTTGTTTGGTCAATTTTACAACATTAAAAAAAAGGTAATAATAATCTACAATTCATTATGTTTTCTTGGAAACTATAAGGATTGTTTGTGAACACTTGGGCTCAAATGTAGTTTAGTCCTAAACTCAACTCAACTCATCTCATTAAATTAAGAAATATCATTAAAACAATTAACCTAAACTCAACTCATCTACTTAAATAAGATTAAAACAATTATTATTATTTTTGCAGTCTTAACACCAAGGCTTAAGGGGGACAAAAATTTAAACAATGATATATAAAATAATTTTATCCATTGGCGGTCATTGAAATAACAAAATGTATTGTTCATCAGTCATCACATTCTTCATGCAACATTATTCTGGCGGTTAATAAAGTATTTCTGTCATAGTTATAGTAGTTAAGCAATTAATTCTAGTGTTACTAATATTTAATGCAAGCCCACCAGTCATTTAATGTAACAACTCATGGAATTAATCATGATAAACCGACTTCAACGCTTAACTTGGAATCTTATATAGGAGTTAATTTTATATAGTGTAATATTTTATAAATATAACTTTATTCAATCAAATTAAATTTTTATTTGATCATCTACTTGAACTTTTCGATTATTCATAGCAATTATATTTACCATGATCTTGAAGCCTGATTCATTGATAACATTTTGTGAAAAAAACTTAACACTTTTTTAATGATATGAAAAAAAAAATGATGTAATATTATTAAAAATATCATTAGTCAGGGTATTTAAAACAAATTTGATGTTATCGCAGAATAATAGAGGAGTATTCAGTATAATAAACACCGATTATCACCATCGGACATAATTAAATCAAACTTCAAGAAATTGGTGTATTTTAATATTTACTACTTGACAACTGTATGCTATGAGCTCGATCCCTTATTTATGTATGCTGATAAGTCTAATATATATTACTTAATTTACACACACAAATATATATATATACAAATATATATATATACAAATATATATATATATATATATATAATTGAGGAGTAACCACTTGTTCGACCCACAAATCACGTTTAGTTTCTGCTCGTGAAGGTACAAAATGGACTGTCATCCTATGAAAATATGGCTTTGTTATTAGTGAAGTTCAAATGCCAACAATTAAGATATAATTAAGTTGAAGCAATTTGCTTAATTTAATTTGTCCAAGTTGGGGCTCTAGATTTTCATTCCTCTTAAGTCAAAATGTTGCTCAGATGTTGTATATGTTTTCATGTTTGACTATTTTCTAGGAAGGTACATCGTACACATAATGCTCAATTATTTCTAATTAATTCGCATCAAAATCATGATTGAAAATGCTTCAGTATTGAAGCCTTAAGAAAAGAACATAAATGTAATAGTGAATATATCTAAATTAATTACCCTATTTCGAAATTAATGATGAATACATTTATTAATGTCTCCTTCCAAATATTAAATCAATTTGATTGAAATGGGAGGTATAGATGGTCTTGTCTCAAAAATTGATCCGGATGAGAAATTGATTCGTTAGTGTTGGCATAAACTCAGTTCTTAATATGTCACACCAAAAATTCATTTGGGTGGGATCACTGATTTGAATTAGGATTCAGATCGAACAGACATGATAATTCGATCACAACAAAAAGTTACGCAACTTCATATGAAAAAAATATTAGAAAATATTATCTCACATATGAAAAAATAATATTAGAAAATATTATCTCACATATGAAAAAATAATTGAATGTATATAATATAACAGTTGATTATGTGATTGGTTATTAACACTATAACAAAATTCGTTACAAGAAAAATCGTCACTAATGTTTAAAATTTTGTCATTAAAAGTTTTTATAATAAAAATTTACCGTCACGGCACCATCATAATAATGTGCGTCATGTGCGTCGCAAATTCTATACTGTGAGAATTAATTTATATTCGTCACTAACAATTACTAATTATGACGAAATAACAAAGAATGAGTAGTTATTACGTTCATATGATTGTTTAATTATTCTTATTCCTATCTTTCTGATCTCTCATAAATTGGATTATGTCATGTTTTTTTATAAATAGTAAAATAATTTTACAATTTAAAATAATGTGCGTGACATCATGATATTGCACGAAGTGAAGAAGATTAAGATCTTACTTCTTATATTTAGTTCAATTCCCAATAAAATTTAATATATTTATAAGAATAACTTTTCATCTGCAAATCCTATTTAATTATGTTTTTTTGTCAGTAAGAGAAAATAATAAATAAATCCTATTTAATTGTGTGATTGAGGAAGACTCAACATAGGTCCAGGAAATGCAAAGGAAATAACTATTAACCACCACGTGAGCGCATTTATAGAGGAATTTTCCATGTATCACAATCCACCTCCACACCTTTATTATGTCCTCGAAAGTTGAACCTCTCTTTCTTTATTTACTTCCTGTTTTATTTTACAAAACAACCATATAAATTAAATTAGTTACTCCCGACCTTTTTTAGTTATCTTTGAAAAGTAATTTTTTGATATTATTTTTATTTTTATTTTGCCCTTGATAATGTAGTATAATTATAATTTTAGTGAGGTGCATTGCTTTTTAAAGTTAATTAAGATAGATAATTTGAAAAAATATATAATAATATTGTATTGAGATTCGAAACTAAACAATTAATTTTAGACAAGTAAATTGGGCAAAGTGGACAACTAAAAATGGACGGAGGGAGTATAATAAAATAATTACTAATATAAAAAATATATATCAATTATATTTACCGTGTGAATAAGTGTCTGTTTACGAACCGTTTTTGTTTTCTGTTTCTTGTTTTTACTTATTGAAATTTAAAAATAAAATTAAAAACGCGTTTCTTAATTTGCTTCTGTTTCTAAATTAGAGAAAACATTTCCTCTCATTACAAAGGAAAGAGGAAGCAAAAAAAAAGTGTTTTCTCTTTTTATTTCTTCTCACTAACCCTGATAATCAATAATAAAAAATATTAAATATTAAATCAAATAATAAATAATGTATAATAAAAATAAATTAAATAATAATAATAAATAAAATGAATACATAATAAATAAAAATGAATAAATATTAAAAATAATATTTAAATAAAATAAATAAATAAAATAAAATGAATAGATAATAAATATAAATTAATAATTGATAATAAAAAATTAATTAATTAATTAAATGATAAATAAATAAAATAAAATTATAAAAATTGAAAAAAAACTGGCTTAATTCAAAATTATTTTTATATTGTTGAAAAATAAAAATTGTAATTCTTTTGTTGATGATTTTTTTAAACATATTTTCTGTTTTTTATTTCTATTTCTAAAAATAATCAATAATTAGTAAACAAGATTTTAATTTTTGTTTCTCCTACATAAATCAAAATCATGATTCTCCATTTCCAAAAAACAAAAAGGGTTCGTAAACGGGCCGTAAATTTTCTCATTTACCTATGAGTAAGAGATTATTTTTATAAACATTGATATATGTCTTAAATTGTATTTATATAACATATTAATGTATATACATATATATATATATATATCATTCTATTTTTATACACATACTGTAGATGCTAAAAATTGCACAACACAAGAATTGAATGTTTATTGATGATTTCTTTTTTGTTTATATACATATACTTTTTGGGCTTTGAGCCCGTTAGGGCAACATTCCCTTACACATCAATATTTTTGTCTTTTTGCCACGTCATTAACTTGCTCTTTAGGTTTGTTCTAAAAGATATCGGTTGACTGGCCTGAGATGGCCCCCATGCTCTTGGGCTCAGATTGCTTTTAGTGAGTCGGTGATCTTTGTGGGCTTAGGTGCTTGATGGGCCTTACTATTTTCACACGTACATAGACCCCTTATTGGTTATGGGTCTTTTAAGTGCATCAGGCCCATGATTGAGAAGAACGTGTGAGATACGCATACATTACCCCTGTTGGGTGATGTGACAGAGTAATTAAATGGAGCCAGTTGTATCTCATCATTTGAATTCAAGTTCGTGGCTCTCGTGGCCTAGATTATCGTGAGGGTGGCTGAAAAAGCGGCATGGTGCTCCGTTACTTGTGCAAAAGGTATTTAATTCTCATCTTTAACCCCTATAAATAGTTTCACTATATACTTCTTGCAAGCTTCTCATTTTGCGATTTTTATTTTCTCAGCAAAAAGAAACTCTCTGCAAATCATTTTTCCAATCGTTTTCACCGAAAACTGGAAATTCTCGCCGGAAAACTCATAAATCCTCGTCAGAATCCACTTCTAGTGTAAGTTCCTTCTTCTCATTCTTCTACATTTCTTCCCAAAATTTCTGATAGTGATGAAACCTGGTCAGCTAGTGAACTTCGTTCTTCATCAGTTGACCCTGATGCCTCGCTCAGCCCTCCATCGATTGAAGTGGTTAGGACAACTAGATCCAGTCCTCCCGAGGTTACCCAAACTGTTAGTGCTGGAAGGGCCACAACTGGGGAACAGGTTGGGGGTAGTTCGGGTACACGATTTTATGCAGATCCCCTCCCTGCTATACTTAGGAAAGATGTAGTTCTAAAAAAGTTGAAAGAGAAAGCAAAAGTTCTTGAAGCGGTGAGTGTTGGGCGTCAGGTGTGTGCAATATGTGGTTAAAAACAACACTTTAACGACACTTTAGGTTTTACCCTTCTGCAATCGCACAGATCAATTGTAGTCAGTTTTGCTTGAGTAGGGGAATATCGATCCCACAAAGACAAGGATTGTTCACTTCAATAGTCTAAAAACACTGAATTATATTTTTCCGAAAAAAGTTTGGTTTTGTGAATTATCTAATACTAATAAAAATAAAACATAAAGCAATAATGAATAATAGTTGTGATTCAGAGAGAGAGAAAAGTAGGGTTTCCTCACTCCACCACTAACCGCATAACATAGTCCAAATTCTATTTCAATTGCATGAGGGCGATCCATTGACTGTGAATCAGGTCGCACCGCGCCAACAGTTTGACCCCAAAAAAGATTACTCTCAACCGGATCGCGACAACCCATCTCAAGACTAAACTGATTAGTGCATGCCAACTACTAACATAAAATAAATACGGAAAAGTAAATTAAAGCATGAAAATAAACTAAAGCATGTCTATATCAGTTTGTCAAGGCATGACCTGTGTCAACCTAAGGTTTCGAGTTTTATGACCACTATTGTGTATAAAATCATAGATTAAACATCCGAGTTCCAGCCCATAGTGAATAATTGTGATTGTGTAAGATAAATATATTCGAAAAGTCTAAGACAATAATCAATTCAAATATATAAACTTGTATCACGAATAAAAACGGTCTCTCATCTAACACAATCATCACAATATAGTCACAGTTTCCCCTCTCTACAATTGAATATAAAATTAGAACTACATTACTTGGCTAGGGTTTTGCGAGAAAACCCTAGATACCGAGTTAGTTGATCATGGCGGAGAAAGTCTGCATTGTCAGTGTAGAAACGTTTTCCATAATCTTCTTCTCTGGATCTCTAGGTCTTCAATGGTGGTTCTCTTCAATGAAAGCAAGTCTGAACTTTGAACATGAGAAATCTATGAATGAACGTGTATGAAAATCAGAACCATAACTCTAAACCTAACCCTATCATATTTATAGACAATTGAGGGAAACCCTAATGGTTGACATTTTCTGTAATTTCATAATACATGAATAATGTCTATAAAATCTTATGTGTATAAGCATGTATGTAGAGGTCTGGAATCACCGATCACTTAAAATATCGAAGCAGGGACAAAACTGGAAAATTTTGAAATAACTTCGAAACAACTTCAACACGTAAAGGGATCACGTGGACATAAGGTGGGGCCTATGCTCCTGACCTAAGCTTGGGCGTAGGGTCCCCCTTTGGCTCACAAATCAAAACATAGCTCAGGTCCAGTCTACCTCTTTTTCCCTTTGACGATGTAGGGTATGATACATCTTTTGCTGTAAAAACTCATTTTTTCATATTTGAGCTAGACTGGTTACCTTTGACTCCCGATGCTTTTGGGTGAAGTAATAATGTCTCAAAATGACATTTTTCCCTTCGGTGAGATAATGATGTCGGGGAATGACCATTTTGCCCTCTGGTAGCTCTTTTTTGCTCTGACACACCTCTTGATTCCTTTCTTGAGATAAAAACGAACACGAACTCAGTTAATTCACCGAGATTAGCTCTGTTTCTTCATTAAGCTCTTGAAACATGCTTACACATACAAAAGAGATAAAAATACCAAATAAAAGAATGTAAAGACATAACAAACGCAAGATAGAGGCAAAAAATGACCAATATTGAGCACCTATCAGTGACCATCAAGCTTTATCCCAAGAAATGGGACTTTAGGATAGGAGAGGGGGTTGGGGATGACCAGATTCAGCTTTCGGTTTACCATCTTTGGGTCATTCGTTTCCCCATCCACCACTTCTTTCTCTTCATTCTGTCTACCCTAGGTCTGGCTCCACTGTAAGTTGGGCTAAACTTCTTCAGGATTCTAGCCATCGTATTGCTGCTCAATCGAGATCTGGGTCTGGCTGAGGTCTTGTTTTCTTACAGGTTATAGGATCAGAAAGACTGTCGGGGTCGTTACAATCTTTTTCCCTTTTAGGGGAGAAATATGTGTGATGACACTGAGAAGTCCAACAAGGGTTGTAAAGAGAGGATGATCTTGGTGAACTGGAGCTGGAGGCATCCCAATTCAGAGGGATTCATGATCCCCAAAGTGTTCGGTCAACACCTATTCCCCTTTTTCAAACCCTACCATAGGGGAAACTGCTTCTGCGAACTGTGCAATGACAAGTTGGAAGGTCATGTTCTTGAATTTTTGGGAAAACCCGATATCTATAAAACTCCAGATTTCATTAAATCTCATTTTGATCTTCTTAAATCCAAAGTTTGGGGTAAGCCATTGATGATGTGTATTGACTACCTGACTGGTGATGATTTGTAAGAACTGTCATTAGAAGGAGTAAGAATTATGTTGAGGATTCCCCAACCTAGCCTGAAAAAAAAGAATAAGAGGGGATCGGCCCCCTCAGCCAATCATGTTAACCCTTCAAGCTCTACCCCTCCAGTTCTCAAAGAATTGTCATCGCCACCCCCTCAGGAGGAGCCTTTGTTTATCCCGCCTCCTCCTCATTCAGGAGAGGAGATCGTTATCATCCCCTCTTTCAGGTGGGACTCCTACCACTCCATCCTGATTTGCGGGTGATGGGACTTCAGCCTCTGCTGGTGAGGGGGCCACTTTACCATCTTCGCCTCTGATAGATGTTTCCCGTCCCCAATCTGAGGACGAACAGTCCAATCGATCAATCAGGCCCCAATTGCAGACTGCAGCTTCCCTGAGCATGAGAGAAAGGTCTGGAGAAGCTGTAGAGAAGAAACTGCTCATTCCTTGGCACCCAACCATAAAACTTCCTGGGGGCGACTTCTTGGTTAGGGGAAATGAGACTATCAATAACCTTGAGGCCCTTCGGACTATGACGCTTCAGGTCTGGACTCTAGTTGACCGAAAGGCCATCCAACAGGTATCGAGGAATGAACTGAGTCTGACTGGCCCCAAGATAACTATGAAGGTGAGTTGTTTGTTTCCTTTAACTTGTGTTTTTTCTTATCCTTATGATCTGGAGATTGATCTTGTGTTACCTATGTTTATCTGACAGATATTGTATCTAACTGAGGCTTATAACTCTAAGTTGGAGAGTGATAGTAAAGCTCTAAAGAACTCGACAGATCTTCTGAAGCTGAAGGAGGAGGCCAGACAGAAGGTGGCTGCTTTGTTGGTGACTGCCAATGAAAAGTTGGAGGCTCAAACCATGCGGGCCATAACAGCTGAGCTGTAACTTCGGGCAGCCGAGCAGAAGCTAAAGGAAATGGAGGAAGCCCATCAGACTCTGACAACCCAGAATCAGGAGCTGTTGGCCCAGACTGAGACTCTAAAGGTCTCAAATCAAAAGCTTTTGGAAGAAAAGGTTGAAACTGAGAACCTACTGGTAGTGGAGAGGTCCACAGTGGAGATGTGCCATCGGGGTGGCAATCAGATGTATAAACGCTTCATGGACACTTCCAACTATTGGGTCGGGTTTGGTTGGAGGCCATGCTTCCTGGATCTTCAAAAACCTATTGAGGAGCGGGATTTCAATTCGGTGGAGGAATTGGATAAATCCCTTGGCATAACTCATCCATATGACAATCCAGAAGCTGGCCCAGACGACCTTATTTTCTGTGAGTTCTTGACCAAACCCCTTCCAGGGTCTAATCCTGCTCCTGGCTCGGTCTCATTTGAATTAGCTCTAGTTCCTGATTCTACTGTTTAGCTCGATCCTTCTAGAACATATTCAAGTGTTTAAGAGGGGGCTGTTACCAGGGCCAGTGACAGGATCAAAGAGTTTGGACCTCAGTTCAGATACCAGGGGCAAAAGACTTAGGGTGCGTTTGGTAACTAGTGTTTTCGTTTTCTTTTTTTATCTCTTGAGAACAAAAAATTTTCTTGTTCTTGTCCTAAGGGTAATCCGAAAATAAAAACACGTTTGGTTGGAAATTTTGTCTAAAAAATTTTAGGGAACAAAAAAAAAAAAACTTTTTGGAGGTTGAAGATGAAAGTTAGGGTTTGGAGGTTGAAGATGAAGGTTAGAGAATCTGCAACAATTAATTTTTTTTTTTGGTAAGAACAAACAGTGCCGAAAACAAAAAAACACCATTTTGGTGTTCTCAAATTTTGAACTAAGGGTGATAAAACGTATTTTTACTGTTCACGAAAACAAAAATCATCAAAGGCTCCCAAACGCATTTTTGTTCCCGTGAACAGTGGAAAAAACAAGAACAAAAACGGAAACACCCCTATCCAAATGCACCCTTAGTTTTTCTTCTTTGTTTTTTGTTTGTTTTTTTGAACTTTTGTTCTTGTAAGCCTTGGCCACTGGGGCCTATATTTAATATAAATTTTGGGATATTTTTAGAACATAACCAACGAATATTTACTTTGGTTTTTGATATTGTGGTCACTTTTATGTCCTTAGGGCTTTTGTAGCCTGCCCTTTTATTTAAGTGTTGTACCTTTTGGGCTCTTGAGGCCATTCGAGAGATGTCATAACACTTAGTTAATTTTGTAAAATTTTGATCACTTGTGGATTGGTGCTGTGTCTTTCGGAATTTTGAGGCCATGCGAGAGATGTCACAACACTTGGTTATTTTTTATAAAATTTTGATCATTTGATCTCTTGTGGATCGGTGTTGTATCTTTCGGGCTCTTGAGGCCATTCGAGAGACATAACAACACTTGGTTATTTTTTGGACAATTTTTATCACTTAATCTCTTGTGGATCGGTGTTGTGTCTTTCGGGCTCTTGAGGTCATGCGAGAGACATAAAAACACTTGGTTATTTTTTGTAAAATTTTGATCACTTGATCTCTCGTGGATTGGTGTTGTGTCTTTTGGGCTCTTGAGGCCATGCGAGAGACATAACAACACTTGGTTTTTTTTGTAACATCAATCATCTGTAAGCCATCTTTGTCAAGAAAAAACAATTTTACTAATGCTAATTTAATTGATTTGACACTGATGACTGTTTACAAAAAAAAACCGAATAAGATAAGATGAAATCAAATTGGTCCGCTATGGGTAGTACCTTTTTAGGCGAGAGACATTTTGGGAGTTTGGCTCCATTCTACCGTCTTCGTTTTTTCGAATACAATATGCCCGTACCCGATAACTTCGGTGATGGTGTATGGGCCCTCCTAAGGTTCCCTAAGCTTGCCCACAAGCCCGATCTTTCCTTTAAGGACCATGTCCTCGACCTGAAATTCTCTTCTTTTGACTTTCTGATTGAAATGATTTCGGATGCATTATTGGTAGGCAACCAACCTGATCCCTATTACTTCTCTCATTTCATCCAATAAATCAAGATTGTGAGCCAGATGCTGGTTATTCGAGCCATCTTCCCAGGCCTGGCTCCTGAGGGTTAGAACTCTGATCTTTGTGGGGATCACAACCTCAGCGCCGTATGCCATGGTGAAGGGCATTTCTCCGGTGGGTTGCCCAAGTGTCGTTCTGTATGACCAGAGTACTTCGGGTAGTTTTTCTAACCAGGCCCCTTTGGTTTATTCGAGATTTTTTGCGAGAGTGTTGAAGATGGTTCGGTTTGTTCTTTCAGCTTGTCTGTTCCCTTGCGAATACCTGACTGAAGATGTGTTTTGATTAATGCCGTATTCAGCGAAAAATGCTCTTACCTTCCTGTTGTCCAAGTTTCTTCCATTGTCCATCATAATTGTTCTCGGTAGCCCAAATCTGCATATTATGTGGCTCCATATGAACTTGATGACGTGGCTGCTTTTAATTATAGGATAAGCTTCGGCCTCTACCTATTTTGCGAAATAGTCAGTGGCTAGTAAAACGTGGGTGGTTGATCGTATTGCCATCGGGGGAGGGCCCATGATATCCATTCCCCACCGAGCAAATGGATGCGGGACCACGGTTGGGTGTAGGAACTCTAGCAGCCGATGGATAACATCTTTATGCATTTGGCATGTTTTACATCTTCAGACATAGTCATCGACGTCCCGTGACAGGAAAGGCCAAAAGTAACGTTAGGAGAGTATTTTGTGAGCAAGAGATCTTCATCCAGAGTGGTTCCCGCAGGACCCACTGTGGATTTCCTACATCACTGCTTTTGATTCAGAGGGGGTTACACATTTTAAGTACGGAACTAAGAATGATTTCTGATAGAGTTACCCCCTTATGATTGAGTATCTGGCTGAATTCATCCGGATCTTGCGAGCTTCAGCTTTGTTCTCCGGGAGGGCCCCATACCTAAGGTAATTTATCAAGGGATCCATCCAGCTAGGTTCCCACGGGATGAGCATTACATGCTCGAGTTCTTGAATGCTTGGTCTGGCCAGGAAATCTACTAACACAACTTGGGTCAGGTCCTCACCAGCTGAGGATGCCTAACAGGCTAGGTGGTCAGCTATAGTGTTTTCATTTTTTGGGATTTGGGTGAAAGTTATTTTCTAAAAGTGTTTTGTTTCCTTTAACATGAGTGTCCGATAAGACTCCATTTTTGTATAATTTGTTTCATACTCTTATTTGATCTGCCGAATGACCAATTAGGAGTCATTGTGCACTCTTAGAATCTGGATCTAAAGGCTTTTGGTCAATCGCAGACCGGATATGATCGCTTCATACTCAACCTCGTTATTGGTAGTCAGGAACTGCAGTCGTACTAACATATGAAGACAAGTACCATCGGGTATATGGATCTCTTGGCCAATCCCTAACCCGTTTGAACTGGCTGACCCGTCCACGAATAACTTCCAGGTATCTAGTTTATCCTGCTAATCGATCTCCTTAGTTTCCTCCTCAAGTAAGAAGTCTGCTACTACCTGACCCTTGATGGAGACCCGGGGTATGTAGGTTATATCATATATGCCCAATTCGATGGCCCATTTAGAAATTCTATCAGAAAAGTCAGGCTTTGACATAATGACACGGATAGGAGTGGGGGTCGGGACAATGATTGGATGTGCTTCAGAATAATGCCTAAGCCATCTCTTTGCGTTTAACAGTGATAACACCAACTTTTCATGTCTACTGTACCGAGTTTTAGCCACTGCCAAGGATTTACTAGTATAAAAAATATGTATTTGCAAGCTCCCATCCTCCCTAACGAGGGTTGCACTAGTTGAAATAGCGGACATTGCCAGGTACAGATACAAGACTTCACCGGGTTCCGGTGTGGCTAGGATTGGGGGCTTGGCCATATATTCCTTCAATCTTGCGAGGGCCTCGAATTGCTCATGATCCCAGATTTCACCCTTCATTGCCTTTATTGCCTGAAAGAATGGTATGCATTGATCGGTAAGTTTTAATATGAATCTGCTGAGGGAAAACACTTTTCCCGTTAGGACTTGAATATATTTATATGTTTGGGGTTCTTTTATTTCCATCAGAGTCTTGACTTGAGTCGGGCTAGCCTGAATTCCGGTTCGGTCCACAATGTGTCCCAGGAATTGTCCGAATGACACGCCGAAGGAACATTTCTCCGGGTTGAGTTTCATTCCATGTTTCCTGAAGGTGTCAAACACTTGTTGCAGATGTCCCAGATGGTCTCCCTCCTTTCTGCTTTTGACCACAGTGTCGTCGATGTAAGCTTCGATCACAGTACCCATCATCCCTTTAAAAATCTTGTTTACCAATCTCTGGAAAGTAACACCTGCATTTTTCAGTCTAAGAGACATAACTCTAAAATAGTATGTACCTGTTTAGGTGATGAATGATGTCTTCTCCTCGTCGGCCGGGTTCATTCTTATCTGATTATACCCGAGTATGCATCAAGGAAAGTTAATCGCTCATAGCCAGCGGTAGCGTCCCCCATTTGATTAATTTTTGGCAAGGGAAAACTATCCTTCGAGCATGCCCTATTTATGTCAGTAAAATCAACATAAACTCTCCACTTACCATTCTTCTTCTAGACAACTACAACGTTGGCAAGCCAATCGGGGTATTTCACTTCCCTGATGAACCCAGCCTGGAGCAATCGGGATACTTCTTCCGCTATGATTTGGTTCTTGTGGGTCCCCATGCGCCTCTGCTTCTGCCTGATTGGCCTTACATTTGGGTCAACATGTAGGGAGTGTTGGGCAATAGTGGGATCAATAATTGGCATATATGTGTGTCCCCATGCGAAGACATTGGAGTTATTCTAGAAAAACTGGGTCAGTTCTTTTAATTCATAATCAGTAAGGTTTGTACCTCCGTAGATTACTCTTTCGGGCTTATCAGGTATCACGGATACTGGCTGTAAAGGCTCGACCACGATCGGGGTACCCGAATCACCCTCCTTTAATTTCTATTTGGGGTCTAGGCCCTGATCCTCGGTGCGGATTGCCTTTGGGTTTTTCTCTTTCCTGGTCTCCTTTAGGGTAACATCATATCACTCCTTTGCAGCCACCTGATCTCCTTTGATGTCGATGATATCAAACCTGTTCGGACCTATGCATCTCATCATCTGATGTAGGGTTGAGGGTACCCCCTGCGTCCGGTGGATCCATCATCTTCCCATGAACAAATTATATAATGGTTTCATATCCACTATGACAAAAGTTTCTAATAGGGTCCTTTGAGAAGCAGATACAGGTAGTTGGACTTCCCCGATTGGTTCGACATGCTTCCTGTCGAATCTTGCAATAAGGCTCCGAGAGGTCACAACTTCGCTTGGACTGATCTTGAGTTTCTCGAAGGCCCACTTGGTGATGATGTTGACACTACTTCCCGGATCAATCATGACTCGTTTCACTAGGCAGTTTGCCACCATCAATGTAACAACTAGCGGGTCATTGTGAGGGGTCTGGATGTTTTGAAGGTCTGTAGTAGAAAAAATAATATGTGTTTCGCCCGTCCGATGGTGGACTTCATTCACTTCATTAATTTTCCTCATCTTTCAGGCCTGACGCAGTTGGGTCCTGCTAGCTGCTTCCATCTCTTTAGAGGTGGCGACATCGAGAATTATGTTGATAATTTTGATTGGTTGTGCAGCTGTGGGATTCCGGGGGGCGTTGGGTGCTTGCTGATCGGTCCTCGTTCTGTCCTGCTGGATATAATCCCTGAGCTCACCCCGTATTAACATTGCCTCCATTTAGCGTTTGAGATTTCGGCATTCATTGGTAATGTGCCCGAAATCACTGTGGAAGGTGCAATGTTTTGATTTGTCTCTTTGATCCAAAGGTTGCCTGATAGGTGGTGGTGGTTGGAAGATTCCTTTGACTTTAGTCTCTTGGTAAAGCTTGACAAGGTTGACCCTCAGGGGAGTCACTTTCTCTTTAAATCTGGGACGTTTCACTGGGTTCGGGACTGAAGGACCCGAAGAGCTTGGGTGTTTTCGATCGGTCACCTGTTCTTTCGATCGGGATTCAACATTGACCAAGGCTGCCCTCTTCTGTCTAATGGCATCCTCCTCCTCTATCCGCAAGTATCCCTGGGCTCATGAATTTAACTCTCCGATCCCGATGGTGGGCACTTTACTAGAGACTTATGAAACTTAGTTTCGGGAATCAGGGCCATCTGGAAAGCCTCAATGGTAGAATGTTAATCGCAGTGGTTGATGGAGGAAGACTCAACGTTGAATCGGGACATGAAGCTTTTCAGGGACTCTCCTTTCTTCTGGATCATCATGAAGATATAGGATATGGTTTTCTTCTGCCTCTTGTTCCTGTAATACTAGGCAACAAAGAGATTGGCCAACTACTGCCAGCTGGCGATGGATCCAGGTGGTTACTTCCTGAACCACAGTAAAGTTGCATCGACAAGACTTGTGGAAAATACCTTACAAAGCAAGACCTAGTTCTCAACATACATGGTCATTTTTTGGTGAATCTGATAGATGTGTTCCTCGGGATCCCTAGTGCCATCATAAGGGATAAACCGAGGCATGAAAAACTTCTTTGGAAAGGGCTCCCGAGTTATCCCGGGAGTGAACGGTGACTGGATCAACTCAGTGGAGGCCTGAACGGCCAGATCGTCGGTAGATTGGGTCCTCAGATCTCTCAAGACCCTTCTCTGGAACTATGTCATCATCTCCAAGAGCTTTTGGGGGGTCAAGGCCTCATCAGTGATGAGGGCCTTGCCCAGGCGATGAGAGAATTTAACATGCCCTTCTAACCCAACACCATCCTCCTGGTTCTGTGAACGGACGGTTGGCGCTGGAGGAGCGGGTGGAAGAGCCATCCTCACCATAAGTTGTGTGTTATGCTTCTCAAGAACTTGGCTCCATTCTTCAGCGGCTACCAGGCGTTACAAGATCAGTTCAATGGTTTGAAAACCAACTGCATGGTTGTCTCCGGTAGTCGGAGCCTCCGCTTAGGAACGGGTTATCGGCATGGTCATTTGGAATGTAGAAGAATAATATAATTACAAATCTAGAAGGTGAAAATGAATAGAAACAAGTTTGACTATAGGAATGAAAAGATGACCACAGATCTGAAAGGTGGAGATAAAATCACAGATCTAGAATGAACATAAACAAGCTCGGCTATAGAGATGGGAAGATGATCACAGATCTGGAAGGTGAAGATACAATCACAGATCTGGAATGTGATCTTCGAGAAAGGTTCTCACAGACGGCGCCAATGTGTAGATGCTAAAAATTGCACAACACAAGAATGAAATATTTACATGATTTCTTTTTTGTATATATACATATTTTTTTTGGGCTTTAAGGCCATTATGACAACATTTCCTTACACATCAATATTTTTGTCTTTTTGTCACGTCATTAACTTGCTCTTTAAATTTGTTGTAGAAGATACTAGTTGACGAACCTGAGATGACCCCATGCTCTTGGGCTCAAATTGCTTATAGTGGATCGGTGATCTTTGTGGGTCTAGATGCTAGATGGGGGTTACTATTTTCACACGCACACATACAGTTGGCTTGCATTAGTTAATATAACCATTAATTAATCAACTGATAATTGAAATGTTTCATATTGCAAGCAATAGACATACAAAGTCAACCATCACTGTAGTATATAATGTAGTTTAGCACATAATCATAATACCATTACTAACCAACACGTGTTCAGTAACTTGAGAAAAAAAAATGTTTACTTCTATTAGAAGATACAGTTTTATTATAACAAATTATATCACTAAGGAGTCAAAATTTTATAAATTTTATCACATTATTACCTTGAAGTTAATTATTAAATTTACAATTTAAATTTTTTGCACTTGAAATAAATTTATTGTGGAACAAACCAGACAAATGTGATGTCAGAGATGATGTAGATTCATTACATGAACTGTTTTTTCAACTTATTATTATCGCTATTATATTATAGCGTACTGCTAAATGACCATGACTTGTTTTAAAAGCCGTTTTGATCAATTATATCCAATTTCCAAACATCAAACAACATATTCAGACGAATAGCAAACAGATAATATTATATATATTTATCTTATATCTGTATGTATATATAGCATATATAGCATGCATATATAATATGCCACGTCATCAACAGTAAAAATTGTCGAGTTGGACCGCAGCCCGTCATTGTCCAGGACCAACAATTCTACCAGAAAAGAGCCGCGTGTTTGGCTGACGCCACCCGAGTCCCCAAACCCATCCCAGCCTGTACCCGGCTGACGTGTCCCCCATGGGACCCACATGCCTTCTCCTTTTGGCATATCGCGACGTGCAGTGGGCCCCCACCTTGTCCCCTCCTCGCCAAACACGCCTCTACGCAGACTAATATTTACCATATTGTCCCCCCACGACCCATGTACCACCCGTCAGCTTCCTTTTGTCCTCTGGGGCCCACTCCTACATGGCACCTGACGTTGCACTCCACACCAGCACCTCTCAATCCCCCTCCCCCTATATAAGTCCACCCCCAATCTCCCAATTCAATCACTCCACTTCTCTCCCTCTCATTCCACACTTTCTCCCTCTAAAACAAATACATACATTTCCACACATCTATATATATATATATCATTTTCTCTCTCTATAATGGCAGTGGATTCTGCTCTGTCATCGCCGCTAGGTCCTCCGGTGTGTGAGAAGGACGCCAAAGCGCTTCAATTCATCGAAGAGATGACAAGAAACGCCGACTCAGTTCAGGAGAACGTGTTGGCGGAGATACTGAGTCGGAACGCCCAGACCGAGTACCTCCGCCGCTTCCAACTCGGCGGCGCCACCGATCGGGACACCTTCAAATCCAAGCTCCCCATGGTCACCTACGAAGATCTTCAGCCCGAAATTCAGCGAATCGCCAATGGCGATCGCTCCCCAATCTTGTCTGCTCATCCCATATCTGAATTCCTCACCAGGTATGTACTGAGTCAACTCAGCAAAAGAATGATAAACTCAGTTAACTCGGTGTTGAATTTAACTTGATTTTGATTTTTTTAAAACAGTTCTGGAACTTCAGCTGGTGAGAGAAAACTCATGCCCACCATTAAAGAAGAGTTGAATCGTCGTCAGTTACTCTATAGTCTTCTCATGCCCGTTATGAACCTGTAAGTATATATACACAGACATATATATATATATATATATATATATATATATGTATATAATAATTACTCAATTTATTTGTACTTATAAAATGTGTTTCTTATGCAGATATGTGCCTGGCTTGGACAAAGGAAAAGGACTATACTTTTTATTTGTGAAGGCAGAATCAAAGACACCGGGTGGGCTATTGGCCCGACCCGTTCTGACCAGCTACTACAAAAGCGATCATTTCAAGACCCGACCCTACGACCCGTACATGGTCTACACGAGTCCGAACGAGGCCATTCTCTGCCCGGACTCGTTCCAGAGCATGTACACTCAAATGCTCTGCGGTCTCTTGGAGCGAAAACAAGTCCTTCGGCTCGGGGCAGTGTTCGCCTCCGGGCTTCTCCGGGCCATCCGGTTCCTCCAGCTCAACTGGTCCCAACTCGCGGAAGATATCCGAACCGGAACATTAAACCCGAAAATTACCAACCCGAGTCTTCAGGAATATATGGGTCGGATCTTGAAATCCGACCCGGAGCTCGCGGAGCTCGTCCTCGGAGAGTGCTCGGCGGACAATTGGGAGGGAATCATCACCCGAATTTGGCCAAACACGAAGTATCTGGACGTGATCGTCACCGGAGCAATGGCCCAATACATACCGACTTTGGACTACTACAGCGGCGGGTTGCCCCAGGCTTGCACAATGTACGCTTCGTCCGAATGTTATTTCGGACTCAATCTCAACCCGATGTGCAAACCATCCGAAGTCTCATACACCATCATGCCAAACATGGCCTACTTTGAGTTCCTCCCGCACGACCCCAACTCGGCCGGGGCAACTCGTGACTCACCACCCCGACTCGTCGACCTGGTCGATGTCGAGGTGGGAAAGGAATACGAGCTGGTCATCACCACCTACGCGGGACTCTCCCGGTACCGAGTCGGCGACATTCTCCGAGTCACCGGGTTCCACAACTCGGCCCCGCAGTTCCACTTCGTGCGACGAAAGAACGTGCTGCTCAGCATTGACTCGGACAAAACAGACGAATCAGAACTACAACAAGCGATCGCGAGTGCGTCGAAACTGCTACGTGAATTCAACACTAGCGTCGTCGAGTACACGAGTTTCGCCGACACCAAGACCATTCCGGGGCACTACGTGATATACTGGGAGCTGTTAGTGAGGGACTCGGCCAACTCGCCTAGTGACTCGGTGCTGACTCGGTGTTGTTTGGAAATGGAGGAGTCGCTGAACTCGGTGTACCGACAAGGCCGAGTCGCGGACAACTCGATCGGACCGTTGGAGATTCGTGTGGTGAAGAGTGGAACATTTGAGGAGCTGATGGATTATGCGATATCGAGAGGGGCGTCTATCAACCAGTATAAGGTGCCGAGGTGTGTTAACTTTACACCAATCATGGAGCTTCTTGACTCCAGAGTGGTCTCGGCGCATTTTAGCCCGTCGTTGCCACATTGGACGCCGGAGCGACGTCGTTGAGTAGTTAGGGACCGACCATGCAGTGCAAGTCAATGGAAAAGATTCTCTATTTCTTAGTGTGTATTTTTTTCTTTCTTCGTCTTTGTGATTAGGTCTTTGATTATTTGTACTTAAGTTAGGTGTAAAAGCAGACTTTGTATGATTGGTAATCAAGCTGTCAAAGTGATGTAGCATTTCTGACGTATTGAAGATCTTAGTCTTTTTAAAAATTACTTTTTAAATTTCTTTTTTCTTATAATTTTAGAAGAGAATCGAGTAAAGTTCAAATTATATTCAAGTTAAGAAATTATTTTCACATAATGGATATCGAATTGAAGAACGGTACTTTTTGAAACACTAGGAAGCACATATTTTAGTTTATGTTCTAAAAAACTTATGCAGTTAGTATGAATATTACTAGCTACTCACTAGAGTTGGTGTGGAGTATATAATATGATTCGCAATATCTTAATATCGTTTCAAAAGAAAAAGAAATTCTAAATGATTTTTTACTTTTCATTTTGTGGAACAATTAAATCCTAAACATTATAGGCTAAGTTACCACATTTATATTGGTGGCTATAACTTCTTCTTCTTTGGTATTAGATATGAACTTGAAGATAAAAAATCTCTTGTGCATTATATCCTTCTTTACTCTTTTAGAATAAGATTTGACGCTTAAGCAGCATAAAAGTTATTTTTAATGAAACTTATAAAATTCAACTACCATTATAATTACAATTCTATTTTACTGGAAATTATTGAATATTAGTGAACAAAATATAGGAAAAAATCTCAATCCAAATAAGCCTCGTAGGTTTTTTTTTTTTTTTTTTTTTTTAAAAAGAAAAAGAAATCATGCTATATATCTAAATATTGAAGAGTTATAGACAATCCAATGATGAACCAACTTTAGGAAAAATATATTACATGATATAATAAGGCAGTTCTTTTCAAAATCAAGCAAGTGTCTATTGTGTGCACGTGAGATTATATCAAATTAAGAGATGTTTGAGAGTTCATTTTTTTTTTGGGTAACCGTGGTATCGGGTCATCTTACATGCACCTTGACTAATTTCTCAGGCCCCGAAATTAATAACCGGATAAACCTCCAGTGGTCGGACCATCTTACGCGCACATTGCCTAATTTTTCGGACCCTGAAATTAATGACAGAATAAACCTCCAGTGATGCTTCTTGAGACACTAGATCTGCCTTTTTCCAACTATACCACCCGTAAGGATTTTTGAGAGTTCATTTTGGCCCACATTAATCAGTCCAACATGTCTCAAAATCAACCAAACAATACGCAAGTGTGCATGCTATTTACAAATCTTACGCAAAACAGTTTCATTTTCATAATTGATGGGCATCACTAAATTTGAAAGCTAGACCTTTCGTGGACTTGGATTAAACTTGAAGTCTTCAAAATCATCATTTGAAGTGTCGGCATGGAATTTCTATTTCAGGATGGATATGTGAAGGACCAGGTTCAATTAATTCTACTTTCTTACCGACCACAAATGGAAAAAAAAGTTAGAGACTTGATCACCATTTTCTTCTTCAACGAAATTTGGGTCCTACACATATCCACTGATATGGATTCATATTTCTTTCGTGTACGCGAATTTCGTGGAAAATCCCCAAACAGCTCAATTATCAAAAAAGAAGAAGAAAAATTACGTTCAAGTATATCGTTTTTCTTTGATACACGATCAAAATGTTAAAGTTTGAGACAATGACAATGCCCATCAACTTAAGTAAAATTTCAACTAACTAGATTATAATAAAGGAGGGTGTCATGTTTATTTTTAGCATCTTCTATAGATAATAATTATATTGAGTAAATTGTGAGGTCGGGTAAGTTCAAAAAAATTAAAGTGGTCAAACGAAGGCATCGACAAGTTTCGTCAAATTCAAATCAAGTTTAAAGTAGCGAAGAATACATGAAAAATTAAGATGAAACAAGTTTGGACCATGAAACACATCATGAAGGGAAAACAGACATTATACAAGTCTTATATATTAGTATGCATGTAAGAATATTTTATTTATTATGTGGCCCACATAATTATTTGGACATATGGTAATGGTACAGTAAATAAATATTAGATTGTAATTCTATTTAGTCAAATATATAATTTTATTGTGCCACATGAATAAATGACGTGTGAAAATATCAAGAAATGTAAAAAATTAATTTTTGGGTTTTGGTACGCAAGCCGGCGAATACAGTGTTTAAAAATGGCTAGAAAGTGGGATTATAAGCACACCAGCGAACATGTATTCATAGGCTGGGGTATGCAGAGGGACGGAGACAGATTTATTTTTATTGGGGGTCAACCTTTAAAAGAAATTTTATCACCGATAACCACGGACGGAGCCAAAAAAATTATCTAGAGGGGCCAATATAATTTTTTTTAAGTTTATTGGTAAATTTTATATTTTTTTAGGTTTCTAAAGGATTTTTTTTAAAAAACTTGGAGGTGGCAATGCAATTTTTTATAAATTTATTGGTAAAATTTATATTTTTTTAAGCTACCAAAGGAATTTTTTAAAAAAAACTTAGAGGGGTCATATGCAATTTTTATAAAAGTATCTATAATATATATAATTTTTTAGACTAAAAAAAATTGAAAAATATAGGGCAGAAGCCATGTCCCCTTAGCCAAAGAGTGACTCTGCCCCGTCGCCGAGAGAGCTTACAGTGAGAGAGAGATCTAACGTTCAACTTGTGTCAAAGAAATTAGTGTTCAATTAAATAAGTGAGTTGTGGGTTGTGTTTTAATTAAATTAAAAGTTATAGTGAGATGGGTTAAATGAGCTTTGAGATGTTTGATGTGTTTTAAATTATTATTCGCAAGTGCATGAATCAATTGTAGTTTAGGTTATGCAAGAACGATGTCGAACCCAAGGGAATGTTTTAAAGAGAACTTAATTAAACTCAAATTAATCTAAAACTAACCTAGTTTCTCAAAGTTTGTTTGTTGAAGTAATTTTTATATTAAACATGCAATATCGAAATACAAATAATTAAAGCGAGAATAATAGGGAGAAAATACTAAAGTATCGGAATCCACCACCACTAATCCATAAACTTCTAATTATTCTTGTGACACCCCCAAATTTCCATGCATAGGTTGGCCAGGCCCATACACAGAAAATTAGGAGCATCGGTAATTGATAACATAAACACAGAATAGAAGACATAAAATAGAAATATAATAATAACAATAATAACAAAATAAGGATACAACTTATACATGAAGAAAACCACTCCCAATACATCCTTAAATAAAATAAGTCCCACACAGTACAACTTGGAAATCCCATAAACATGGACCCCTATAAACACACTTATAAGAAATACAACATATGACATTTATCGGATCCTACCCTGGAGTGGAAGGAAAATATGATAGAACCAGACAGATAGATATGAAGTCCTCAACCCTGCTGGTGAAACTGCCGAGGACCTGAAACAACAAAAATGTGGGTTAAACCCACGAGCAAGTACAACTCTACATGATCCCAAGCAGAGTACCAAAATCCATCCCCTTTCCTAGTGACACCTAATCCCAAAATTATATTATAAAATAATAATATATTTAACTATAAATATAGTCACTAATATACCACCATTTAATATAATTATGTTTATAAATTTCTTACATTAATCTGATTTTTCCATACAACATCCAATTCACGCCCTACCATAACCACGTACCCGACAACTCACCCATGCCATGACAACTCACCCATGTCCCGTGGTACTAGTTAGACTGCAGTAATAGTCAGCCTCCTTGTGGTTCCTTATAAATTTCCAAAACATAGTCATTTAATTTAAATCTTATGATTTTTATGAATTTAATAATTCACTCGTAATATTTATTCGGGAACGTATAACAATTTATAAGGTCGAGCCTGGGGGGTCCAGGGGGGCAACGCGACCATTACCTGAGCGCCCCCCTGGCGGGGTCTGGGGCAGCGCCCCAACGCCAAGGTATACGGTATTTTATATGGTCGAAACTATTCATTTATACGGTCGAAAATACGTAATCTAGTATAATTCGTGATACACATAATAACAATATAAATCAATGTCCAGAGTTTGATAACAAAGAAAATAGAGAAAAACAATTACATAAATATGCAATATTTTTCTAATAACAGTTTTGAAATCTTTGTCAACATTGAAACCTAAAATATTTATGTATTCAGATATTTATACTAAGTTCCAACCATATACACATCATCAGAATCATACCAACAAGATACATAACCACGAATCCATACATGTATAGCTACACATGGTAAAAACAGATTTGTATGTATAGCTAGATATAAACATAGTCTCATGCATATATCAATATATCACCACAAATCTCTCTATATATACAAGATCTATACATATAATCATGGATCTGAACATATATGTATAACCAGAATATAAATCATCATATATATATATGAATATAAATATACTCTAACAGATTTGTACATATATGTCTATATAAGTCTACTAATCTCTACCTATATGCAAGATCTGTACATATGATCATGGATCTATACATATACATATAAACAGAATATATATCATCACATAAATAAACATGAATATGAACATACTCTAACAGATCTATACATATATGCCTATATAGATCCACGAATCTCTACATGTATACAAGATCTATATATATACTTACGGATCTATACATATATGTATAAATAGAATATATAAGTCACATAAATAAACATGAATATGAATATACTCTAACAGATCTATACATATATGCCTATATAGATCCACGAATCTCTACATATATACAAGATATATATATATACCTACGGATCTATACATATATGTATAAATAGAATATATAAAAGTCATATATGAACATGATTTACACATACATATACATATATGAAAAATATTATTTAGCAGTTATAGATGCACAAAGTAAAGGCTACGAAATTTTAGTACAAAGAGGAATAGTAGAACATATGTCTTGCCTGTAATGTAGAGCTGAATCCACCACAAGTATAGATCCAAACCAATTCTAAGCTCTCAACCTCTCAACCCTCACAATTTCGGGTATAATTGATGAAGAAGAAGAAGTAGTAGAATAAATGAGATGGAGGCTAGATCTGAAGTTAATGATGCTTATATAGAAGATGCTAGGGTTATGCATAAATCACCAAACTGCCCAAACACTAATGACAACCTTGCCCCCATTCAGATCACAAAATTTCATTATAACCTATTAGAGTTAAAAAGACTAAGATAGCTTCATTCAATAATTTAAACACCCAATATGCCATCCAAAATAAATAAGGGAATAAATATCCATTAAATACGGGGTATTACAATTCTTTTATCAATTCCAATTTTAGAGTAGTAATTTAGAAATCAATCTTATTACTTTCTCAAGATTTAACAATAACGCACTAATGAAATATATTTTCAAGAAATAGATTTTCCTTCGCTTTAAAGTTTAAAATTCTAAGCATCATATGTATGCAATTTAATGGATCACATAAGATCAAAGATTTTTACTTATAAACTCATCAAATCCAAGCTTGATTAATTGTGATAAGAATTCTTAACTACTATAAATACATGATATTTATAGTGAAAAGAATTTAAAACAATTAATACTATGAAGCGAAAATCATAAGCATTTAAACCATACACATGGAAATTGATGAAAGACTAAAAGGAATTTATTTCATAAATGGTGGTTTCATCCTCAACCTCAGTTGAGGATTTAGTTACACATGCTTAAAAAGAAAATAACAAAGTAAGAACAATAAAACCCGGAATTGAAGATAAATTATCCTCCTCTCTGGTGTCCTTCTTGCTCTCCTCCTTCTTCTTCCTCTTCATTTTTTTCTTCTTCAAGATGTATCCATATTTATAGAGAAATATTGGAATCAAATTACAACTTGTAAAGAGAAATGAAATATTCTTTTCTTTTCTTTTTCTTTGAATATACATAACTTTCCATCACATTTTGTTCTTTTCCCATGTGCATTTGAATTTTCCAACTTTCATCCATGTGCATTTGATTCATTTCTAACTTTACACCTATAAATGAAAGACATAAACGTAGATGTAATTTAATGACATTGAAAATGATTTATTCAACAATTTTATTATATAAATTAAGTTTTGTGCACTTATCATTATTACACTTCTAAATTAATTAAAATAAATGATTTTACCTACTAACAAATATACATTTTGGGATAAAATATGTATGTAAAATGGACTTATCAAATACCCTCAAACCTATATTTTGCTAGTCCTCGAGCAAAACAAAAAGAAATAAAATTCTAACTACACCATTTTCGCTGGTTGTCTCGATTACATTTAGCATATACAATAAACCTTTGAACCCATAGGTTTCCCCTAGTGGACGAGTTATAGTCTCGTGAGGGTTTCCAGTGATGATACCCACAAACATCAATTCTCGTGAGGGTTGGATATACTACCCACAACTTCTCAATTTTTTATAATCACGCATTCATGCATTCACATACTCATAAACCAAGTCATGATATAATGCACAAGATATTATGGATGCAAATACTCCCATTCACTACCGAACAATAACTAATCTCGAGATTCGTATCATGAATGGTTCCCACAAAAGTAAAAGATTTCGTTACTTTCTACTCCCAATCCAGACAACCCTCCGTGTTTTTGTGAACATTCTACTATGGTATTTCAATATTTCTTTTTCTACTTCATTGATCAAATTTTGCCAAAAAAATTATTACTTCCATCATTCCACTTTTCATCATTTTTTATCTTTCTAAGCTCCGGACTTTCCAGCGAGGATTTTTAATCCCAACCAACTAGGCCCTAACTTCTTTATTGGGATTTATGCTCATTAGTTTTCTCCCTTTTTTACGCGAATAATGATATTGGTGATACCAAGGTCCGGTTACTCAGATCGAAGAACTACTTTTTGCATTTTATTTTTCAAAATAAATTTTCAATTTTTTTCTCCATTTCAACTATATCAACTCCCCATCTCCCATTTATTGTGGCAAAATTAATTTTTCAACTACATAGTCAAAGATCAATTGTTTTTTTCCATAGTGAATGTGTGTTTGTGCTTATAGGTCAAAGTCGTCCTTTTCGGTTTCAATTTTACTAATCTATTCACCCATATAAAACTGTTAGTCACTAATTAACCCTAGAGGGGGGGGGGGGGGGGTGAATAGGGTGTTCAAAAATTAGGTCTAATTCTTTTCGAGATTAGAACACTCTCAAATAAAAACTATATCACAATAAGTAAGTGAATGATTTAATTTGAACTTCTCTAACTATTAATTTCAAGACAAGATATCATACAAGATATTCAAGCAATTATGGCATGCAAAATAATTAAGTAAAGAGAAAGAGATAGAGAGATTTGACACCGTGATTTTTTTCGAGGTTCGGTAACTCCTACTCCTCGGCTCAAGAACCCCTTCTTGAGACTTTTCCCGATCCTTTCACTATGACCATTCCTTCACAGGTGGAATGGCAAACCTTTACAACACAAGCCTCTCGAGCTTGTCCCTCAATCAAGAGAACAACCCTCTCTTGAACAATCGATGGACTTCACTTGTCCGAGATTACAAATTCGTATGTAATCAATAAAATCACTCAAGAACAAAAACACTCAAAACCCAAAGGTGTTTATGGAAGATAAATCAATATAAGCTCAAGTGTTTTTGGTGATTTTATAATAGCTCTAGAAATGTATTCTCAAATGATATAATCAATGAATGATATTTGGAGAATAAGAAGAGATACTAGAGGTTTTGATTTTCAAAGAAACTTGGAGAAAATCAGATTTTCAAAGCTTGGTTTCAATGGCTTTTGTAGAGAAAATTTCTGCAGATTTTTGATAGCTTTGATTCTTCTTGTATTTCAATCTCTTAATCTTCAATATACACATCTCATTCTATATATAGCATAGCATTAGGGTTTTGAAGAATGATTATAGTATTTGAAAGATAAGAGCCGTTTGAATACCATTGAATAAAGTCCACAAAACATGGGAAATGTTTTCTGAAGAATCTGCAGGTTTTGAGGATCTTCTAGTCGACTGCTTCTCTGTTGTAGTCGACTACAATGGACCATCTAGTCGACTAGATTGAGTTCTATTCGACTACTTTGGACCATCTAGTCGACTAGAATGAGTTCTAGTCGACTACATGAAGTAGTCTAGTCGACTCAAGCTCTTTTCAGTCGACTCTTTTGATGTGGATGAAAAACCTATAGCTACTGATCATTTTAGTCGACTAGTAGAAAATACACATGCTTATTTTAGTCGACTCAAACATGAAAAACATTTAAAAAATATTTTTCTTTCCGTTTAAGTTCGGTAAAGCGTTTTTCATTTTATTTGAATTTGGTTCATTTTATACTTGAGCTTATACGATAAAATCGACGCATAAAATTACCTTGTTACAATGATCGCTTCCCGACCTATCTACCCTAAGTCTTGAGTCTTCGACTTTTGCCTTTGCCGTTGATTTTCCATTTGCGCTTCAATTTCTTTTACGGCCTTTCGCTTTAATTCAAGCTTTCTTTCCGAACTTGTTTTCCGAGTCGTTTTCTTTCCGAGTTTGTTTTCCGAGTCATTTTCTTTCCGAGTTTGTTTTCCGAGTCGTTCACTTGTCTTTTGCTGAAAACTTAAGCTCGAAAAATCATTAGTATCAAACACTCTTCAATGGTTTGTTATCATCAATTTTGGAATTGTTTGCCGAAAGTAAATTTCAAAGCCAACAATCTCCCCCTTGATGATGACAAAACATTTTGTGTTTGCCTGGCATTTGGCGAAACATCAAGTGATGCTCCCCCTCAATATGTGCATACTATTTTGTTTAAATGCTCCCCCTTAGTAAATGAAATTTGCAATTTAATGGGCATTTTGATACAATATATAAATAGGCGCACATTTGAGATAACAAATATAAACAGCATATCATAGATGTTTCAATTTAAAATAAGCCGTTTATACTAAAAAACATGGAAATAACAAACAAGTCGCAAATAACCATAACAAGCCACACAAAAACAGAAATTACTAATGTCGGATAATGAAATACATGATAGTGCAAATAGCATAATTTCTCCCCCTTTTTGTCAGCGTCGAGGGGTGCGTGAGCGAGGGTTCCTTTGTCCAAGAGTGAGGTCATCAAGTGACCCGGCCAGATTTGTAATACGGGTAGACATTTTCTCATCATGAAGAACAAGGCGCTCATTGATCAATCGAATGGCTTCCGTATTCTGATTTACGGTCGTATCAAGGCGCTGAAGCATTTGTTCCTGCTGCCTAAGGAGCTCCGTATTGCTTTGAACAACTCCAAGAAGTTGGGTGAGAAGAGCAGCCTGAGAAGCCGAAGCACTGTCCAATGGAGGAACTGAGGAAGAGGCTTCCTGGCGCGATGCAGAACCGCTAGGAGCTGGACGCGAACGAGGAGCAGGTGCACTTTCAGAAATGAAATTTCCTTCCGCATCAGAAAGAATATGCATATGCTTGACATGAGTAGCGTCAAGAAAAATAGGATGATGCTCGGATATTTCATTTGGAAATTTAAAGCCTTTCCGTTGTAGTAGATATGTAATGTGCGCGGGAAAGAAAAACGGGCCAGATGGCTTGCACTGACATGTGAGGATGACGGAACGGAAAATATAAGCTAAATCAACGCGGGTTCCTGTCAAAACGCAATAAACCAAAAAAGCCTCCATACGAGAAACACTACTACGACTACCAGTTTTAGGCATAATAGAGTAAGTAATAACATTATGAATTAATCTAGCCTCGGGTAGTAGCATAGAAGAGGTAATAATGGCATTCTGCGAAATTTCCTTGTCGACGCATATGACCCGAACAGCCTCAATACAATCGAAACCATCAGCCTTATACCAATCCTTGGAGAAGTGGTGGATACCGTCATTCGGAAGCAAGAAAATGCGCTTGATTTCGCTGTCATCAATGGTCTCGTCTTCACCACATAGATTAAAATGAAGATGAGGGAGTAATTTCTCCTTGTGATTTGCAAGAGAAGCGTAGAAAGCTTTGACAATTCGCGGAAATACCGGAATGTCAAGAGAAACGAAAAAATCCCAACCAATTGCTCGGAATAACTCGAAAGTTTGAGCCCGAATTTCAGTGCATAAATCTTGTGTGACAATACGACAAGGTGTAGGAGCACGGTGATAAAAAACAGTGATGAATTTATTTCTATTATCATCATCAAGAAGAAGTACCTCAAGAAGAAGAGGTTCATTCGACTCCTCTTCATCAACAGCCGTAGGAATGTGTGGATTGGTGGAGCTTTGGCCTCCATCAATGCGTGAACATTTCCGAAATAGGCCTCGAGTCTTCGGTGGCATTGTAGAAGATGATGCACAAATGTATAGAGATATATAAATATATAATAGTGTATATATATAGATGTGAGAGAGTGAGAATGAAGAAATTTGGGTGAGGAAAATGGGTGGAAGATGATGGAAATGTGAAATTAATGAGAGATAGGTGATGATTTGAAGGTATATATGGTAGTAGGAGAGGGATTGAGAGTGGGTGAAGGTTGAAGGAGGCGGATGGAGAAGATGAAAGGGGGTTTAGGTTTTATAGTGGGTTGAGTCGACTAGGTCTAGGTGAGTCGGTTAGATTGAGGTTTGAGTCGACCAGGTTGGGTTTTAGTCGACCAGGTTGGGTTTGAGTCGACTGGGAAGGCAAAGTAGTCGACTAGAGTGATGTTTGAGTCGACTAGAAAGTGTTTGAGTCGACTAGAATGAGCAATGAGTCGACTAGAAGGTGAAGAAATTTCAATTTGTGAAGCTACTGACCAAACTAGTCGACTAGAATGGTTGAACAACACAGGATGAGTCGACTAGAAGGTGAAAAAAAAATGATAAAACTAGAGAAAAATTCAAAAAAAAAAAAAAAACAAAAACAAAAATATCAAGAAAATATGGAAAATAAAGATTATTACAGAGTTTAAGATAAAACATCAAAATCCATGGCCATACCAATTTCTCAACGAATTTTAGAAAAAGATTCGTCCGCAAGTGGTTTTGTAAAAATATCCGCCAATTGATTTTTAGTGTCGATAAAGATCAATTCAACGTCACCCTTAGCAACATGATCACGTAAAAAATGATGCCTAATCTCTATATGCTTGGTGCGTGAGTGATGAATAGGATTCTTTGAAATACAAATCGCACTAGTATTATAGCATTTAATAGGCACGTGAGAGAAAGTAAGACCGAAATCAAGTAATTGTTGCTTAATATAGAGAGTTTGAGCGCAACTACTACCGGCTGCTACATATTCAGCTTCGGCCGTAGATAATGCAACGGAATTTTGCTTTTTACTTGACCAGGATACTAGTGAGTGTCCTAGAAAATGACAAGTGCCGCTTGTGCTTTTTCGATCAATTCTACATCCCGCAAAATCAGCATCCGAATAACTAATAAGATCAATTGAAGTTCCACGTGGATACCAAAGCCCTAAGTTTATTGTACCACTTAGGTAGCGAAAAATGCGTTTGACCGCAAGCAAATGAGATTCCTTAGGACATGATTGAAACCGGGCACATAAGCATACACTAAACATTATATCCGGTCTACTAGCGGTTAAATAAAGCAAACTACCGATCATGCCTCTATAATTAGTAATATCAACACATTTACCATTTTCATCTTTATCAATCTTAATAGAGGAACTCATAGGAGTTACGGCATGTTTGGTAGCCTCCATACCAAATCGCTTTAGCAAATCTTTAGTGTACTTGGATTGGCTAATGAATAAGCCATCCGAGTTTTGCTTGATTTGCAACCCTAAGAAGAAAGTCAACTCACCCATCATGCTCATTTCAAATTCGTTTTGCATACTTGTGGCAAATTCCCTACATAAAGAATTATTTGTTGAGCCAAAAATAATGTCGTCAACATAAATTTGGACAATCAATAAATTATTCTTAATGGCTTTTGTAAAAAGTGTGTTATCAATTTTCCCTCTTGTAAAACCATTTTGAGTTAAAAACCCGCTAAGTCTCTCATACCAAGCTCGAGGAGCTTGCTTTAAACCATATAGAGCTTTAGCCAATTTGAAAACATGATTTGGAAAAAGATTATTTTCAAAACCGGGTGGTTGCTTCACAAAAAACTTCTTCTTCTATGACACCATTTAAGAAAGCACTTTTGACATCCATTTGATAAAGAGTGAAATTTCTATATGATGCAAATGCAAGAAGCATTCTAATTGCTTCTAATCTAGCTACCGGTGCAAAGGTCTCATCGTAGTCAATGCCTTCCTCTTGATTATATCCTTGAGCTACTAATCTTGCTTTATTTCGAATAATTACTCCATTTTCATCCTTTTTGTTTCGAAAAACCCATTTTGTGCCAATTATAGTTTGATTTTCGGGTCTAGGAACTAAACGCCAAACTTGATTCCGTTCAAATTGATTTAGTTCATCTTGCATTGCTACGATCCAAGAATCATCACATTGAGCTTCGTGGAAGTTCTTGGGTTCGATTTGCGACACAAAGGCCATGTGGTTGCAAAAATCTTTAAGTTGAGATATGGTACTAACCCCTTTTGAAGGATTACCTATGACTTGATCAAGAGGATGATTGTGAACAATCCTCCATGCTTTAGGCATTGAGTTGGTCAAGTCATCATTGGATTGATGCTCAACTTCTCTCATTTCCTTTTGGCTACATGATGAGTTGGAGATATTGAGAGTATTTGGATTATCCTCAATTCCAACAACCTCATCTTCTTCTAGGTCAATTCTAGGTGATGGTGGTGAGGGTGATTCACCAAAGACAACATGAATAGACTCAACCATGGTTAGAGTCCTTTTATTATAAACCCGAAATGCTTTACTCCTTGTAGAATAACCTAAGAAAATTGCTTCATCCGATTTGGAGTCGAATTTTCCAAGGTTGTCTTTATCATTTAACACAAAACATTTACACCCGAAAACTTTGAAATATTCAATATTGGGCTTTCGACCATTCCACAACTCATAAGGCGTTTTCCCCAACTTCATCCGAATAATAACACGATTAATTATATGGCAAGCAGTGTTTACCGCTTCCGCCCAAAGGCTTCGGGGAAGATTGTGCTCATTTAACATGGTTCTAGCCATCTCTTGTAGAGATCGATTCTTTCTTTCAACTACACCATTTTGTTGAGGGGTTCTAGGAGCTGAGAGGTCATGAGAAACACCTAGGTCATCACATAATTTCTCTAAGTCTTGATTATCAAACTCCCTACCTCTATCACTTCTAATTTTCTTGATTTTCAAATCTTTTTCATTTTGAATGACTCTATAAAATCTTTCAAGAATGGAGTGAGTTTCATTTTTCTGAGCAAGAAAGTGAACCCAAGTAAATCTAGAGTAGTCATCAACTATAACAAGTACATAGAGTTTCCCGGCTAAGCTAGCCGTTCTCTCCGGACCAAAAAGATCCATGTGAAGTAACTCTAGAGGTTTAGAAGTGGAAATATCTTTCTTTCTCTTGAAGGAAGATTTAACTTGTTTGCCTACTTGACATGCGCTACATATTTTATCTTTCGAAAATTTAGTCTTTGGGAGGCCTTTGACTAAATCATTTTTAGATAAACGATGAATGAGGTCCATACTAGCATGTCCTAGACGTCTATGCCATAACCAACTATTTTCGCTAGATGTGACAAAACATTTAACATCTTGATCATGCAATTCACATAGCAACAAAGTATACAAGTTTCCATTTCTTTTGGCATTGAACATTTACTTCCCATCTTTCTTGATTATGCATTCATTTGTCCTAAATATAACATCATAGCCCTTGTCACATAGTTGACTAATACTAAACAAATTATGCTTTAAACCATCAACTAAAAGCACATCATCTATAGAGAGAGAAGAGGAAATACCGATTGAGCCAATTCCTATAATTTTGCCTTTAGAGTTGTCTCCAAACGTTACGTTTCCTCCTTCATAAGGTTTAAGTGAAATAAACTTTGATTTATCTCCCGTCATATGCCTTGAGCATCCGCTATCAAGAAACCATTTTTCTTTTGATGCGGACTTCAAGCATACCTACAAAACAAGTTCAAGTAACTTTTATTGGTACCCAATCTATTTTGGGTCCATTTTGGTTAGATAGATATGCAATAGTTCCTTTTGGAACCCAAATTTGTTTCGTTACAACATTCTCTTTTCTATGAGAGCATGCAATAGTCCCTTTCGGAACCCAAACCATCTTTGACATAATTTTCTTCTTTCTATAAAAGCATACATTTGCTTTGTGTCCTTTTCTATTGCAATAGTAGCAAGTAACATGTTTATAATCATTTGAAGATGCATGAGATGATTTTTTAGTAAATGTAGAGCTAAGTGATTTTCTCTTTTTCAATATAAGAGCATCCTTGTCAAAAGCATCATACCCTAGACCACATTTATCAAATGATCCTTTTTGTCTTCCTAACATGATACTAAGGTTCTCTTTTCCTTTTGTAAATTTAGCTAAAACATTTATTTGATCATCAATAGTATTTTTCAACCGAATATTTTCCTTCTCTAGCTCAATGCTTTTGTCATTGCAAGAAACTTCTAAGTTTGAATTAGTGAGACTACATGAAGACTTATCTTTCTTAAGAAGGATATATTTTCTAGCTAATTTTTCAAATTCATCATGTAATTCTTCAAACACATCTTGCAATTCATTGTAATCAAGAAGAAGTTCATCATATGATAGTTTATCTAAATCACTTAAATTTAAATGTACCTCTTCTTCATTTGCCATGAGGCAAATGTTTGCCGTTTCCTCGCTACTTTTCTCCTCATCCGAGTCGCATGAGTCATAGTCCTCCCATGTGACGTTCTTTGCCATCTTGCTAGGTCTTTTGTCGTTTTCCTTTTTGAGCTTGAAGCAATCACTTTTGTAGTGTCCCGGCTTTCCGCAATTGAAACACGTTGGGGGTTCCCTTTTGCTAGTCTCGCCTTTAGGTTCGATTCTCTTCATGAATCTTCCACCGTTTGCTTTCTTTCTTTGAAGATGTCTCTTGAATTTTTGGGTGAACAATGCAATGTCCTCATCCTCTTCTTCTTCACTCGGCTCATTGATTTCATTTTTAGTGAAGGCTTGCAAAGCTATTCCCTTTCTTGGCTTGATGTCGTCTTCACGAGCTTTCAACGTTATTTCCCAAATGAGTAAAGAGCCGAACATTTCATCGAGACTCATGGTGTTGAGGTCATGAGCTTCTTTGATAGCCGTTACTTTTGCATCCCATTTTGCCGGAAGGCTTCTAAGCACTTTTCGTGACGCATCGGATCTAGGAACAATTCTACCAAGATGCTTTAGTCCATTCAAAATATTTGTAAAACGAGACATCATAGAATTCACATTTTCATCATCTTTCATAGCAAATAATTCATATTCATGCATGAGTATGTCAATTTTGGATTCTCGTACTTGAGATGTTCCTTCATAGGTTACCTCAAGTTTATCCCACATTTCTTTTGCCGTTGAACAAGTAGATACACGATTAAATTCATTTAGACTTAAAGCACAATTTAAATTTACTTTGGCTTTAGCATTGTACGACATGAGTTTACGATCATCATTATCCCACTCATTGGGTAATTTGGGGACGGCTTTTCCATCAACAATTTTAGTTAATACAAATGGTCCTTCAAGAACTACTTGCCAAATTTGGTAATCAATAGCTTGAAGAAAATCTATCATTCTAGTTTTCCAATAGCTATAATTTGATCCATCAAACCATGGGGGCCTATTATTCGATTGACCTTCAATATGAGTGACTAAATTCGATGACATGATCGTTCTCTAAGACGGTTAAGTCTAAAAAAAATAGAGATTAGGCTCTGATACCAATTGTTAGTCACTAATTAACCCTAGAGGGGGGGGGGGGTGAATAGGGTGTTCAAAAATTAGGTCTAATTCTTTTCGAGATTAGAACACTCTCAAATAAAAACTATATCACAATAAGTAAGTGAATGATTTAATTTGAACTTCTCTAACTATTAATTTCAAGACAAGATATCATACAAGATATTCAAGCAATTATGGCATGCAAAATAATTAAGTAAAGAGAAAGAGATAGAGAGATTTGACACCGTGATTTTTTTCGAGGTTCGGTAACTCCTACTCCTCGGCTCAAGAACCCCTTCTTGAGACTTTTCCCGATCCTTTCACTATGACCATTCCTTCACAGGTGGAATGGCAAACCTTTACAACACAAGCCTCTCGAGCTTGTCCCTCAATCAAGAGAACAACCCTCTCTTGAACAATCGATGGACTTCACTTGTCCGAGATTACAAATTCGTATGTAATCAATAAAATCACTCAAGAACAAAAACACTCAAAACCCAAAGGTGTTTATGGAAGATAAATCAATATAAGCTCAAGTGTTTTTGGTGATTTTATAATAGCTCTAGAAATGTATTCTCAAATGATATAATCAATGAATGATATTTGGAGAATAAGAAGAGATACTAGAGGTTTTGATTTTCAAAGAAACTTGGAGAAAATCAGATTTTCAAAGCTTGGTTTCAATGGCTTTTGTAGAGAAAATTTCTGCAGATTTTTGATAGCTTTGATTCTTCTTGTATTTCAATCTCTTAATCTTCAATATACACATCTCATTCTATATATAGCATAGCATTAGGGTTTTGAAGAATGATTATAGTATTTGAAAGATAAGAGCCGTTTGAATACCATTGAATAAAGTCCACAAAACATGGGAAATGTTTTTTGAAGAATCTGCAGGTTTTGAGGATCTTCTAGTCGACTGCTTCTCTGTTGTAGTCGACTACAATGGACCATCTAGTCGACTAGATTGAGTTCTATTCAACTACTTTGGACCATCTAGTCGACTAGAATGAGTTCTAGTCGACTACATGAAGTAGTCTAGTCGACTCAAGCTCTTTTCAGTCGACTCTTTTGATGTGGATGAAAAACCTATAGCTACTGATCATTTTAGTCGACTAGTAGAAAATACACAGGCTTATTTTAGTCGACTCAAACATGAAAAACATTTAAAAAATATTTTTCTTTCCGTTTAAGTTCGGTAAAGCGTTTTTCATTTTATTTGAATTTGGTTCATTTTATACTTGAGCTTATACGATAAAATCGACGCATAAAATTACCTTGTTACAATGATCGCTTCCCGACCTATCTACCCTAAGTCTTGAGTCTTCGACTTTTGCCTTTGCCGTTGATTTTCCATTTGCGCTTCAATTTCTTTTACGGCCTTTCGCTTTAATTCAAGCTTTCTTTCCGAACTTGCTTTCCGAGTCGTTTCTTTCCGAGTTTGTTTTCCGAGTCGTTTTCTTTCCGAGTTTGTTTTCCGAGTCGTTCACCTGTCTTTTGCTGAAAACTTAAGCTCGAAAAATCATTAGTATCAAACACTCTTCAATGGTTTGTTATCATCAATTTTGGAATTGTTTGCCGAAAGTAAATTTCAAAGCCAACAAAAACCATATCACTTCACTTAGCTCGATCTAATCATTACTCTCATGAATGGGAATATTGCATCATATACTACTCACACATCATAAACACAAACTCAATCAACTTGTAATGCAAAACATTCATGCGTGAAAACAAATTTTTTTTTTTTTTCAAAATTAATGAATTACAAAACAACAAATTAGACACCATACCCCCAAACCTAATTCAACATTGTCCCTAATGTTGGACAAACTCACATTTTGTAAACAAAAAGACAAGAGTGAAAAGGTATCACCTGACTCATGGTAGGTTGATCTGGTCAAACTTGCTATCAAACAAGAATGAGTTGTTAGAATTCAAAACAAAAATTAAAAATAAAGTAAAAAATCCTAAAATAGATATGTACAACAAGACCACATAGGTCAATCCTGATAAACAGGATCACTCAGAGAGATCTCCTCCCCTTCTTGAGAAAGTAACTCTAAAAATGGTTTCAAACGCTGACCGTTAACTTTGAACACATCACCATTTTTTGGATTTTCAATCTTAATGGCTCCATATGGATGAACAATTCGAACAATGAACGGACCAGACCATCGAGATCTCAACTTTCCTGGAAACAAATGCAACCGAGAATTATAAAGCAAGACTTTTTGACCAGGTGTCAAAGTTTTCCTAAGAATACTTTTGTCATGCCTAATTTTCATTTGCTCTTTATAGATTTTTGTACTCTGGTAAGCATCATTCCTAATTTCCTCCAACTCATTCAACTGAAGCTTCCTATGGACTCCTGCTTTGTCAAGGTTAAAGTTGAGTTGTTTAATAGCCCCAAAGGCTCTATGCTCTAACTCAACTGGGAGATGACAAGCTTTACCATACACCATTCGGTAAGGAGACATTCCAATGGGGTTCTTAAATGCAGTACGGTATGCCCACAATGCATCACTAAGTCTCAAGGACCAGTCTTTCCTATTTGGGTTAACTGTTTTCTCTAAATTGTGTTTAATCTCTCTATTGGATAACTCAACTTGACCGCTAGTCTGGGGATGATAAGCGAGTGCAATTTTGTGGGTTACACAATATTTTCTCATTAATGCTTCGAAAACCCCATTGCAAAAATGTTTGCCCCCATCACTAATAATAGCACGGGGTGTACCAAAACGTGAAAAGATATTATCTTTCAAAAACTTGACTACCACCTTGTGATCATTAGTTTTACATGCAATTGCCTCAATCCATTTAGACACATAATCAACTGCGACAAGGATGTACAAATTGTCAAATGAATTAGGGAATTGTCCCATGAAATCAATGCCCCAAACATCGAAAACTTCAATAATCAGAATTGGGTTTAAAGGCATCATATTTCGATGTGAAATACTCCATAACTTTTGACATCGCTCACATGCTAAGCAATAAGAATGACAATCTTTAAAGATTGAGGGCCAGTAAAATCCAGATTGCAATATCTTTGCAGCGGTTCTCTTTGAACTAAAATGACCTCCACATGCATGATCATGACAAAAGGAGATTACACTAGTTTGGTCACAATTGGGGATACATCTTCGAATAATCTGATCAGGACAATACTTGAATAAGTACGGATCATCCCAAAAGAAGTGACGGACCTCAGATAAGAATTTGGATTTATCTTGCTTTGTCCAATGTGAAGGCATTTGACATGTGATAAGATAGTTCACAATGTCGGCAAACCAAGGTGACTCAGATACAACAAAGAGTTGTTCATTAGGGAAAGACTCAAGAATAGGCATGGAGTCTAAGGATGTCTCAAGAATGAGCCTAGACAAGTGATCAACTACTACATTTTCAGACCCCTTCTTATCTCGAATTTCTAGATCAAACTCTTGTAGCAATAGGATCCATCAAATTAAACGCGGATTAACATCTTTTTTAGAAAAGAGATACCTAAGTGCAGCATGATCTGAGAAAATGAGGACTTTAGACCCTAACATATAGGACATAAACTTGTCTAATGCAAACACAACTGCTAACAATTCTTTTTCAGTGGTAGAGTAATTCAGTTGTGCCTCATTTAATGTCTTACTTGCATAATAGATCACATGGGGTAGCCTATTCACACGTTGCCCTAACACAACTCCAACTGCATAATTAGATGCATCGCACATAATCTCAAAAGGCGCATCCCAACTCGGTGGCTTCATGAAAGGTGTTGTGGTCAACAATGTTTTGAGCTTCTCAAAGGCTTTTAGGCATTCGTCATCAAAGACAAAAACAACATCTTTAGCAAGTAAATTGCAAACTGGTCTGGAAATGCTACTAAATTTTTTAATGAATCGACGATAAAATCCAGCATGACCTAAGAATGACATAATCTCTTTGACCGTACGTGGTGGTGGAAGATTAGAAATCAGATCAACTTTAGCTTTGTCAACCTCTATACCCTTCTTTGAAATAACATGCCCCAAGACAATTCCCTTTTTCACCATAAAATGGCATTTCTCCCAATTTAAGACCAGATTTTTCTCCTCACAACGTGTAAGCACGAGTTTCAAATGAATGAGACATTCATCAAAGGATGAGCCAAACACGGAGAAGTCATCCATAAACACCTCAAGAAAACGTTCTACCATATCAGAAAATATGCTGAGCATACACCGCTGAAAAGTAGCAGGTGCATTGCATAATCCAAATGGCATACGTCTATGGCAAATGTTTCAAAAGGACAAGTGAATGTGGTTTTCTCCTGATCCTCAGGTGCAATAGGAATTTGGTTATATCCAGAATAACCATCTAGGAAACAGTAGTACTCATGACCGGCTAATCTCTCAAGCATCTGATCGATAAAAGGAAGTGGAAAATGATCTTTCCTAGTGACAGAGTTCAACTTCTTATAATCAATGCACACTCGCCATCCAGTAGTCATTCGGGTCGGTACTAACTCATTGGCATCATTTGTGACTACCGTGATACCTGATTTCTTAAGCACGACCTGAACAGAACTTACCCAAGAACTATCGGAAATAGGATATATGATCCCCACATCTAACAAATTCAAGACTTCTGCCCTAACGATCTCTTTCATGTTAGGGTTAAGCCGTCTTTGCATTTCTCGCAAAGTTTTAGCATTTTCCTCAAGATGGATACGATGCATGCACACAGATGGAGATATGCCCTTAATGTCTGCTATAGTCCACCCAATAGCCGATTTATGCTCCCTAAGGACATTTAAGAGTTTTTCCTCATGTTCTTTATTTAACTCAGAAGCAATGATGACAGGAAGACTCTCATTTGGACCTAAGTAGACATACTTCAGTTCAGAAGGTAAAACTTTCAGATCCAATTTTGGAGGTGACTCAACAGATGAGACATGTTTAGATTCAATTGATGAAAGGGGCTCTACCTTGGCTTTCCAATTCTCAATGTTCATAAAAGGGACAGAATCTAACAAGGTATTCACTTCTTCACAAGCACTAACCAGATCAAAATCACACCCAAAGTGAGTTAGACATGCCTCTAAAGGATCATCAAAACTTGAATGTTCAAAAGTCTCTTGTACTAGACTCTCTATTAGATTCACATCACTCATATCCTCAGATTCTGATGGTTGCCGGCTCACATTAAAAACATTAAGCTCAACAGACATGTTTCCAAATGAAAGTTTTAGAATACCATTCCTACAATTGATTAAAGCATTTGAAGTGGCTAGGAATGGTCGACCAAGGATAACAGGAATTTGGCTATTGGGATTAGCTACAGGTTGAGTGTCTAAGACTATGAAGTCTACTGAAAAGAAGAATTTGTCAACCTGAATTAACACATCCTCAATGATACCACGAGGTACCTTGACTGAACGATCTGCCAACTGTAGCACTACCTTTGTGGGTTTCAAATCACCAAGACCAAGTTGCTCATACATAGAGTATGGCAACAGATTTACACTCGCACCCAAATCAAGCAAAGCTTGCTCAATTATCTGGTTACCTATTGTACATGAGATTATAGGACAACCGGGATCCTTGAATTTAGGTGGTGTGCGGTGCTGGATAATTGAGCTTACTTGCTCTGTAAGGAAGGCTTTTTTATACACATTCAATCCACGTTTAACCGTACACAAATCTTTCAAAAACTTAGCATAAGAGGGGACCTGTTGAATTGCATCGAGAAATGGAATATTGATTTTGACTTGTATAAATATTTCCATAATCTCTTTGTAATGATGCCCCTTCTTAGACTTTTGGAGTCTTTGAGGAAATGGTGCAATAGGAACAAAGTTCCTAACTGAAGGTTCTACTAGAAAATTGGGGAGAAGATCGGGAATTTGGACTTTTGGGTCAACTTGAGATTCCATTTTGTTTTCCTTTTCTGGTTCATGGTTACCTTTCACAGTTTCCCTTCTTGGAATTTTGACTTGATTGTCAACTTGTTTGCCTAACCTTAGAGTTATGATTGACTGGACTTGATCAGTTGGACCAGAGGTCGACTGTTCACTCACATGATATTGACCTTTTGGGTTGGGAATGGGCTGACTAGGAAATTTTCCTTTTTCCCTCTCTCCTACAACAGTAGCTAACTGGCCAATTTGTGTTTCTAATTTAGAAATCGATTGACTAGTTTGCTGCATGAACTATTGTAAGGTATCTTCCAGTGTTGGTTTCCTTGGTTGTTGGGGGACATATGGATGAGAATTTTGGGACATGGAAGGATATGATACTGGTGGTTGCCCTTGGGATTGCATATGTTGCATACCCAAGTTGTTCCGAGGCTGATTTTGACTCCATGAGAAATTATGATGATTTCTCCAATTGGGGTTGTATGTGTCAGAATAGGGACTGCCAAATGGTTTCTTATAGCCGTTTAGTGCATTAGCTTGTTCAGTTATACACTCATGGAATGATGTTATAGAGGGACACGTCTGAGCAGTATGAGATGGACTCTCACAAAGTTGACATGTCTCACTAATAACATAGACTGAAGAACTTTTTCCATTTTTCATCTCTATAGCCTCCACTTTTCTGGTGAGACTAGCTATCATTGCACTCAAATCAGTTCCCTCACTAACTTCATAGACTCCTCCCTTTTTGGTATCCATAGACATTGGTAAACTTCTTCTCTCAACCCTCCCTGAGTATTCCCAATGTTGAGAACTCTCGGCTAACGCATCTAGAAATTTCCAAGCCTCATTCTCATTCTTAGACATGAAATCTACCCCACCTCGTGACTCAATTAGTTGACGATTTTGAGCTGATAATCCATCATAAAAGAATTCAACTAAACGCCATTTTTCAAAACCATGGTGGGGACACTTAAGTAGCAAATCATTGAATGTTTCCCAACACATGTAAAACTGTTCACCTTCTTTTTGAGCAAATTCCATGATATTTTGGCGAAGGGAATTAGTTCTATGTCTAGGGAAGAATTTGGTGAGGAATTTTTTACAGAGTTCATCCCAAGATTTGATTGATTCTGGTTCCAATGAATATAACCAAGACTTGGCTTTCTTTTTCAAAGAGAACGGGAATAACCTCATCTTAATTGACTCTTCGGGAATATTCTAAAAATTCAAGGTGGAACAAATCTCTAAAAATTCCTTAACATGATTAACATGAAGGTATGGGTCTTCAAAGTTCGAACCTCTAAAAGTCGGCAGTAAATTGATTACTGCTGCCCGTATCTCCAAATGGGCATGTTGTGTAGCAGGCAAGACAATACAAGAAGGATTTGTGATATGTGCGGGAGTATAATAATCCTTAAGGGCTTTCACTTCATTATGTTCTCCCTCCATCTTGACTTCAATGATCTTTCCAACACTAGAATTCCTTACACCTTTTCTAAAAGTTCTCTCAATTTCTAGATCTAAAGGTGACAACTTTGATTTTAGAGATTGACGACCTAACATGCACTAGGAAGACTCCATGACTCAACAAATACACTACCAAAACAAGTATTTTCTTTATCTGAAATTTAATTCAAGGGTAGTTGTAAGTGTCAAATTTCACTCACATCAAAAAGATATCTTTATTCAGGCTCAAGTGGCCATATTTATACATTTGTGTTTGTGGATCATGACCTAAGTTCATGGGGTCATGATCCACTCTTTTTAATAACTACCCACTTTCCTCTTGTAGTGGGTTGTTACTCCCTTTTTAAGGGAATGGCTTAATGTTGATGGTCCCACTTATATTTGGTGGGCTCAAATACATGGGCTGTTCACTATCTACACTTTACATGGGCTCAATACACCTTGGGCCTAATAAATGGACCTGGGCCTTTAATTTTCACTATTTACACTAGCCCCATTCGGGTTTGACATACGGTTCGTGGGCTTGACCCGAATTTAATTGAATTGATTGATGGCAGCCGTTTTTGATGATGTCAGCGTCATTATTGTGGAGAGACGTGTGATTTCGAATTTCATAATGGCGGCCGTCGTTTCACTGTATTCGAGGCATAGGGAATCGACGCACCCCTTCAGCCTTAATGATGTCTGTTGGTATGCCGTGTGTATATAAATCCTTATGTAGCCTCATTTTCATTCTTTATCACTTTCAAATCTTGCAAGCAATCTTCAGCAGTGTTCAAACTTTGACCGCCGATTATACTTTGGTTGCCGGAGGTTCTTTCTTCAACCGGTTCTCTGTGTAAGTTGTCATTCTCATTCTCATCATGTCTGATAGTAGTGCCACAAGGTCTACCGAGGAGATGACTCACCAAGAGTATGGTGGATCTGAGGTTCCCAGCCCCCCTTCTACAAATCCATCTTCTTCGTCCTCTCCTCCTTTGTCCATGCCTAGTCGTCCGGAGCTATCTGGCTTGAGAACAACTATTTCGGAGATAAAAAACCAGACAGATGTTGCTGATACTGTTCTGATCGGGACTTCTGTCATATCTAACCCGATTGGGGCCGATGCTCCTGGAGGCGCTCCCGTTGGATCTTCCACTGAATCAGCCCCTTTCGTGGCAGAACCACTTGAAAGTCATAAAAGAAAATCCGTAAACCTTAAAAGTCTGAGGAGGGACTGTAGGATCCCAAAAGAGGTGATCTTGACGGAGTACGACTCTTCTCGTGACTTCAGAGTGGGCGACAGAGTGGGTCCGGACGAGGTGTTGTTATCAGCCCTTCAGATAAAGATGTTTCGGTTTCCTCTTCATCCTCTGTTTCATTTTATCTTCTTCACCCTAGGAATAGCCCCTCTGCAAGTCAATCCAAACTTCTTCAGGATAATTTCCATGTTAATCCTGATCAACAGAAAGAAAAAACTTTCCTTGGGTCTGGCAGATCTTCTGCTTAGCTACAAGATTGTAGGTCTGAAAGATTGTGAGGGGAGGTACAACTTCTACCCATTCAAGGGTCGGGCGATCTGTCAGGGGACTGAGAAAACAGAGAAATACTGGAAGGAGAAGATGGTTTTGGTAAAGGGGGCTTGGTTTTACCCCTATTCTAGGAGATGGCCGATCCCCTGTGTTTTCAAGCATCTAGCCCTTCTTCCTTTTTCATTTATCCATAAGGAATCCTGCCTCTGTTCCGGATGCGACCAGCTCAGGGCGGATTTTGTTTATAAGTCTTTAGGTTATAGGGATACAGATATAGTGGCTCAGGATGTAGAAGCCCGTATTTCTTTATTAAAGTCTAAGGTTTGGTCGGACCGTATGTCATGCGCTGACCTGCTTACTCCTGCCAATTTGCAGGGTATATCCAGGTTAGGAGCCAAGTACAAGATCATTATGGATCCGATCAGACCAGTGATTGAGGATGATGATGATGACATCGAGGAGATGGCTGCTCCTTCGGCTGATCAAGGGCAAATGCCTCTGGAATCTAATGCTCAGGCTGCGAATGTCGACTCGACGGGCGATGTTTCTGGGTCTGCACTTGTGCAGACCACCATCCCTGCACTGCTTCAACCTTCTTCCGCCCGAACCAGACCGGTGGGGGAAGAAAGGCCTAGTAAGAAGAGGAAGTATAAGGGTAAGGAGAAGAGTTCTGCTTCTTCTGACCAATCAACCTCCAGCCTTACTTCTATGTCTGCCATGATAACACGGGCGCAGGCGCTCTGGACGTCGGAGGAGCTCGAGGCACAGAGGCATGCTGATCCTGACCGCCTTGTGCGCAAAACTCCGGGGTTGTTATTGGGGGTACGTATTTGCTTGATTCCATGTTATTCCTACTTCTGTATACATTACTGACCCACTTTGTCTTGTATTTTTCTTCTTAGGCTCTCTTCAGCGTCAATGCGTTATGCCTTTCCCACGAGGAGGGTGTGAAGGAGCTTGAACGCCTGAGAGCTGACCTAGCTGAGAAGGACGATCAGGAGAAAAAACTGAAAGCTCAGCTAGGAGACCTCGCATCCAGGGTTGCTCAATTGGAAGAGGAACTGGCTCAAGCAAAAGAGCAAAATGCCAGGCTGACCAGTGAGAAGGAGAAGCTGGCATCTGACCATGAGGCTCTTCAACACCAATTCGGCATCTCTCAGTCAGCCCTGGAGATGTGTAAGAAAGGAGGGCTTGACATGCATCAGCACTATTCACAGATGAATAGGATTGTAGCTGGTGAATTCTGGAGGAAGGGCTTTGTTGTTGGAGAGAAGGATCCAACAAGGAGGAAGATCAAAGATCCAGATGCCATGGATAGGGTGTTAGGGGTGCAGAGGCCATATTCCAGCCCCGAGCCTAGTCATGCTCAGAATCTTTTCACAGAATTCCTTAAGGGATATCTCCCTGCTGACCCTCTCAACCCCTCCATAGAATTCTTCCCTCCGACCACACATGTGGATACCTTAGGAAAGGATTTTAGTGGTTCAGGCCAAGCTTAGGTCACTCCGTATTCCTTTTGTAGTGCTGTATTTTGTAACATGCCTTTCAGGCAATTTTGTAATACAAAACATCAATTTTTTGCTTATTTAATGGAATATGCACTTTTCTATGGTACGAGTCAGGCAAATTTTTTATCGTGAATCAGGCTTATGAGCCTCTGTCATTTCATTACTTGGAATTATTTTAGTTTTATTCATCTGGGAGTGAATCAGGCTCATAAGCCTCTGTCATTTCACCACTTAGGAAATATTTTAATTTTATTCCTCTGGGAGTGAATCAGGCTTGTAAGCCTCTGTCATTTCACCACTTGGGAAACATTTTAATTTTATTCCTCTGGGAGTGAATCAGGCTTGTAAGCCTCTGTCATTTCACCACTTAGGAAACATTTTAATTTTATTCCTCTGGGAGTGAGTCAGGCTTATAAGCCTCTGTCATTTCACCACTTAGGAAACATTTTAATTTTATTCCTCTGGGAGTGAATCAGGCTTGTAAGCCTCTGTCATTTCACCACTTGAGAAATATTTTAATTTTATTCCTCTGGGAGTGAGTCAGGCTTGTAAGCCTCTGTCATTTCACCACTTAGGAAACATTTTAATTTTATTCCTCTGGGAGTGAATTAGGCTTGTAAGCCTCTGTCATTTCACCACTTAGGAAACATTTTAATTTTATTCCTCTGGGAGTGAATCAGGCTTGTAAGCCTCTGTCATTTCACCACTTAGGAAACATTTTAATTTTAGGCTATTTGTTTGCAAGAAGGATGACCATCTTTTATTATAACCGTGAAATTACAAAGATTAGAACATCTGACTGAATCAGGATAACAAACATGGAATTTTTAAAGCTATCTATAAAGCTAGGCTCAGACGCCTCTGTTTAATTATTCTAAAAATGAAATAAATATCAAGGATAGTACCTCTTCAGTCGTGAGGCATTCTGTGAATTGGGTACCATATTGTCGCCATTATTCATGAGGCGGTAAGCCCTACGTCCAATGACCTCTGTGACTGTGTATGGTCCTTCCCAATTTTCCCTGAGCTTTCCGATAAGCCCGATTTTCTTTCGCAATACCATATCGCCCACCTGGAATTCTCGTCTTTTGACTTTTTTGTTGAAGGTGTTCCTGACCCTCTGGTGGTAGGCTGCTAGTCTGATGGCAGCTTGTTCTCTTTTTTCTTCGAGCAGATCGAGTCCATCAACCAGCTGTTGGTCGTTCAGTTCTTCCTGATACAGCTCTGTTCTGGCTGTTGGCACTATCTGTTCTGTTGGAATGACTGCTTCTGTCCCATACGCCATTGAGAATGGTGTTTCTCCTGTAGGGACTCTTGATGTTGTTCTGTAAGACCATAATACCTCTGGAAGCTTGTCTGGCCACACTCCCTTGTGTTCTTCTAGCTTCTTCTTCAGGGTATTCAGTATGGTTCTGTTGGATCTTTCAGCCTGGCCGTTTCCTTGAGGGTATACGACCGATGAGGTTCTCAACTGGATCCCATGTTCATTACAGAATTGTCTGGTCCACTAATTATCCAGATTTAATCCATTGTCGATCACTATCACCCTCGGCACTCCGAACCTACAGATGATATTGTTCCATATGAATTTGATTACGTGTCTGTGAGTGATGGTGGAGTAAGATTCTGCCTCGACCCATTTTGTGAAATAGTCAGTTGCTATCAGTGCTTGATTTACCGATCTGAGAGCCATGGGAAGTGGTCCAACTGCATCAATCCCCCATTGCACAAATGGGTGCGGGCTAAATATGGGGTTAAGCAGTTCTGGTGGCGGATGGATGAAGTCTCCATGGAACTGACACTTTTTGCATCTTCGGACAAAGGCTTCAGTATCATGTGAAAGATACGGCCAAAAATATCCTTGGCTTAGTACCTTATGAGCCAAAGCTCGTCCCCCGGAGTGATTGCCGCATGAGCCTTCATGGATTTCCCTCATTACAGCCGATGCCTCCGAAGGTGTGAGGCATCGAAGGTAGGGTCCACCAAAAGATCTCCTATATAACTGGCCATGTAGCAAGGCATATCGGGCCGACTTCATGCGAATTTTCCGAGCCTCTGCTTTGTCAGCAGGAAGTGCACCATTTCTGAGGTATTCTGCTATGGGGTCCATCCAGCTCGGCTCCCAAGGTATTGCGCACACCACATCTGTCTGATGGATGCTTGGGACATCAAGATAGTCGATCGGGGCGATTCTGGTCAGGTCTTGATTATTGACTGAAGCCATGTTGGCCAATCGATCCGCATTTTCATTTTCCTCCCTTGGGATCTGACTGAGGGAATACTGCTCCAGTCTGTCTAGCTCCATCTGAGCCAACTTCTTATAGGGCTGCAGTTTTTCTCCAGCGTCGTACTCGTCTTGAACTTGTTTTACCACCAGTTGTGAGTCACTGAAAATACGGAGCCTCTTAATACAGAGGCTCTGAGCTAGTCGCAGCCCAGCTAGGAGTGCCTCGTACTCAGCTTCGTTATTGGTGGCGGGAAACTCCAGGCGCACTGACTGTTGGATTCGGGTCCCATCTGGTGTTATAATTTCGAGCCCAATTCCCGAGACAGCTGAACCAACTGATCCGTCTACAAAGAGCGTCCATTCGGGTTCGTCTGGATCTTGGAGGATTGACTCTGGCTCTGCTTCTAGGAGAAAATCAGCTAAGGCTTGACCTTTGATAGCTGTTCGTGGCACATACGTGATGTCAAATGTCCCAAGTTCCAACGCCCATCTGGTTATTCTTCCTGTCAGATTGGGTTTGGACATGATGGACCTCATCGGCAGGGTGGTTGGCACAACGATTGGATGAGTTTCAAAATAATGCCTCAGTCGTCTCTTTGCGTTGATTAGAGAAAGAACAGCTCGCTCCGCCATGGTGTATCTGGTTTCCGCATCAGATAGGGATTTGCTGCTGAAGAAGACTGGTTTCTGGCACTTTTTGTCATCTTTTACCAGTGCTGCGCTAGTTGAGGTTGTTGACATGGCAAGATACAGATGCAATGGTTCCCCTGGATTTGGTGAGGCAAGGATCGGTGGACTTTGGAGATACTGCTTCAACTTCTGGAGGGCCTCTGCCTGTTCTGGCCCCCATACGCTGCCCTTTCTGCCTTTAATTGCCTGGAAAAATGGTTTGCATCGGTCTGTCAGTCGGGATACGAACCTGCTCAATGCGGCTACCCTTCCTGTTAGAATTTGGACCTCCTTTTGTGTTTTTGGCTCTTCGCAGCTTATTAGAGTCTTGACTTGCGATGGGCTGGCTTCGATTCCTCTTCGATTGACTATATGTCCGAGGAACTGTCCGGAGGAGACTCCGAAAGAACACTTGGCTGGATTGAGCTTCATTTTGTAGCTTCGGAGTGCATCGAACACTTCTTCCAGATGCTTGAGATGGTCGCCTTTCCTCCTGCTCTTTACCACCGTATCATCTATGTAAGCTTCAACCGTTTTGCCCATCTGACCTTTGAATATCCTTCTGACAAGTCTCTGATAGGTGGCACCTGCATTTTTAAGTCCGAAAGGCATTACTTTGTAGCAGTACGTACCTTCTTCGGTAATAAAGGCTGTTTTCTCCTCATCAGCCTGGCTCATCGGGATCTGGTTATAGCCGGAGTATGCATCAAGAAAAGAGAGTCTTTCATATCCCGAGGTGGCATCTACCATCTGATCAATTTTCGGCAGAGGGAAGCAATCCTTCGGGCAAGCCTTGTTTAAGTTGGTGAAGTCCACGCAGACTCTCCATTTTCCGTTCTTCTTTCTGACTACTACCACGTTTGATAACCATGATGGGTACTTAACTTCCCTTATGAATCCAGCTTCTAGCAGTTTTCCCACTTCCTCGGATATGATCTGGTTTCTTTCTATCCCGAACCTCCTCTGCTTCTACCTTACAAGTCTGACATTTGGATCAACATTCAGGTTATGCTGAGCGATCAAAGGATCAATGCCCGGCATGTCGAGATGAGACCAGGCGAACACGTCTGAATTCGATTGGAGGAAATGAATCAGCCTGTCCTTTTCTTCTTTCTGGAGACACGATTCGATGAACGTGACTCTTTTGTGATCCGTCTGACAAACTTTCACCTCTTCTAGGGATTCCGTTGTTGACTGAGTCCCCTGACCTTCTGAGGTAGGGTCTGACTGTAATTGCTATTTCTCGTTGTACAGGGACTCTCCTGGTGCTTCCAACACTTGTTTACTTCTCTGGTTCAGGTCCTTCATGCATACTGAGTAGCATTCCTTCGCTGCTACCTGGTCTCCAGGAATATCTGTCACGTCCACTCCATTCGGGTCAAGACAACGCATGACCTGATGGAGTGTCGAAGGAACACCTTGCATCCGATGGATCCACCCGCGTCCCATCAGTAGATTGTACGATGGTTTGACGTCCACCACTACGAAAGTTTCTCTCAGGGTTCGGCGTGCTGCTGATACTGACAAATGGACTACGCCTATTGGCTCTATGCGTCGTCCGTCAAAGCCGGCCAGAGGAATCCGAGCCGGTTGAAGCTGTGATACATCAATTCCGATTTTGTCGAAGGCCCATTTTGTCATGATATTGGTGCTGCTTCCTGGGTCAATCATTACGCGTTTGATCATACAATTAGCTACCAGAAGAGTGATTACCAGAGGATCTTCGTGAGGCATCTGAATATTCTGTATGTCAGCCTTGGAGAACATGATCATTGATTCTCCCTGTAGGAGAGTTGTCTGGCAGACTTCACCGACTCGCCTGAGTTTGTGTGCTTTTCTTAGCTTTGACCTTCTGCTTCCTTCGGCCTCCAACGCCTCTTCACCCCCTTGGATCATGTGGATAACCCTCACTGGTTTCCCTGATGTAGTGTTGTTCGGCTGTGTCCTGTGTGGTTTGTCTGGTCTCGGCTGATCCTTCATTACGTAATCTGCAAGTTCTCCATTGGCGATCATTGCCTCTACCTGCCTTCGGAGATTTCTGCAGTCATTTGTATGATGACCGTACTCGCTGTGAAAGGCACAGTGCTTGGTCATGTCCCTCAACTCCATCGGTTGTCTGATCGGTGGAGGTGGTCTGAAAATCCCTTTATTCTTATTTTCTTGGAAGAGCTTCCCAAGGCTGGTTTTGAGCGGAGTGGATCTTTCTTCCGTTCATTGACGCTTGTCTGAATTTCTGGATGATGAGGTTTGCCGAGATGGATCTTGTCGTTGAGGCCTCTGATCCTTCATCCTTTCTTTGGATTTTGCCTCTACCGTTACCAGAGAGGCTCTTCTGTGTCTGACTGCTTCCTCCTCTTCTATTCTGAGATACCCTTGTGCTCTGGAGTTGAGCTCACCGATGTTGATAGGGGGTCGTTTTACTAGTGAAGAGTGGAATTTTGTGCCAGGGATGACCGCCATACGGAATGCCTCTACCGCTGACAGTTGATCGCAGTCATCGATAGAAGACATTTCGACGTTGAATCTGGATAAAAAGCTCTTGAGGCTCTCCCCTTTTTCCTGGGTCATGGTGAAGAGGCTTGATATCGTCTTCCTCTGCCTCCGATTGCTGAAGTATTGACCAATAAAGCGTCTGCAGAGATCATTCCAACTGCTGATGGATCCAGGAGTCTGCTTCCTGAACCACAGAAGTGGTGCCTCCGTCAAACTGGTTGAAAAGACTTTGCACAAGAGTGCTTGGTTCCTTCCATAAACAGTCATCTTGGTCTGCACTTGGTAGATGTGATCGAGTGGATCTTTTGTACCATCATATAGTGTAAAAGTTGGCAGCACAAACTTCTTCGGGAATTCTGCTGCTTCAATTTCTTCGGTGAATGGGGACTGAGTCATATCCGTTGTCGCATGGATGGCCAGATCATCAGGGGTCTGCAATTTCAAATCTTTCATCACTTCTCTCTGGATTATGGCAGCCATTTCGTGCAGGTCATTCTGAGTCGGGACCTGCATCCTTGGCATTCCCCCTGTTATGGGGTGAGAGGACTCTTCCTCTTCCCTCGGGATTTTATCTCCTCGGGCGGCGGATGCGTCTTGCCCGTGATGAGAGTTGAAAGGCTCTGGCTCTTCTGCGCACTCTTCTGGATTAGGACTCTGGAGAGGAAAAGGGCCCTGAGTAACTTGATGGAGCAATTCAGCATTCTGCCACTCGAGGGCCGCATTTCTTTGCTCGACAGCCTCCAACCTCCTCATGACTTCTTCGAACCTGATCTCATTGTTTGTTGACCGTGTGGACACCATTTTAAATAAAACTTGTTGCAAGTGGAAAAATATTATCGTTTCCCACAGACGGCGCCAAATGTAAGTGTCTAATTTCACTCACATCAAAAAGATATCTTTATTCAGGCTCAAGTGGCCATATTTATACATTTGTGTTTGTGGATCATGGCCTAAGTTCATGGGGTCATGATCCACTCTTTTTAATAACTACCCACTTTCCTCTTGTAGTGGGTTGTTACTCCCTTTTTAAGGGAATGACTTAATGTTGATGGTCCCACTTATATTTGGTGGGCTCAAATACATGGGCTGTTCACTATCTACACTTTACATGGGCTCAATACACCTTGGGCCTAATAAATGGACCTGGGCCTTTAATTTTCACTATTTACAGTAGTGATTTCTATTTTTTTTTTTATTTCCTATATGAGAGATTATTAGGACTAATTCCAAAATAATCTTCACCTAGTTAGACAGCTCCTACTCTTTTTCAGAGAAAACTAGTGGATGACCAGTTAAGGACCATCAAACTAACAACGAAGTAGTTCCCAGGAAAGTGTGGCGAGGCACTAGGTCTGCTTAATGCCGCGTCAGCCACACTCCTAGACAGAACTGTCCTACCGTTTATCAATTTGATAGTGACTCACTGGAGTTACCAAAAGTTTAACAATGTCCAAGAGGATCCTATGAGCTATATGAAAACCTATTGGCAACGTCTATTTGATTTTAAATTAAACTAACTTTAGCCAAGGGTATACAAAAGCAAGGAGATTTTTAACCTAATAGGCAAGGAATTGGTGATGAAATCCAATCCTTATCTTGTTAGAGGGTTAATGCCCTTACTAAAAGATTTATGCAAAATGCTAAATTAAAAATGCACATACAAACAAGTCAACAAAAATAAAAATAAAGGGAGTGAGTGTGTGAACTTTCTTTTTTAATATTTTTTTTATAAATAAATAAAGAAAATAAAATAAAATAAATAACAAAAATAAATTTGAAGAAAGTGTGTACCTAAAGGTTATTTCTATTGTTATTCTATCCTAAAAGGTAACATGTAAAATTTCACCTATATAAAAACTATGTTCACCTAATCTAAAAAAATTAAAATAATAATACTATTTACTAAAGGTATAGGGGTACTTACCTGGATTCCGCAGAATGATAATGAAGATGCCACAAAGAAATCCAAGTATTTGCTTATCCAATGCAATCTCAAAAAAAAAATATTACCTACAAAATTAAAAAGTATCAATTACTTAATTAAAATAAAATAAATAATAAAACAAAAATAAATAAATAAAAATAATAAACAAGCACTAATTCTAAACTTAAGCTAAGAATAAAGAAAATAACTAAAATAAAAAATATAAATAAATAAATAAATAAAAGAAATAAAATTTGCTACAGTAGCTGAGTTGCTACAGTAATTTTAAATTATTTTTTTTTTAATTTGTTATCACTAATAAAAAAAACAATCTCTAAATTCAAAAGTGAAGAAACACTACCTTACTACATTACTATCATAATTAGAAAGACAAAATTTAAATTTTTTATTTTTTTATAAACAAAACAGTAGCTTAAAAAAAAAAAATTATACAGTTTTTTTATTTTGCTACAGTAGCCGAAATGCTACAGTAGTTTGAAAAAAAAATTTTGTTTTTTTTTTCTCTTTTATTTTTTTTTTTTTTTGTTTTGCTACAGTAGCCGAAAAAACAGTAGCTTATCATAAACCAAATTTTTTTTTTCTTTTTAACAAGCTTAATGAATCCCTATTTTTATTTTTTTTTTTAAACAAAGCACAAACAGTAGCTTCTACTATAACACTTGAAAGAACAAGATTTGTTTTTTTTTTTTTTTTTTTTTTAACCAACCAGTAGAAGAATTAAATCAAATTAAATTTAATTAGTTTCTTGTTGCTATTCCCCGGCAACGGCGCCAAAAACTTGATGTGTTTTAAATTATTACTCGCAAGTGCACGAATCAATTGTAGTTTAGGTTCTGCAAGAACGAGGTCGAACCCAAGGGAATGCTTTAAAGAGAACTTAATTAAACTCAAATTAATGTAAAACTAACCTAGTTTCTCAAAGTTTGTTTGTTGAAGTGATTTTTATACTAAACATGCAATATCGAAATACAAATAATTAAAGCGAGAATAATAGAGAGAAAATACTAAGGTATCGGAATCCACCACCACTAATCCATAAACTTCTAATTATTCTTTTATCAATTCCAATTTTAGAGTAGTAATTTAGAAATCAATCTTATTACTTTCTCAAGATTTAACAATAATGCACTAATGAAATATATTTTCAAGAAATAGATTTTCCTTCGCTTTAAAGTGTAAAATTCTAAGCATCATATGTATGCAATTTAATGGATCACATAAGATCAAAGATTTTTACTTATAAACTCATCAAATCCAAGCTTGATTAATTGTGATAAGAATTCTTAACTACTATAAATACATGATATTTATAGTGAAAGAAATTTAAAACAATTAATACTATGAAGCGAAAATTATAAGCATTTAAACCATACGCATGGAATTTGATAAAAGACTAAAAGGAATTTATTTCATAAATGGTGGTTTCATCATCAACCTTAGTTGAGTATTTAGTTACACATGCTTAAAAAGAAAATAACAAAGTAAGAACAATAAAACCCGGAATTGAAGATAAATTCTCCTCCTCTTTGGTGTCCTTCTTGCTTTCCTCTTTCTTCTTCCTCTTCATTCTTTTCTTCTTCAAGATGTATCCATATTTATAGAGAAATATTGGAATCAAATTACAACTTGTAAAGAGAAATGAAATATTCTTTTCTTTTCTTTTTCTTGAATATACATAACTTTCCATCACATTTTGTTCTTTTCTCATGTGCATTTGCTTCATTTCTCACTTTACACCTATAAATGAAAGACATAAATGTAGATGTAATTTAATGACATTGAAAATGATTTATTCAACAATTTTATTATATAAATTAAGATTTGTGCACTTATCATTATTACACTTCTAAATTAATTAAAATAAATAGTTTTACCTACTAACAAATATACATTTGGGGATAAAATATGTATGTAAAATGGACTTATCAATGTTGATTATGACCTTGTGTATTGTGTTTTAATTTAATTAGAAGTTATTGTGGGCTTGGTGAAATGGATTTTGGGATGTTGGTTGTGGCATTGTGGATTGTGCTTTAATTAAATTAGAAGTTATTTTGGGTTGTATTAAATGTGCTTTGGGATGTTGGTTGTGGTTTTGTGGATTCTTAGTTGTGGGTTAGATAGACCATAAAAAGGAAATTAGGGTTTCAATAAATAGTTTATTAAATTAATTTATATATTACATATAATTTCAAGATATTTTTATTTTTTAGCATAATAATTTTATCCAATATTTAAAATTGAAGGGCAATAAGTAGAATTTTTAAAAGTTTTAATAGGGGTCAAATCTAATTTTTTTTGGCCATAATCCCTTAAGATAATTTATATTACTATTAAAAATATTTAAAAAATTAAAATTTCAAAGGGGTCAATTGACCCCTATAAAGTGAACTTGGCTCCGTGCCTGGGTACGTATATGCGTAGGCCACCAACCTGTAGAATTCATACTGAAGTAATTATACTTGTTGTGACATACTATAACTTAGGTTACACTCCAAGACATAATAGCATGTGCATAAGATATATTTATACAAAAATTGGGTAGATTCAGTCCTAATTATAAGAGTATTACACAAGAGAAGAATTCTAATTCAAGAAGGAAACAAGTCTAAATAAAATATGATTTTTCTCTCTATAAATAAAGGGGATTACTATAGATTTTGGGGTGGCTTTTATGAGATCTCTACGATTCTTTCATAGATCAGATTTATTTGCAGAAAGAGAAAAAAAAAGATTGTTTAGTCATTCTATATCAAGGGTTTCTCTAGTTTTTAGCGATGATTCAATTATGCTTCTACACGTGATATCTACGTGCACAATTGAATGATCCACTGCTGAAAAATCATCACACCATCTATTGTAATATGGTTGCATCGATCCATTGAGAAACGGAGCCGTCAGAGTATAAAGATTGGAGCAGGAGGCTTTGTGGTTCTTTAATCCGTTGAGAAGCAGAACCGTCAGAGCACGAAGATCGGAGCGAAAGCTTTGTGGTAGCATGAGTGATTCAAGACTTTCAGACATCGAGTGATAAACGGCATATCAGAGTTATTGTAAGTCCTAAAGTCATAGAGTCTGTAAACTTCTTTGATTTATAGTGCATCGATACCCGAGTGTATCAGTGATTTTTTTACCTTGGAATGTTTCCAGGGTTTTTCCACATAAAAATATCATGTGTCGTCTCTTACTTTATTTTCTGCACTTATATTATTATCTGTATGATTTAGCGTGTTAGAGATGAAATTATCTAAGCGACTAAACAAAATAGCCTAGAGGGGGGGTGAATAGGCTTTTATGGATTTATTATCAAATTATAATTAATTACAGAAAAGTCAATATTAATCTAAGTGTAGAAAATAAAGCAATAGAGACACACGATATTTTTACGTGGAAAACCTTGGAAAAATCCCAAGTAAAAACCACGAATACGCTCGGGTATCGATATACTATGAATCAAGAGATATACAAACTCTATGAAGTTTTAGACTTACAAATCCCTCAAGATCTGTCTTTCTCCACTCGATGTCTGACAACCATAAATCACTCACGCTCCATGAAGCTCTCGCTTCGCTCGGTACTCTGACGGCTTCACTTCTCTACGAATCAATGAACCACAAAGTCTCCTACTCCGATCTCCGCACTCAGATGACTCCGTTTCTCAAACGGATCTAAGCAACCACATTGCACAAGGTGGTGTGTAGATTTTTCAAACTATAGGTCATCCAATTGTGCATAAAGATCTTCGATGTAGAAGCACAATTGGATAAACCCTTAACAAAAGAGAACTAGAAGATATATGATCACTCAAGATTTTTTTTCTCTCTATTTCTCTCTGTAGAAGAATATGAACTGTAGAAGAATTGCAGAGATCTCACCCAAAAGCTCTCATAAAATCTGTAGAGACTCATTCTATTTATAGAGAGAGCTGAGGGAAATCCTAAGTTTACCTTTTTTTGTAATTTCACATCAAACTGAGCAAAACTCTTTGATCTGGTCTTCAATATGTATATATTACGCATATCAAGGTGTAAAGTCACAGCTGCCACAAAGGAACACAATTCGGGGTTATTTTTGTCATTTTCCAGCACATTACACGCCAGACCCCTACGCCTGGGGCTTAGGGCCAAAATGCCCGTGTTTAGCCCATGCGTCAAAATGACTCTTTCTAGCCACTTTTTATTACTGGAGATGTAGATTAGGCGTAGCAAAATCCTTGGAACCAACTTTTCTCGAGACTAGTTTCATTTGAACCCCTCGACTCCCTTGTAATGATTCTTGAAGTTGCAACTCGAAAAAATGACGTTTCCACCCTCCATAATGCAATTTTCGCTCAACTTGTTTATTCTTCAATTCTCTTGTATTATTCACTTCTTTAGGCTTGATTTGAATTTGACAAAGCTTGTCAATGCCTATTAAACCTACCCGACCCCGCAATTCACTTAATATGGTTATTGTCTTAAACATGCCAAACATAAACAATTACAATAAATATTATTACAATCTCCCCCTTGGCATTTCTGAAACAAAACCATGTTTTACAAAGATATTCTCACGAATAACAACATAATATCTATACATATGAACACACACCAACAAACATAGACTATCAGATTGCCCTCATGACGATCTTCCAATCATCTAACCACAACACTAAACAACATACCATGAAAAATAAGTGTGGAAAACAAATATAATGATCATAAGAATAACATAAGAACAATGCAAGCATAATGATCATCATGGTATAAAAACACTTCTTCTCCCCCTAACAATATACTCCCCCTCAATTAAAAACTCTCTTCCCTTTGACCAAACAATCTTTCCCCCTTACTAAATACTTCTTCCATTTTTTGTCACTAAAATGACAAGCAAATATATAACAATCAAAACATATGAGAGATATAAAAGGAAAGCCTCAAAATGCAAACATAGGAAAAGATCACAGAGGAGACTCTAGAGAATCTAAGTTAAGCATTAAATACTAACATAAAGTCCATTATAAGATTATATCCAGATTCTTGAGTAACAAAAAGCTCTACAATGCATGAACTTAATACTAATGCATGAATTCAAAATGTTAAAAAAATATTTTTGATCTTAGAAACATACGAGCAGGGCAGTAGAGATAATGAACTAATTATTAACACATCATATTCGCATATTTAACTTAGCTATTATACACACGATAGTGAAGAAAATCAGCACACGTACCTTGTAGTTATAAACAATCACAATACAAACTTTACATAACATTTGCATATATGAAAAATATTCAGGTGCAAGTAAACAACTAAGATGAAAGCAATACATACTACTTCTAATAATCTCATCAATAACCGTGATAATACTTCAGTCCAAAACTTAAGTAAGAAGTCAAATCATTAGCTCGGACCAGATTGCTAAAAAGGGAAATACAATTTATTTTCTTTTTGCCTCACAATTTTTTCTTTTGTACCCTTTCACCTTATCCCTTTTTATCTTTTTAAGCTCCAGACTTTCCAGCGAGAATTTTTAGTCCCAGCCAATTGGGCCAGAGCTTCTTCCTTGGAATATATGTTCATTAGTTTTCTTTCCTTTTTACGCGAACACTCTGCTACTTTGTGGTAGGAGGCCCGATTACTCATATCGAAGAACTACCTTTTGCATTTCTATATTTTGATTATCTCATTCTATCATCTTTCAACATTACCACAACATTCATAAGCATTCAAAAGGTATTCCAAAGCATAGATCAATTTAACATAGCTCATGAACCTATATATCACTTCAGATTAGATGAGAAAAACTAAAAACTTTCAGTAAGCATTACAATCATCTCCAAAGTAAAACAATCACCCAAAGTTAATGATTTTTTTAAAAAAAAAAATAGTACTTAAACATGTCAAATGAACAACTCATATCATTGGGTCAGACTAATACCTCCAATTCTCATAAACATAATAAGATAAGTAAATATGATAATATAATAAAATATGACAACCCTTTGTACCCTTAGCCAAACTCAACATGATAAGAATTTTATTTTATTATTTTTATCATTTTTGTCATAATGATGCATGTATGAATAATCCTAATAGTAGCAAAATATGATGCATGCAAAATAAGAAGAAAAAAATAAACATGCAAATAAAAAAAATGCATGATAATGTATCAATTCTAAGATAAAAGATAATGCAAGATATTCCTAGAATGATACATATGAAGCCATTTATTCTAGTGATAACATGTCACTAGATTTTCTAAGATGCACATGCTTTTGAAAATCTAATGGTTTTGTAAAGATGTATGTTGACTGAGAATCTGTGGATATATACTTAAGACCTTTCTTAGAATTATAGTCAAGTGCTCTACATTCAATATGAGCAACCAAATAGTATAACTCACATTTCCTAACCCACGTCTGTTTAATTTTTGGAGTTCTATTTGCCAACCTAGACAGACTTTTTACCTCTTCACTTAACACCCGAATTTGATCTTCAACATTGGGTCATTTTCGAGTTCTCTGATTCTTCTCAGATTTCAATGTTCTTCCTCTTAACTTTGAACACAAGGGTCTAATGTGACCTTTCACTCCACAATGATGACATATTGGAATAAACTTTTGAAAATCATTGTTTGAACCCTTAAAAATTTTATAGATAAAGGGAGGCTTACTCTCAACAGGCTTTCTAACATAAGATTGAGCATTAAAATTCCTATCAGAATTACCTTGAGAAAAACTAGATGCTACTTGGGAGCCCCTTACAAAGGTTGTTTTGGAAACAATGTTTGAATTACTTGTTGTTCCTTTGAAGCACAACCCCTTTGTATTTCTTGCAGATTTTCCCATACTCAACATATGATTAAGCTTAAGAGTTCCACTAGACCATTTATGGATAGTTGAGTTAACATCCTTCAATTCATTTTCCAAACCCTCAATCATTGTAGATTTCTCACTCAATTTACAATCTCAGAGTGCTTAATTCTTTATTAAGATCATCTACACTCTTCAAAGTCTGATTCACTTCTTGTTCAGACTCAGCCAATTTCTCAGACAATTGAGTTTTTTGGGTCTACACGAGATTTAAGGTCTGAGAACTATTGGTTAACTCATCTCTTATGGGTTGTCTCTCTTTGTCAACATTATTAAAATGAACTATATATTTTGAAAAGACATTGCTAAGATGTGTGGACTTTTTTATAAAGTTTGTTGTATGTATCTTCATACGAGTCTCCACGATCTTCATTATCCTCATAATTTTCATCCCCAGACATTGTCTATCATGTAACAACTTCATTAACCTCCTTACTTTGTGCAGCAAACACGGTGAAGTTCTCAGATCATCACCTACCTCTGAATCTGTTGCATCACAAGTTGATCCATTATTAAATCCATTATCCCAAGTGATAGCTAGACCTTTTTGACTTATTAACACACTCAGTAGCTATGTGATCAAACCCTTGACACCCAAAACATTAAGGTTTTTTCTTTTTATGATCAAACTTGTCATTCCGATTTTGGGCTTTTCTATTTTTATAATCATGTTATTTATCTCCAAAATTTTGTTCTTTAATCATTTCTTGACCATAAGAATATTTTAAAAACTTATGAAATTGCTTCATGATCATGTCAAACTGTCTTGATCAAATCTCACCCTCTTTATCAGACTCACTAAAATCCTTCTTAGTGGTTTTAAAAGCTATGTTTTTCTCTTTTATGCCACTAGACTTCTTAGAGGATTGAGCACACATCTCCATCTCATAATATTTTAGATTCCCTGCCAATTCTTCAAGTTTAATCTCTTTGAAACTTATGATTTCAGATATGACAGTAACCATAAACCGAAAACGTTCAGATAGAGACCTAAGAATTTTCTTCACTATGGTAGTCTCGGGAATGGGCTCTCTTAGATTGTGACAATTACTTGTTACTATGTTAGTTAATCTAGCCTCAAAGTCACCAAAAACTTCATCCTCCTCCATCCTAAGCTGTTCAAATTGTGAATTTAGAATTTGGAGTTTCAATTGTTTAACTTTTAAAGTCCCTTCATGAGTTTCTTGGAGAATATCCCAAGCTTCTTTGACAATTTCACATGTGGAAATTCTCTTAAACTCACTTGCAGTCACATCGTTATATAAAACATTTAAAGCTTTGGAATTCAAACTAGCACTATTTATCTCAGTAGGAGTCCACTCACTTGACGATTTTTCTCTAGATTCATTACTAGTAACGTCTTTCACAGTGGGAGGTGAGTATCCTACCTTTATGGCAACCCAAGCTCTCTCATCTAGAGATTTAAAAAATGCTCTCATCCTCGTTTTCCAATAGGTGTAGTTAGAGTCATCAAACAAAGGGGACCTAGATACGGACCCACCTTCACGAGGATCCATCGTCTAAGTTCAGAATCTAATCCTAGGTAGTCAACCTAAAATGGGCAACCATGCTTTGATATCAATTAAAATTACCTAGACGACTAAGCAAAATAGCCTAGAAGCGGGGTGAATAGGCTTGTTATGGATTTATTGATTCTCTAACAAGATAAATCATGCAAAGATTAATCTAAGTACAAAAAATAAAGCAATAGAGACACACAATATTTTTATGTGAAAAATCTTGGAAAAAACTCTAAGTAAAAATCACGGATACGCTCGGGTATCGATGTACTATGAATCAATAGATATACATACTCTATGAAGTTTTAGACTTACAAATCCCTCGAGATCTGCCTTTCTCCACTCGATGTCTGATAATCTGGAATCACTCGCGTTCCACGAAGCTCTCGCTCCGCTTCATACTCTGATGGCTCCGCTTCTCAACGGATCAATAAACAACGAAACATCCTGCTCCGATCTCTACACTCAAACGGCTCCATTTCTCAAACGGATCTAAGCAACCAGGTTGAATAAAGTGGTGTGTAGATTTTTCAGACTCTAGGTCATCCAATTGTGTATAAAGATATTTGATGTAGAAGCACAATTGGAGAAACCCTTAACAAGAGAGAGCTAGAAGATATATGATCACTCAAGAATTTTCTCTCTCTATCTCTCTCTGCAGAAGAATATGAACTATAGAAGAATTGCTGAGATCTCACCCAAAAGCTCTCATAAAATCTGTAGAGACTCCTCCTATTAAAGTTTACCCTTTTTTGGTCTTCAATATGTATACATCACGTATATCAAGGTGTAAGGTTGCAGCCGCCACAAAGAAACACAATTCGGGGTTATTTTTTTCATTTTCCAGCACATTACATGCCAGACCCTTACGCCTGGAGCATAGGGCCAAAATGCCCTTGTTTAGCCCAAGCGTCAAAATGACATTTTCTAACCACTTTTTGTTACTGCAGGCGTAGGTTAGGCATAGCAAAATCCTTGGAACCAACGTTTCTTGAAACTAGTGCCATTTGAACCCCCATCGACTCCCTTGTAATGATTCTTGAAGTTGTTGTTCGAAAAAATGACCTTTCCACCATTCAGAATGCAATTTTCGCTCAAACTTGCTTCTTCTTCAATTCTCTTGTTTTCTTCACTTCTTTAGACTTATTTTGAATTTGACGAAGCTTGTCAATACCTATTAAACCTACCCGATTCCACAATTCATTCAACATGGTTATCGTCTAGAACATGTCAAAGATAAACAATTACAAAATCCTGAACTTAGGAGATGGATATACCTCGTGAAGGAGGGTTCGTATCTAGGTCCCCTTTGTTTGATGGTTCGAATTACACCTATTGGAAGGCTAGAATGAAGGCGTTCTTGAAATCTCTAGATGAAAGAGCTTGATTTGTCGTAGAGATAGGATACTCACTTCCCATTGTGATGGATGAGACTTCGAATAAACCAAAACCAAAACCATCGAGTGAATGGACTTCTAGTAAATTAAACAGTGCTAAAGGGAATTCAAAAGTTGTGTGAACTATTCAATGTTGTGACCGCGAGTGAGTTTAGAAGAATTTCTACGTGCAAAGTTGCCAAATAAACTTGGGATATACCCCAAGTTACTCATGAATGGACTTCAATTATTAAGGCCCTGTTTGGAAAGGGGTTTGTCTGGTCTTGTCTGGTTTTTCCTGGTTTGGTCTTGTCTTGAATCTAAAACTCTGTTTGGTAAGCGGTTTGGTCTTTCTGGTCTGGTTTGAGAAAACAAAAACTTTATATATATATATTAGTTTATATATTATTTTATGTATATAACTTTATATATTATTAAATATATATAATATTTTTAAATATATTATTAAAAATAATATATATTATTTGAATATATCTATTTATCTATTATTTTATATATATAAAATAATATATTTATAATATACTATTAAATATATATAATATTTTTAAATATATTTAAAAATATTATATATATATATATTTAAATAAAATATTTTATATATTATTTTATATATATTATTATAAAATAATAATATATATTATTCTATATATTATTAATATATATTATTTTTTAATTTTATATATATTTATATATATATATTATTTTTGAATTTATATATTATTATATATATATTTAATATTCTTTTATATATATTATTATAAAATAATAATATATATTATTCGATATATTATTTATATATACATTATTTTATTATATTATTATAAAATAATAATATATATTATTTTTGAATTTTATATATTATTATATATATATTATTTTTGAATTTTATATATTATTTTATATATGTTATTTTTGAATTTATATATTATTTTTATATATATATGTTTAATAATATTATTCTATATATATTATTACAAAATAAAAAATATATATTATTCTATATATATTAATATATATTATTTTTTAATTTTATATATCATTTTATATATATTATTATAAAATAAAAAATATATATTATTCTATATATATTATTTTTTAATTTTATATATTATTTTATATATATTTAATATATATATTTAATAATATTATTTAATATATATTATTATAAAATAAAAATATATATTATTCTATATATATTATTTTTTTAATTTTATATATTATTTTTATATATATTTAATATATATATTTAATAATATTATTTTATATATATTATTATAAAATAAAATATATATATTATTCTATATATATTATTTTTTAATTTTATATATATTTAATAATATTATTTTTTATATATGATTATAAAATAAAAAAATATATATTATTCTATATATTAATATATATTATTTTTTAATTTTATATATTATTTTATATATATTTAATATATATTATTATAAAATAAAATATATATATTATTCTATATATATTAATATATATTATTTTTTAATTTTAGTACATGAATTATATATATATATATATATATATATATATATATAGGAGAGAGAAAAAAAAGAAAGAAAAGTTAAAAATTGTGGATTAAGACCAAGAAATATCAACTTTTTCTTGGTCTTGGTTTTATTTTATTTTGAACCAAATTCAAGACCAAAGTTTTAAGTGATTTTAGTTTTGAATTTAAAAACATGAAAACAAAAACAAACCAAGACAAAATTAGCAAAAATCGGTTATCAAACATGGCCTAAAGAGTCTAAACTTCGACTATTACCTACACAATTTTCATTCTTCCCAATCCTAAAGTAATTACCACACACTCCCAAAAAAAAAAAAAAAAAGTAAGGCAAGCGTTTTAGATTCCTTCGAAAGCAACATGTACCCAAGTTATTTCAGTGAAACAATTACAAAAAAAAATAAAAAATAAAATTCAATGAAACATGATAATTAAAGACATTGATTTTGCTAACATTTTTTAAATTGTCCCCTCCTTTTAGCCACTTACCAGACATTAGCTCTCTAAGTTTGAAAGCACGTGCTAAAATTTAAGTTATATGGTTGTCAATCCTCTCTTTAATAAAGTCACGTACTGCTTAATTATGATTGTTTGTGTTTTATGTCTAATCACACACACACAGATATAGATATATACATATATATATATATGTATATAGAATGTTTTCAGTAAGTTTCTAATTAGTCATCTCCTCAGATTCCCGGTATACTTGCAAAAAACATATGCCAGTTATAGACATGGGTATGTGGTTGTGATGGTATGTAACCACGTGAAAAATGTGTAGTTATGTGGGGTTTCTTCACACTCTCTTAAATAACCATGTGTTAAAGTTAAGAGATCATTCTAGTGTGCATATAAAGTAGGTAAAAAAAAAAGTAGGTATTTAATATAAAATATTTGCCATAGGATGGTAAACTCAGACAACAATGTTTTTAACATAGTCCATTGTTTCCTGTTGTGAAAAGTACATTTTAAAACAAGTCTACATGTAATGTTTAAAAATACATAAATTTTTACAATGGACACAATTAGTCTGTTTTGAAAATTAAACTTTTATAACGAGGCTAATTAGTCTGTCTTAAAAGTTACATATTTATTAGGGCCTACATGTCCATCTTGAAAATTTTGGTTATTGGCAGAAAAAGAATTTTTGTGTTTGTTGTTGCCTTCGATGCGTCTCATCCATCTCCAACCCATATCACCCATAATTCTCCCTTTGTCTTCAAAGATAAATCATTAAATCACATAAGTTTCTCTCACTATTCATATATGAGTCTGAGTGCATGTATACGTGTATATCTTTATATTAGCTTCAGTTTTAATTATATTTTGGTTTCATTGAAGGAGATAACTAGTTTCTGAAAGCGTTATCACCCTGACAATGAAATACTTTCGATTGAAATAAATCAAAGTAGAAATTGAATGTTGCTATGTCTTTTGGTTACTGATTCTTCTTGATCAATCACTAAGTAAGAAGCCTAAAATATCTGATACTACTTTTTACACTATGAAATTGATTTAAATGTGGAGCTTCTCTAGCTAATTGAACAACTAATGTTGATGCATTTCATGGATAATAATATGTACAGTTAAATTGTAGGCATGGTCAGGATCCCATATGATTTATGACACACACTTCTGTATTTGATATAAGGATAAATTACGTTAGAGTCTCTCGAGATATAATATATTATACATGCACCTTCTGTTATTTGAATAATTATAATTAGACCCCCTCAAGTTTGTAAGTTATAATAAATATTCTCTTAGTTGAACTTCTGGTGTGATCAAACTCAGTCAACGTTTACGTCATCACTTTTTCAGAAGTAAAATGTCTAGAATGCCTCGACTAGATGCAAATATATGAAAAATAGTCATTGGTATATAAATTATTTCACAATCCCGGTCACCTGAATTAAATACTGATGAATTGGAGAGTGAAACTGTAATTATCCAAATGACAGAAGGTATGGGTGTAATGTATTATCTTAAGGGGTCAAAGTATAATTTATCCTATATATAATATGAATTTTTTATTCAATTGTAATTGAGTCTGGGTAAAAAAATCATGTGGATTGAACTTTACTTTGTGAATGTGCTTCTTTTTTTTTTAAAGGAAAAAAAAACAAGAGACATGGAAAAGGAGGAATGAATTGTGGTTTGAGGAGTGTAGTTACTATCTTAAGGTATTATTTGTCTCCACTCATAACCTGCGTTAGTCCTCCTATTTTTTTTATTTTTTTTTTTGTTTGAGGTCCTAGACAAGAGGTCAATATGAGGCATTTCATACATAAGATTTTACATTCTTAAGAAAATATTTAAGTGAATTGTCTTATTAAAATGATACAAATATACTAGTATTAAAAATACAAAATTTAAATTGGGTTTGGATGCTTTACGGAGAGTACGATTCCGTTTTCATAATCTAAAAAATATGATCTTCTTATTCGCAAAAATTAAAATCCAATTTCATATTAAAGTAAGTGTGATCATAACTTTTTTTTTTTTTTACTGAAAAACGTTGTTTCAACAATTTTTTTTTTCACATGTCACTTTTTCATTTAGTTCTTTTCTAACTTCTAGTTATTCTTTATATTTTTAATATTTTCTTTAACTAAGAATTAAATATTAATTATATTAAAATAATTATATTTCAATATTGAAGAAGAAATATTATGGGACATTCATAAATAAAAAGAAGGTAAAGAATTATGAAGAAGAGTATATTTTTTTGGTTAGATGACTTATTAAAGTAATAAAAAATAAAATTTAATTAACCCAATAGTGTCAAGTTATAGGTTGTGTAATTTTTAATTAGCTTTATTGGGCTTAGCTTTCATTTAGATTTGATATAATCGAATTTGTGTAATTTATAACAAATCAAATTGGGCTTAACATTTATTTTGATCGAAAATATGAGTTGGTTAATTTTTATTTATTTATTTATTTGATCCATACTAGCTACTTAATTATTCAAAAATTTGAGGTCCCGCCAGAATTGAGAGTCCTAGGAGACCGCCTAGGTTGCCTGCCCCCAAGGCAGACCCTACTCATAACGAGTTTGCTATCGGATTATATAGCAAAACACCCTCGGGATACAAGAAAACGTGAAAGAATTCTCCAATCATTCTGTGAACCTATTAAAATTTAGACCGATGACAATAAGTTTTATGAGACCCCTTAATTTTCATGCAAAGGTTATTCATGTTTATATACAAAAACAAGGAGCATCCACATATAATAATAAACAAACACGGAACAAAAGATGTAATGAATAAATAATTGGGTCAATTGTTCAATTTTTCTTAAATAAAAAGAATAAATAGTCCAAAGTCCCATAGGGTACAACTCGAGAATCCCATATATATGAACCTCTCAAACTGTAAATGATATTAATAGTCTCATAGTAATAACAAAGATGAGTCTCTATATTAAATTTAAGTAGAAAATTGATGGGCTTGAGAATGAATGAGATGAGCCATCAACCATATGATAGGAAATGCCGATAACCTGAAATATTAACAACGGTAGCTCATTCCACGAGTAAATAGACTCTACACGATCTCACAGAGTACCAATAACGATATCATCTGCTAAACCAACCCAATGTAAATGTCCAAGAAAAAAAACTCCATATCCATCACTATAAGCATGGTCACTAAATACATACCCCACTAAGTAGGCAAAACAACCACGACTCATAAGAAATAATAATTAAATCTCAAGACATCAGGCAACTCAACCATGCTTATCATAACCACGTACTCGACAAACCATCCACGTCGTGACAAGTCAATCATGTTTATGGTACATATGAGATTACGTTAATAGTCGGTCCATCGTGGTTGTTATAGATGAGATTGTGTTAATAATCAGTCCATCGTGGTTCACTATATTTCACAGTCACAGTGGTTCACTACATTCCACAATCATTGAAAACTAATAAATAATAATTATGTCATAAGAATTTAGAATTTATAAATTATTTTACATTAATTTTTCAATGACGCGAATTAATTAATATGTCGAGCCTCGGGTCCAGTGGCGGCACCCTTTCCCACCACAAGATCGTATATATCATGTAATTGACCATTTTACCCCACCACTAGAATATTTGGGAGACTATTGATATGATTAACCATTTTTTTTCCAAACCAGATCTCAGGTAGTTCATTCATATATTATTTTTCTTACCATTATTAACTTAAACATGATGGATAGTATTTTACATATTATAATAACACATTTTATGCCTTTATTTATAACAATTACAATAGATTCTTACTAGTGCACATATGTTGTAATGGTATAATCTCACCTTTAATTAGGGAGGTGATGTGTTTGAGCCTTCTAGAAAATATTATGAGTGTGGTGTTTGAGTTTCGTACTATTCAAAAAAATTACAATAGATTATCACAACACTTTCTCACATGAATAGAGTTATATTTTACTAAATTATAATAACACATTTTAAGTGTCCATGTTATGCGTAATATCATGCTCTCTACTTATAAATTTAACTTACATCACGTCACAGAATTCCCTCTCGATAACTGTCTATAATCGCTAGGACAACTTGCACGAAAATGTTGATTTACATTTCAACCATTTGTCAATGGTAATAACACTCATGTCTCCTATAAACATCTCTTTAATTATGACACGTTCATCTTTTTAATAATTCATAGGAATATTATCGTGTATTGAATCGAACATGCGTCCATACGAACCAGATTTTCAATATATACCATATTTGGTGGGAAAGTGGAATGCCCCACACTCCAACACATGTGTATATTGTATTGCGATATCTATCTACAAGAGAAAATATTCCTATGACTAACTAAAAAGATGCACGTGTCATAATTAAAGAGATCTCAATATAAGACGTGAGTGTTATGAGTCCTATGACTATTGACAAAGGGTTTAAAACGTAAATCAATATTTTCGTGCAGGTTATCCCAACACCTCTCTAAAACTTAACTACTGGTAAAAACTTAAAAGTATGCCACATCATCTAATCATATTTTTGTTAAGTGTATCGGAAAATGTATTATTTTTAATTTTGCGAAGTGATGATATGAATATTTTTTAACGTGTAGATCTTGTTTGGAAAAGTCTTGAAGAGAGATAATACTTGAGAAGATCCTTGACTTTTGTTCACTCTATCCATAATCATATGGAATACATGACGTGTGAACGTAATTAATTAAAGATATTTGAGGCTTGCTTGGTTTGAAATTCTGAAAATAATTTTTAATTTTTTGAAAATTAAAAAATTAAAAAATTATAATTTTTTTTTGCTTGGTTTAGTTTTTAAAAACAATTTTCTGATAACTCAGTTATAAAATAATTGTTTTCAGAGAATTCATTTTTTAATATTCTCGGAATTCTCGAGCACAGTTATTCGAGATACAAACCAAACAGATACTTGTTCTTTTAATCTTTTGCTACTATACCTGATGAATTTATGAATATAATGAAAATTTTAATATATTGAAGTTATGAATATTTTTGAGATATCAATGTTGTATCCATGTCTTATTTATTTGAGATTTGTCGTATCGTTGGAAGTACATATATGATACGATAATAACCAACGATACTACAAATCTCAAAAAAATAAAACATGAATTTGCATTAGATACATCAAAAAAATATTATTTTATGTATGTAATTAATACTTTTGTGTTGGCCACATATTGACACCTAGAAGGGGGTGAATAGGGTCAATTACAAATTTTAAGTCTTTTTCGGTTTGACTTTGTTTTAACAAAAGTAATCTTTGTAGAGCTCTAGTCAAACACTTAGTTAGATAGATGATCTTTAAGTGACTACCTCATTTCATACTTTGAATCATGAATAATAAATTGCATTACCAAATATATACATAATGGATTCAAGAATGAGAACTAGTTCAAGCATTCATTACAACTTAATATGTATAAGCATTTTTCTCACATATGTATAGAATGATGCAAAGTGTTATTTGTCATAAAGAATACTTTGAAGAGTTTACAAAAAGTAATTAAACATTTTGTGCATATAAACTCTTAAGAAGAATGATATATTCAATATGCATTGTGTCAAACACTTGGGGTGCATATGAACATATTATGTTAAGGTGTGTTGAATATGAATTTTATCAAGCACTTGGTGTGCACATGGATTATATCTAAATGAGAAGGTAGTCTAAGTTATAATCTAATCATGTTCACAATTTTAATTCATTTCAACTATGCATTTTCCTAATTTCTTCATGGATACACAAACACAAGCAATTTCATAGCATTGATATATATAAATCTCAATATTATAAATGGCAATTGCTTTTAAAGTAAAGATATAAGGGTTAGAGAAAATGCACACCATAGACACCGAGATTTTTACATGGTTCAACCAAATCTTTGGTCTACTCCATGCCTTGAGATAACCTCTCAAGGATTTCACTATCGTGTTTCTCTTTCCGGGGATAAGCAAACCCTTACATGCCTCATTCTTCTGGGTGAATAGCAAACCCTTACACGCTCCTTCTTCCGAGTGAAGAGCTAACCTTGCTCACTCTTGCGGGTGGAGAGCCAACCTTCGAACACTCTTGTTTCCGGGTGAAGATCCGACCATTGCTCACTCTTGCGGGTGGAGAGCCAACAAAATCCTCTCTTTTTAAGGTTGAGAGAAACATTTACAAAGCTTCAACAAGCCATTCCCATGCCAAGACAACTTCTTGGACTTTCGCTCTCAAATGAATAAGAATTGAATTTGAGTGTACAACAATATCTCTCAATAGATGGATATAGAAATTCAAAACTCACTTCCTCACATACTTAGAGTCATAAATGAAATACTCAATTAAAAATCTCAACTCAAGTATGAAGAATGAATCACAAGAATAAAATATGAATGATGCTCATGTGGTGATTCATGTAGGAGTATTCTACCTAAAAATAATTTCAAAATTGAAGCACAAATGATAGATCTTTCATACTCCTATCTCCCTCTATTCTCTTAACCATTTTTGGCTCATATAAAGCATATATATAGTATATGAACACAATATAGCCGTTTGGGGGTGTTTGGGGAAGTTTTGGAACACTTTGGATCCGAAACTAGCCGTTAGAATTCAAATTCCGGATGAGGCAGTCGGCTGGGTCTTCAAAAATTCATTCCGAAATTTATTTGTAACTTTCTGACTCAGCCAGTCGACTGGGTCAACAGGCATTCGACTGCGTGGTTACCCAGTCGACTGGGTTGTTCAGCCCAGTTTCGACATAGTTCACTCTTTTGGTCATAACTAGAGTTCCGTAACTGGGATAAAGTCTTTCTTTATCTTTTTGGAAAGAAGACTTCAAGCTCTTTATTTTAGAATTTTGAATCACTCCATTTGACCCATGTTTGAGTGCGATATGGTCGTTTGAATGTGATGTTTCATTTCGAACTTCTAACCCACTTGATGGTTTTCATGAAATCTTTTGGGATTTTTACGAAATGACTTAGACACACTCCTAGGATGTCTTAGAAACTTATTCAGGTCCTTTACATTCCTAAAGTCAATATTGAGATCATAAAATATTTTTCCAATTTAAACAAATTCTCAATATTAGACAAAAAAATTTCATGGTTTAACAATTTTGTTCAAAGCTTTAATATGCATCTAGAATCCATTTAAAGTGATATGAGTTAAGTTAATGGTTCTAGGACAACATCTTTGTTGAGTTCTTCCATAACTTATGAACGCTTGAACTAACTCAACTTTAGCAAAGACTAAATGATGTTCATAATCTAATGCTAATGATGCAAGTACTCATGAATGATATGCATGATCTTATATGCTATATGGTCAAGAGTTGAGCTTTCAAATAAGTTATTTCAAAAATAAATTTACATTTAATCTAGCACTCGCCCAAGACTGTTTTACCCATTTATTTGATCTTCAATTTCTTTAAGCTTTGGGTTGATGTCTCCATCCTTATCTTCAATGTCTTTTGAGCTCTAAGCACCTTTGCTTGATCTTCTCCTGGATCCACTAGCTCTCTTGAGTTTATCTTGAATCAATAACCTATTAAGCATAACTCAAGTAAACATTAAATTCACCACATTCAATTGTTTGTTATCATCAAAATATCATGTTTACCCATGGTAAAAAACCTTGGGTTAACATTTTGGTTAATACTTTTACATATATAATACCTTGTACTAATGTGTTTTATGTATTCATACAATATGTCTTATTTTGAGTTTTGCTTCATCCGTTGAAAGCACATGTGTATGATACAATATCGGCATGATGATAGATTAAATCTAAAAAGATAGAACACAATTTTGGAATGAATATGTCAAAACCAATAATAATATAACACCCACACTCACACACATATATGATAGCTTTTTCTTACGAATTTGGAGCATTTTTTTAGATTTTTTCTCTCCAGCCTTCTCCACAGCTCACCTAGGGGTTAAAACTTAAAAATAGACCACAACATCTAATAATATTTTTGTTAAGTGTAGTAGGAAAATATTGTATTTTTAATATTCCGAATTGATGATGTGGATTTTTTTAACCATAAGATCTTATTCTGTAAAAGACTGAAGATAATTAATACTTGAGGGGACCCTTGTCCTTTTGTTCATTCTATCTATGAATAAGAATCATATATAATACATGATCTTGTGAATGTAATCAATTAAAGATTTTTGTTATTCTAATCTTTTGCTACTATACCTGATGAATTTATGAATACAATGTTATGATTATATTTGATGTATTAATGTTGTATCAATGTCTTATTTATTTGAGATTTTTCGTATCGTCGGAAATATAGATATGACACAATAACAACTAATGTTACAACAAATCACAAAAAAATAAAACACGAATTGGCATTAGATAGATCAAAAGATATTATTTTATGTATGTAATTGTACTATTTTTTTTCATATATTCGTTCCATAATTATCTCTTATTTTGAGCTTTGCCTCATCATTAAAAATACCAGTATGATACAATATTAGGATGATGATAGGTTAAATCTCAAAAAATATAACATAATTTTGGCATGAATATGTCAAAAATAACAATATAGCACCAACACTCACACACATATCTATAAATAGTTTTTTCATACGAATTTGGAGCACTTCTTTAGATTTTCTCTCTACAGCGTTCTCTAGATTTCAACTAGTGGTTAAAACTTAGATATAGGTCACATCAGAGAAAACTATTGTATTTTTAATTTTTCGAAGTGATGATGTGGAGAATAATGAAGAAAGATAATACGTGATAGGTATAATTTGTATTCCACGTGGAGATAAGGGTTGTTAATCGGCTAATTTTTATCAGGACTCTACTTATAAGCACGATACCTACGAGTAGCTATCACAATCTTATCAGAATACCTACGGGTAGTTATCAAGATATCTACGAGGACATAACTCTATCAATATCACCGCATTAAAGACCCTATAAATATAGAGTAGGGGTCAACATAAAGAGGTACTCAATAATCACCCACCATTACTCGTGTTATATTTCTCTGAACAATCCAAGTTCTAATTTGACCGTCGGAGCCTATTTGGCCGGTACCCCATCGGTACCTCTTCCGGTCACTATTTGTTCTTTTTGACATGAATGACATCTTTTTGTACCCGACCATTTTACACATCATCAGTTGGCGCCGTCAGTGGGAAACGACAACTTCTTACTTCCAGAAAGCGTTATAATGGTCCAACTACGAAGCAAAAGTAAGGTGGGTGATCCCTTTCTCCCAACCAACCAAGGAGTACCACCGACCCATATCAGTCTACCTCCAGTGCATCCTCCCTGACCTGATGGCCAAGAGGATGCACGTGTTTCTCTGGGAGAACAAGAAGTTGGAGATGACAGGTTATCACACAACTCTGAAAATCCCCAAAATTCAGACTCGGTCAGACAAAGCGATCCTACAGAACGTGTGGCAGTATTAGAACAACATGTTCAAGCACTGGCCCAAGGGATGGACCAAGTGATCCAGCAGACCCAGTAGAACGCTTTGCTTCTTCAACGACTGGCTGGTCCCATTTCTCCCGCCTCGGATGCGATAGGACATAATAATTTAGAAGAGGGGGCAGAGCATAGCCACAACCAGGATCAATGGAGGACAGTGATCCGGAGTACCCGACGAGGCAAGACTCCCGATGATCTTACAGAAGTCGTGAGTGTGGATCAACAGATCGAAGATCTGAAAGCACAGATGGAAGATATGGCACAGACAATGAAGGGTAAAAGCCCCGCTATTGTGGATGAACTCCTACAGAAGACTAATTCCCCCTTTGATGCTTTGGTGATGAGTGTTCCCCTACCTAACAAGTTCAAGATGCCATAGTTGGAGAACTTTGATTGGTCCAAGGACCCTCTTGACCACTTGGAGACTTTTAAGGCACTCATGCATCTACAGGCTGTCCCAGATGCTATCATGTGTTGAGCTTTTCACATCACCCTAAAGGGGTCATCCCGGGTCTGGTTCAATAAGCTGAGGTCCGGTTCTATTCGTGACTTCAACGAGTTAAGCAGGATATTTATCGGGCACTTTATTGTCGGGCGGAGACATAGGAAGCCCGCCACCTACTTGCTAAACGTCAAACAGGATAAAGGAGAGTCGCTTCGAGATTATATAAGCCGGTTCAATAATGAGATGCTCCAGGTTGATGAGGTTAATGATAACGTAGCAGTGACAACTTTCATGGGAGGACTACAGTCTTCTAGGTTTCTTTTTTCCTTATCAAAAAAACTGCCCGAGACGATGTCATAACTACTTGTTAAAGCCCATAAGCATATGAATGTAAAGGATGCCATGAATGCCCGAAAAGGAAAAGGCACCAACAATAACTACCAGGGACGAGAGAGAAGCTAAAGGCCGGTGAACCTAACCGACTGTTGACACATCATCTCGACCTGCAAAGAGTCAGGATAAGTTCACTAGCTTTACTCCATTGAATAAGCCAATAGGCGAGATCCTTTTTCAGATACAAGACGATCATTCATTATCCTGGCCACCCAGGCTGAAGTCGGATCCATCAAAAAGGGCACGCGATAGATTTTGTCGCTTTCACCACAACCATGGGTATACGACAGATGAATGCATCGACCTCAAAATTAAGATTGAAAGCCTAATCCAGATAGGGCATTTGAGTCGGTTCACGACCAACGGCAATAAAGGAAAAGGCCGACAGGATGTTTCCCGAAGAAGTCGCACACCAGATAAACAGCCAATTCAGGAGATCAATGTGATTTATGGAGGGTTTGTTGGAGGTGGGGAAATAAGCTCATCCCAAAAAGCTCATGCGAGAAGGGCTAGAAATATGATGGAGGTTCAAGAGGTGGATACCTCTGCTCCAACTTCCAAATTACCACGACTAGAAGGGCATGTCATTACCATCACCAACGATGATGCACGGGGAGTACAACATCCCCATGATGACCCATTGGTGATTACCGTGGCAGTGGCCAATTTTACTATCCGACGGGTGCTGATCGACAATGGAAGTTCTGCGGATTTGCTATTCTCTGAATCTTTCAACAAGATGGGTATAGGAATAGACCAGTTAAAGCCATCCAAATCACCTCTAGTCGGTTTCTCTGGAGAGAAGGTTTCACCACTAGGGATAGTGACCCTTCTTCTCACTATAGGGGTGGCTCCAAGACAACTTACCATCATGGTAGATTTTTTTTGTAGTGGATTGCCCTTTCACCTACAATATCATCCTCGGAAGAACAACTCTCAATGCATTAAGAACAATAACTTCAACTTACCACCTGCTAATGAAGTTCCCAACTGATCATGGTCTAGGAGAGGTAAAAGGAGACCAAGCTATGGCACGGGAATGTTATGCAGCCGCTCTAAGAGATAGAAGGTCACATGAATCACTTACTATCGAAGGTCTCGAATCAGTCTCAAGTCAAAATACTCCCCGACCAGAGCCAGTAGATGATCTCATAGAGGTAAGCCTGGAAGAGGGCGGGAATCCAAAAATAGTAAGCTTTGGGTCTCTGCTCCCCGATGATGTTAAGGATCAACTTATTTAATTCTTAAAACAAAATCAAGACATGTTTGCCTGGACAAATGAAGATATGCCAAGCATTGATCCTCAAGTTATGCAACATCGCCTAAATGTGAATTCTACTACCAAGCCTGTAAAAGCAGAAAAAAGAACATTTGCCCCAGAGAGGAATGCAGCTATAATGTCGGAGGTTGACAAGCTTCTAAAGGCGGACTTCATTCGAGAGGTCCATTACCCCGACTGGTTATCGAATATGGTCCTAGTAAATAAGGCAAATAGAAAATGGAGGCTCTGTGTCGACTTTACAGATTTGAACAAAGTCTGTCCAAAGGATAGTTTTCCGTTACCAAGAATTGACATGCTGGTAGAAGCTACTTCGGGGAATGAACTACTTAGCTTTATAGATGCATATTTGGGTTACAATCAAATCCCTATGCACCCTCTTGACTGTGAGAAAACATCTTTCATCACCGACCGAGGCATTTACTACTATAAAGTCATGCCCTTCGGGTTAAAGAACGCTGGAGCTATCTACCAGAGATTGGTCAACAACATGTTCAAAGATCAAATTTGAAGGAACATGGAGGTCTACGTAGATGACATGTTAGTTAAGAGTGTCAAAAAGGAGAATCATCTGGCAGACCTCGAAGAAGTTTTTGAGGTGTTTCGAAAACACCAAATGTGCATTAACCCAACCAAGTGCGTTTTTAGTGTATCATCAGGAAAGTTCTTGGGGATCATGGTCAGTAGAAGAGGCATTGAGGCCAATCCGAAAAAGATTCGGGCCATCTTGGACATGAAGGCTCCTCGGTCAAACAAAGATGTGCAGCGATTAACGGGAAATGTGGTTGTCCTCAACATGCTAATTTCTTAAGCTACTGACAGATGTTTTCCCTTCTTCAAACTGCTTAAAAAGGCATTTGAGTGGACCCCTGAATGCGAGCAAGCATTTGTGGATTTGAAGAATTATCTCGCTTCTCCACCCCTGTTGGCTAGACCAGTACCAGGGGAACAACTTCTACTTTACTTAGTTATCTCCTTAACAGCAGTAAGTTCTTCCCTGATGAGAGATGATGGGTCTATTCAGAGACCAATCTACTACACAAGTCGAGCCATATGAGGAGCAGAAGAAAGGTATCCAGTAATGGAAAAGTTGGCATTCGCCCTGGTTATTTTTGCTAGGAGATCAAGGCCATACTTTCAGGCTCATACGATAACAGTCCTTATTGATCAACCACTCAGGCAGGTGTTCCACAAGCCGGAAACATCCGGTCGCCTGGTGGAATGGTCGATTGAGTTGGGAGAGTTCGACATCCGCTACAAGCCCAGAGCAGCAATTAAGGGACATGTACTTGCAGATTTTGTGGCGAAGTTTACCTATCCTCTAAAAGAAGCCCTTGAAGTTACTGAAGAAATACTCATTCCTGAGGCAGAATAACCAATAGACCCGGAAGTACTCTGGACATTATATGTGGATGGTTCATCCAACTCGCAGGCAAGCGGGGCAGGTTTGCTCTTAATCACTCCTGAGGGAGAAAGATTCTCTTACGCCCTCCGGTTCAAGTTTAAAGCTACCAATAACGAAGCAGATTATGAAGCTTTGATAGCAGGACTCCGAATAGCGCAAACCTTGCAGGCACCCTACCTGAAGGTCAACACCAACTCCCGACTGGTTGCAGGCCAGGTCAATGGGGAGTATGAGGCAAAAAGAGAAAAAATGAAGGCTTACCTACTGAAGGTAAAAGAATTGATCGGTCAATTCAAAAAATGCGTAATTTGTCCAATACCAAGAGAAGAGAATGGTCATGCAGATGCCCTTGCCCGTTTAGCTACAACTATTGAGCCAAAGGATAATATATCTCCCTTGGAACATTTACATCAACCAAGTATTCACCAGGAGGAAACTACAATGATCATGTAAGTAGAACAAGGTATGGAATGGGCACAACCTATCATCAAGTATATCCAGGATGGGGAATTACCAGAAGACCGAATGGAAGCCCGAAAGATAAGGCTTCGTGCCACCAGATATGCTCTCATCAACGGAGTTCTTTATAAGAGGAGTATTTATCTTCCATACTTGCGTTGTGTCTCTACTACGGAGATAAACTACATCCTCAAAGAGATTCATGAGAATTTATATGAAAACCATGCAGGGGGCAGATCTCTAGCCCATAAGGCTATAAGACAAGGGTACTACAGGCCGACAATACAAAATGACGCATTATAGTACGTGAAAAAATGTGACAAGTGCCAACGATTTGGTAATGTCCCTAGACTTCCAGCGGAGGAATTAACACCCATGAATGGGCCATGGCCTTTCACTCAGTGGAGATTCGACTTAGTTGGCCCATTGTTTCGGGGTAAGGGTCAAACCAAATTTGCAATAGTAACGATTGACTACTTCACTAAATGGGTGGACGCACAACCACTAGCCCGAATCACTGCCAAGAATGTCAAAGACTTCACCTGGAAGTCAATCATTTATAGATTCGGCGTCCCACGGGTCATAGTGTCTGACAATGGAAAATAGTTTGAAGGAAGTGTATTCCTAGAGTTTTGTTCGGGTCTGGGAATATAAAACCACTACTCTTCTCCTGGACACCCGCATGCTAACGGGCAAGTAGAGGTTGCCAACAGAACGATTCTTGGGATGATCAAAAAGCGTCTGGAAAAGGCCAAGGGGTTATGGCCTGAACAGTTCCCCGCTATATTGTGGGCTTACAAGACTACGGCTAAAACACCCATAGGTGAGACCCTTTTTCTCCTTGATTTCGGTAGTGAGGTTATGACCCCAGTTGAAATCGGGTTGGAAAGTTACAGGACAAGTCACTACGATTCAGAACATAATGAAAAAGATTTGGCAGTCAGCTTAGATCTGATTGAGGAAATGAGGGAGCAAGCCTAGATGAGGGTTTCTGTCTACCAACAGGCAATGTCACGATATATATTACAATGCGTGGGTAAAATAGAGAAGATTTCAGACATGAGACCTTGTCCTACGGGAAGTCACCCCACTCACCAGCAACCTTGAAATTGTGAAAATGGGAAAACTGGCTCCCAACTGGGAAGGCCCCTACAGGGTAACCCGCACAGACTGGCAAGGGGCATACTGGCTAGAGACCCTTCAGGGAAAACAGCTACCCCGTCCTTGGAATGCGCATCACTTGAGGAAGTATCACCAGTAAAAGTGGAAAGGTAGCATCAAGGTCAGTTTAGACTACCCTCTATTTTCTTTTCTTTAGCATCGTTTTAAGTAGTTTCATTTACTTAGATTTAGTCTACAATAAGCCATCAGCATTCTACAGTAGAAGTTATTTAATTTACATTAATTGTTAGAGCGATTATCCTGCCAATTATCAATAAAGAGAATTCTTTTTCTACATTTCTTGAGCACCTACTGTGTTATCATAAACATCTTCTTCCACCCAAAAAATGAGTCCCCTAACAGAAAGGGGGTTAAGTGAAGCTCGGGGTTATAATCTTATTATTGAAAGGATATGGCTGAGTGAAGCCCAAATCCTATAAATAAAAGAAAGTAAAATTATTACTCATCTTCTCATAAAAACTGCCTTTGTAAACACCTTAAAATGTTCAACACTTCTTCGACCTCTTCCATTAATTTTTGGAATTTCTTTATATACATATCTTAAATGGACTTCCTCCTGTACATTTAATCAGGGTCCTTCATTACATACCTCTTCTGAATGGGCTTTATTATTGGGTTCATAAATATCTTGCTGGCCCATAAACTTGATGGGCCTGATGACAGATGGGCTCAAATGGGCTGGACATTTTCACTATTACACAGGCCCTATCCTTTGTGATGGGTTGTCGATCTTCCCGGCCCATTATAAAGGATACAGAGTGGGGACAAGATACATCACCCCTGATCGGGATGACGTGGCTGACACAATTAATACGACGGTTGTACAATCATTGTAACATTTGAAATTCGTGGTCCGGGTGGCCTTGGTTGGCGAGAAGGGAGGCGCACGTGAAGCGAGGTGACGTTTCGGTTCCCGAGCGCACGGCTTTTCAGGCGCCCCTGAGGCTTCTATAAATAATGCCTACAGTGCTATGGATTCATTCCGTTTCACAGTTTTAAAAATTTTTAGAGGGCTCCCTGCACTTGAGACCTTGACTTATCATTGCCAGAGTCTACCTCCACTCTCAGGAAAGCGTCAGAAATCCTTCGGGGTTCATCTTAGAGTAAGTTATTTCTTTTCATCTTAGCGTCTTTCTTTTCGAAATGTCTGATAGTGATGATACCCGGTCGGGTAGCGACCGTCTACCCTCCTCTGTAAACCCGGACGCATCCCTTAGTTCACCCTCAGTGGAGGTGGTTAGGACAATTGTGTCTAGCCCACCTGAAGTTAACCAGAATGTAGCAGCAGCCGGAAATCCGGTTGCAGGGGTTTCGGGGGATCAGTTCTATGCTGATCCCCTTCCCCCTATGAACAGGGTAGAGACAGTATTAAAAAGGTTAAGGGTTAAATGCGGGGTACCCGATGGGGTGATTATCAAAAATTACCCTAAAAAGTATGATTTTAGGAAGGGCGAGGGAATTTTGGACCATCAGATTTTGTTGTCGGCTTTTCACCTTCAGGTTATTAGATTCCCGATCCGGCCTTTCTTCCTTTATGCCTTAGCCACTTTAGGCTTGGCCCCACTTCAGGTGGGACCTAACTTCTTCCGGGTCCTGGCCATGATCTTGATGATCAATCGGGATCTGGGACTTGACCTTGGTCTGGCGGAACTTCTGTTCTGTTACAAGATACAGGCCCAGAAGGAGTGCAGGGGCCGGTACAACCTTTTTCCCATTAGTGGGAGGAAAATTTGTGATGGTACGGAAAAATCCAATAAAGGGTGGAAAGAGAGGATGGTCCTTGTGAGCGGGAGTTGGAGACTCCCGAGCTCATCTAGATTCAAAGTACCCAATGAGTTTAACCAACACCTTTTCCCCTCTTTCAAGCCATTCCATAGGGGGGTATGCAACTGTGATCAGTGCAATGATAAGTTGGGCCTCCATGTGCTTGAGTTTTTGGGAGCACCCGATGAATATAAAACCTCAAACTATATCAGAACCCGTTTTGAATTGCTTAAATCAAAAATTTGGGGACAGCCTTTGAGGATGTGTACCAGTTTCTTGACAGGTTCTAATTTGCAGGCCCTATCCACAGAGATGCTGAGGATCCCGCAGGCGGTGTTGAGGAAGAAGACTAAGCGGGCAGTCGGGCCTCAAGCCTCAAATTCAGCCCCCGGTGAGATCCAAACCGGGCAGGGATCACAAAGTGTTCCAACCCCTCCGGTTGTTCCCGTTATCCCGCCCCCAGTAGAGAATATCCCGGTAGTTCCATCTCCACCGATGGGAAATGTGCAAACCGGCCAGGCTCCTACTCAAGGATCAGAGGAGGTTGTTCAATCCTCAGTGGATGTTCCCATCCCTGAATTCCGATTGGTTGAAGGGGAAACGAGCCTGACGGGGGCGCGACATCCCCGATCGGAGGAGAATCCACCCGAACGGTCCGTCAGGGCCCGAATGTCAACGCAGGAGTCTCCTATCGTTCTAGATGACAGTGGGGCCGCAACTGAAAAGGAGCTGCCCGTGCCCTGGGCGCCGAAGATTAGACTCCCGGGCGGCGACTTTCTGGTTGCAGGGCACGCAACAATTGACAACGACACTGCCCTTCGGGCTATGGGATCTCAGATCTGGACACCCATAGACCGAAAGAGATTGAGAAACATCGATCGGGAGGAGCTGGCACTGACAGGTTCAGAGGTTGCTATGAAGGTAGTGCTTGAATCTACAGACTCCTCCATTGCTTTTAATATTTTATTTATTTCCTTATCAGGCTAACACTTGATCTTTTGGCAGATGCTCTACCTGACGCAAGCTTATAATGCGAAACTGGAGGAGGACTCCAACTTGCTCAAGAAGTCCAACGAGCTCCTGAGACTGAAAGAGGAATCTCGAATGAAGGTCGCCACCAAACTGTCCATATCCAACGAAAAGTTGGATGTCCAGTCCCGAAGGGCAATCGCTGCAGAGCAACAGCTTCGGGCGGCTGAAGACAAAATTAAGGAAATGGAAGCAGTTCGGCGGGCTCTCTTTGCTGAGACGGAGGCCCTGAAGGCTGAGAATGGGAGCCTGAAAGCTAATATTGAGAACTTGACGGCTTCCAATTCGAAGCTCCTGGAGGAGAGGGCTGAGATTGAGAATCTCCTCGCTACGGAGAGGTCGGTGGTGGAGATGTGCCACCGGGGTGGGAACGAAATGTATAAGCGTTTCTGCGAAACCTCCCAATACCGGATCGGGTTTGGATGGAGGTCATGCTTTAGTGACATGCAGAAACCCGTCGAAGAAAGGACTTTTGCCTCGGTGGAAGAACTGGATGAGAGTTTGGGCATTTCCCCACCGTACGACGATCCGGTTGGGGGTCCAGACGACGTTCGTTTTTGCGAGTTCCTGACCAAGCCTCTCCCAGGAATGAGCATAACCGCCCCTCCTGATCCTCCGGCTCCCGATGGGGCCATCGTTTCAGTGAACCCAGATGTATCAGGCACCGGCGTCGTCCCTTAGCATTTACTGTTTATGAAATGCATTGTAAGCCTTGGCCATAGGGGCCCATTTTTAATGAAACATAATTGGTTTTGTCCCGTCGACTTTTGACTTTTACAGTTATAACGAATATTGGTTATTTTGTTTATTTTTACAAAGTTTTACAGTTAATGCATCACTTAACCGGGATCCGTGTTGTGACTTCGGGCTCCTTAGGCCATGCGAAAGTCAATGCAACACTTAGTTTATTTTTGGAACAAGGATCACTTCAGGATCTGTGTTGTGACTTCGGGCTATTCAGGCCATGCGAAAGTCAATGAAACACTTGGTTTATTTTTGGAACAAGGATCACTTCAGGATCTGTGTTGTGACTTTGGGCTATTCAGGCCATGCGAAAGTCAATGCAACACTTGGTTTATTTTTGGAACAAGGATCACTTCAGGATCTGTGTTGTGACTTCGGGCTCTTCAGGCCATGCGAAAGTCGATGCAACACTTGGTTTATTTTTGGAACAATGATCACTTCAGGATCTGTGTTGTGACTTCGGGCTCTTCAGGCCATGCGAAAGTCAATGCAACACTTGGTTTATTTTTGGAACAATGATCACTTCAGGATCTGTGTTGTGACTTCGGGCTCTTCAGGCCATGCGAAAGTCGATGCAACACTTGGTTTATTTTTGGAACAAGGATCTCTTCAGGATCTGTGTTGTGACTTCGGGCTCTTCAGGCCATGCGAAAGTCAATGCAACACTTGGTTTATTTTTGGAACAATGATCACTTCAGGATCTGTGTTGTGACTTCGGGCTCTTCAGGCCATACGAAAGTCAATGCAACACTTGGTTTATTTTTGGAACAATGATCACTTCAGGATCTGTGTTGTGACTTCGGGCTCTTCAGGCCATGCGAAAGTCAATGCAACACTTGGTTTATTTTTGGAACAATGATCACTTCAGGATCTGTGTTGTGACTTCGGGCTCTTCAGGCCATGCAAAAGTCAATGCAACACTTGGTTTATTTTTGGAACAATGATCACTTCAGGATCTGTGTTGTGACTTCGGGCTCTTCAGGCCATGCAAAAGTCAATGCAACACTTGGTTTATTTTTGGAACAAGGATCTTCGGGCACACCAGCAGATTTTATGATTTACTTAATTGGCCATAATAATGATTTTTAATGACCAGTTGCTGTAGCCTTTTTACAAAAAGATCCAAGTAAAAATAGGACTTGGACCATCAAGGGTAGTACCTCTTGAGGCGAGAGGCATTCTGGGAGTTTGGTTCCATTCCGCCATCAATATTCCTTCGGACTCGGTATGCTCCGCGACCGATGACTTCAGTGATGGTGTACGGGCCCTCCCAGGGCTCCCTGAGCTTGCCTACAAGCCCGATTTTGCGCCTAAGGACCATGTCCCCGATCTGGAACTCTCTTCTTTTGACTCTTTGATTGAAGTGGTTCTGGACTTGCTGTTGGTAAGCAGCCAGCCTGATCCCGGCAGCCTCCCTTCTTTCATCCAGAAGATCAAGATTCTAAGCCAAATGCTGGTTACTTGGTCCCTCGACCCAGGCCTCACTCCGGAGAGTTGGAACTCGGACCTCAGTCGGAATAACAGCTTCGGCACCGTACGCCATGGCAAAAGGGGTCTCTCCCGTGGGTTGTCTGGGGGTCGTTCTGTATGACCAGAGAACTTCGGGCAGTTTCTCTAACCAGGCCCCTTTGGCTTCTTCAAGTTTTTTGGCCAGAGTGTTGAATATAGTTCGATTTGTCCTTTCCGCCTGCCCGTTCCCTTGCGGGTAGCCGACGGAAGACGTGTTCTGGTTGATACCATGTTCGGCAAAGAATGCTCTAACCTCCTTGTTGTCCAGGTTTGTTCCGTTGTCCATCATGATCGTTCTTGGTAGCCCGAATCTGCATATAATGTTGGTCCATACGAACTTGACGACGTGACTCCCTTTGACGGTGGGATAGGCTTCTGCTTCAACCCATTTGGTGAAATAGTCGGTTGCCAGAAGGACGTACGCATTCGACCAGATTGCTTTCGGTAAGGGTCCCACTATATCCATTACCCACCGGGCGAATGGGTGCGGTACTATAGTGGGATGCAGGAACTCAGCTGGGCGATGGATTGCATCCCCGTGCATTTGACAGGGCTTTCACCTTCGGACGTATTCTTCGGTATCCCGAGAAAGGTAGGGCCAGAAGTACCCTTGAGACAGCACCTTATGGGCGAGGGACCTGCTGCCGGAGTGGTTTCCACAAGCTCCACTGTGAATCTCGTGCATCACTGCTCTAGATTCTGACGGCGTGATACATCTCAGGTAGGGACCAGAAAAGGATTTTCGGTAGAGTTGCCCGTTTATTATTGAGTACCGAGCCGAATTCCTCCTGACCTTGTGAGCTTCAGCTTTACTTTCAGGAAGAGTTCCATTACGTAAGTAATTTACCAGGGGATCCATCCAACTGGGCTCCCATGGGATGAGCATTACTCGTTCGGGCTCTTGATTGCTGGGCCTCTGAATAAAATCCAACAGTGCAACCCGAGTTAGATCATCTCCCGCTGAGGAAGCTTGATTAGCCAGGTGGTCAGCCTCAGAGTTTTCATTCCTGGGGATTTGGGTAAAGGTAACTTTGTGAAAACTTTCTGTCTCCTTCAAAACTAGCGCTCGATACAACTTCATTGTCGGGTCCTTTGTTTCGTATTCCCCGTTGATCTGACGGACAATTAGTTGAGAATCACTGTGTACTGCTAAGGACTGAATTTTGAGGCTTCTGGCTACCCTCAAACCGGATACGACGGCCTCGTACTCTGCCTCATTGTTTGTGGCTGGGAACTGCAACTGCACCGACATATGAAGGCGTGTCCCATCAGGTGTTAAAAATTCTAGGCCAATTCCTGATCCGGAAGAGTTGGCTGATCCATCCACAAAAATCTTCCATGTATCCAGTTCACTGCCCGGGTCTGGCTCCTCAGTCTCACTTTCGAGCAAAAAGTCCGCTACAGCCTGTCCTTTGATGGAGACCCTGGGTATGTATGTCAAATCATATATGCCCAACTCGATGGCCCACTTAGAGATTCGCCCTGAAAGGTCAGGCTTCGACATAATAACCCGTAGGGGTGTAGCTGTTGGGACAACGATCGGGTGGGCTTCAAAATAATGCCTTAGCCTTCTCTTGGCGTTCACCAGTGACAGAATCAGTTTTTCTTGCCTGCTGTATCTAGTTTCTGCCTCAGCCAAGGATTTACTGGTGTAGAATATTGGCATTTGAAGATTCCCGTCCTCTCTGATGAGGGCGGCGCTGGTTGAAGCGGAGGATACTGCCAAATAAAGGTATAAGACTTCATCGGGGGTTGGTGTAGACAAGACGGGGGGCATGGTCAAATATTCTTTTAGCCCCGCCAGGGCCTCCGATTGTTTGTGACCCCAGATCTCTCCCTTCTTTACCTTTATTGCCTGAAAGAATGGTCGGCAGCGATCAGTGAGTCGTGAGATGAATCTGCTAAGTGCTACCACTCTTCCCGTCAAGACTTGAACGTCTTTATGTGTTCGGGGCTCCTTCATCTCTAGCAGGGCTTTGACTTGTGTCGGGCTGGCTTGGATACCAGTCCGGTCCACGATGTGCCCCAGGAACTGCCCAGATGATACACAAAAAGAACACTTTGTTGGATTAAGCTTCATGCCATGGGACCTGAGGGTAGCGAACACTTGGCGCAGGTGAGTGATGTGGTCCTCCTTCTTTCTGCTCTTGACTACAGTATCATCAATGTAGGCTTCGATTACTGTGCCCATCATGCCTTTAAAGATCTTGTTGACCAATCTCTGGAAAGTAGCACCTGCATTTTTCAGTCCGAAAGGCATAACTTTAAAGCAGTATGTACTTGTTTCAGTAATGAAGGAAGTCTTTTCCTCATCCTTAGGGTTCATTTTTATTTGGTTGTAACCTGAATAGGCATCCAAGAAAGTTAGACGGTCATAGCCCGAGGTAGCGTCAACCATCTGGTCGATCTTTGGGAGTGGAAAACTATCCTTCGGGCATGCCTTGTTCAAGTCGGTGAAATCAACGCAAACTCTCCACTTGCCATTTTTCTTTTGGACAACCACGACGTTGGCAAGCCATTCGGGATACCTGACTTCCCGGATGAAGCCGGCCTGGAGCAGTCTGGATACCTCATCTGTTATAATTTGGTTCCGATGTGCACCCATTCGCCTTTGCTTTTGCCTGATTGGTTTGACGTTTGGGTCAACATGCAATGAGTGTTGTGAAACGTCGGGATCAATCCCCGGCATGTCTGTATGCTCCCATGCGAAGACGTCGGAGTTGTCCTGCAGCAATTGTGTTAGTTCTTCAAATTCAGAATCGGTGAGGGTTGTACCTGCAAAAGTAACTTTTTCCGGGCTGTTGGGCACAACACAGATCGGTTGTAGTGGTTCAACCACAATCGGGGTGCCCGGCTCCCCATTCTTTAATTGCTATTTGGAGCACGAACTTTGCTCCTTCGATCGAGGTACCCCTGGGGCCTGAGCCTTCCGGATCTCCTTCAGAGTGACCGAATAACATTCCTTGGCGGCCACCTGGTCACCCTTGACATCAATGGTGCCTGTACCGTCAGGGCTTAAGCATCTCATGACCTGGTGAAGAGTTGAAGGCACAACTTGCATTCGGTGAATCCATCCCCTTCCCATAAGCAGATTGTAGGAGGGTTTGGCGTCCACCACAACGAACGTCTCGTTCAGGGTCCTATGGGCGGCAGACACAGGTAACTAAACTTCACCGATCGGCTCGATCTGCCTGCCGTCAAAACCCGCGATGGGGCACCGGGATGTCATAATTTCAGAAGGGTTGATTTCGAGCTTTTCGAAAGCCCATTTGGTGATTATGTTGGCACTGCTCCCAGGATCGATCACGACTCTTTTCACAAGGCAGTTGGCCACCATTAGGGTCACAACCAGAGGGTCTTCATGCGGGGTTTGGACGCCTCGAAGGTCCGACACCGAGAAAGTGATGTGAGTTTCTTCAGCCTTGTACCGGGCTTCACTAATTTCGTTGACTTTTCTCATTTTGTGGGCTTTCCGTAGATAGCTTCGGCGCGATCCTTCGGTTTCTTTGGGTGGGGGGCCACCATGAATCATATTGATAATTTTAACCGGTTGTGCATCCGAGGGGTTTCGAGGGACGCCGGGGGCGCGTTGATCGGTTCTTGGCCTGTCTCGTTGTACGTAATCCCGGAGTACTCCGCGAAGTAGTAACGTCTCCACCTGTTGCCTTAGATTGCGGCATTCGTTAGTGATGTGCCCGAAATCACCATGGAAAGCGCAGTGTTTTGTCTTGTCTCTCTGGTCAAGTGGTTGTCGCATGGTAGGGGGTTGCTGGAAAATCCCTTTGGCCTTGTTCTCCTGGTAAAGCTTTGCAAGGCTCACCTTCAGGGGTGTTATCCTTTCTTCTAACCTGGGTCGTTTGGATGGCTTTGGGATTGATAATCCCGCTGGGGCAGACGATCCCGGTGGAGTTGATCGCTTCCGATCGGTCAATCGATCCTTGGACTGAATTTCAAGGCCGACAAAGGCTGATCTTCTCTGCCTGATAGTTTCTTCCTCTTCAATTCTCAAGTACCCCTGGGCCCTAGAGTTTAGTTCCCCAATTCCCGATGGAGGGCGCTTCACCAAGGATTGATAGAATTTTGTTCCAGGAATGAGGGTCATCCTGAATGCCTCGACCGCAGAGTGCTGGTCACAATTATCCACAGAAGAGGACTCGATGTTGAATCGGGATAGAAAGCTTTTCAGTGACTCTCCTTTCTCCTGGATCATGGTGAAGAGGCAGGATATGGTCTTCTTCTGTCTCTTGTTTCCATAATACTGGGCGATGAAGAGCCTGGTCAACTGTTGCCAGCTGCCAATGGATCGGGCTGGCTGCTTCCTAAACCATAATAGGGCGGCCTCAGCAAGGCTTGTGGAGAACACCTTACATAGCAGGGACTCGTTCTCGGCGTACATGGTCATTTTCTGATGAATTTGGTATATGTGCTCTTCGGGATCCCGCGTGCCATCATAAGGGGTGAACTGTGGCATAACGAACTTCTTTGGGAAAGGCTCTTGGGTTATTTCCTGAACGAAAGGCGACTGTATCAATTCAGTGGACGCCTGGATGGCCATGTCGTCCGTAGATCGAGACCTCAAATCTCCGAGAACTTTCCTTTGGAACTCGTCCATCATTGCTTGAAGTTTCTGGGGGGTTATAGACTCGTCGACTGCTGGAGCCTTTCGCGAGCGCTGAGAAGATTCGGCGTGCTCTTCAGGTTGGTTCAGAGAATGGTCGATCGCCGCCACCGGAGGGTTAGGTGTAACTGCCGGTGAGGCAGCTGCTGGTGGAGCCAACCTCTCCCTGAGCTCTGCATTCTGTTTCTCCAAGGCCATGCTACGTTCCTCTGCAGCCGCCAAGCGTTGAAGAATTTGCTCCATGGTCTGGGAGTCCTCTGCACGATTGTCCTCAGTGGGCAGAATGCCTGCCTGTGAACGGGTGACTGGCATTCTCGTCCGGGGAGGCGGTGAGTGGAGGTTTTTTGGAAGTGGAGGGTCTTTTGCCTGTCAAACAGACTTAGCTTTTCGAGATGGGAAGAAGGAGGCGATTTTACAGGTACCGAAGGGCATTTGAAAAATCAGGAACCTCTCTCGTTCCCACAGACGGCGCCAATGTGTAAACACCTTAAAATGTTCAACACTTCTTCGACCTCTTCCATTAATTTTTGGAATTTCTTTATATACATATCTTAAATGGACTTCCTCCTGTACATTTAATCAGGGTCCTTCATTACATACCTCTTCTGAATGGGCTTTATTATTGGGTTCATAAATATCTTGCTGGCCCATAAACTTGATGGGCCTGATGACAGATGGGCTCAAATGGGCTGGACATTTTCACTATTACAGCCTTAATATGAAAGGTCAAGTTTTTCCTACATAAATCAAGGATCAAGGTCCATAAACATCGTTTCATTCAAAAACTTTCAAAGTAAATGAAAATGAAAGAAAATGAAACATCACAGCGACAGTACAATATTTCAACATAGAAAAAGAAAATGAAACAACTACTCCATACGACAATCCTGTGAAATCCTGTGTTGGATAAAAAACAGTCGCCTGCTTGCGGAGATCCTCAAAACCACCAAGGAAATATACCAGTTGTTGTTCCTGGAGCTCAAGAGAGTGTCTGAATTCCTCAACTGCAGCAATCCTTGCTTCGCCCAACTGTTGGGCCAAAAGAGAGGCATGTTCCTCTTCTGCCCTCTTGAGGTCAGACTCATAAGCCCCCTTTAGCTTGTTAATCTCCTCCAGTTGAACAGTCTCAAGCTGCTGGTGTTGACGCACATAGTGGCCTCGAAGCTCGTTGATCTCCGCTTGATGGTTGACAGCCATCTGATCTCTCTCAGACTCTGCTCGCATGCATCTATGGGCTATGTACCGGCCTCGAGTCAAATTCTGCAAAAAGAAAAATGGGTCAACATATAAAATATAAAAAGCAGGCCATGAATAATGCAGATACACTAACCCGTACTGCATCAAGGAGAGATCTCCGATAAACCTCTACAACGGAGTCATTCTCATTCTCCAATGACCGAAGGTCCTCATCCATTAAAGTGCCCATGAGCTTTTCAGTCACTACCTGCATGCTTGACATCACGGTATCACCCGATGAAGACTTGGACTCAGGGGCAGACATCTCGAAAATGGACCCAGATCGCGGAGACTGACCGAAAGTAGGCGGTCTAGAGAACTAGCTGAACCCAATCTGAAAGGCAGACCCCCTGCTCCTAATATTTGAATCAAGATCCAAGGTCCTAACGGGACCAGAGGATGCTCTCGCCATCATCTGGTGAGAGGGAGAAGAACCTTGGCCAGGCAGGGAGGAGGAGAAGCGGGGAATCGGTGGCGACAAACCTATCTTGCACTTTTTGTTTAAACATTTATCAAGCACATCCTGGGGAAACCACTAAGATCACCATGTGTACATAATAAAATATTGGTATTGAGACAAAACGAATAAGCAACACTAGAAATAAAAAATAAAAAAAAATGATGATACATGCACTAGAACTGGTGGAAGGTGCCTGACTCCCACCAACTGTCGGGGGTGTGTCAAGATCTCCAGTCGTTCGACTCACGCCAACTGTCGGGGGTACGCCAAGATATCCAGGTGTGGAAGACACTTGATTCCCGCCAACTATCAGGGATGAACTAAGATCTCCAGGAGTAGAAAGTGTCTGACTCCCACCAGAAATTGGGGGAGGACTGGAGAGCGCCCGACTGTCAGTCGTCGGAGGAGCGGGGGAGGTCTGACCAAAGTCAACAGTTACCGGACATCCTCCAGATGCCAGAGAATGGAGCTCCGGATGTGATGGCGAAGCTGACGAACTCCCACTCGGAGAGTCAGGGAAAGGAGGTACGGGTGGGATATTAAGGCTTTCACGAAGGCCAAGACAATATCCCAACAAAGCGCTTGAGTCAAAAAAAGACTCTTCCTTATGCCGGGCCAAGAAAACTTTTGCCCTCTTCAGTCTCTCCTTCATATGTTTTTTCTCTTCCGGTGAAAGAATTGATAGCTTCTTTTTCGCTACAGAAGATAAGAGAAGATGTGTTAAAAAAAAAGAAAAGAATTTGTTACCCGCTTCAGTAAGATCATCCGTTTCCTTTAGAACAGACGAACCGTTGTCCTCGCCTTCGATCGCGTCCAGGAACTCCAATCCGTTGTCTTTAGCGTGAAAGAAACGACTACACCAAAGCTTTGGATTGTCACCAGTCTCCTGTGGGAAGCCTTTTACTGCAGTTAGAAAATTAGCTCAGGCACCATTGCGCTGGATGTAATAGCAAGAGAGAAACTCTTGAAGAGACATGGATCCATTCCCGCACAGGCACCATAAAAGAGGAACCCTTAGAATAGCCTTCCAGGCATTCGGATAGAGCTAGGAAGGGATGAGACCAAAATGGTCCAAGATCTCTCTTGACAGTCGGGGAAGCGGAAGGCGCAACCCAACATCAAAATATGAGGTGTAGAGAAACATCCCATGTGGAAGGGAGTGGTGCGCCCTTTGATTTAGACCCGAACAATTTAGCTCAACCTCATATGGAAATACAAATTCCTTCTTCAACTTATCAAGCATGGTCGGATGGACAATGAAAATTACGTCATCTACGTTTTTAGGTGCCATGGAATATTTTTATAAATAAAATATTTAGGCAAATAAAAAAAAATAGACCAAAAAAGAGGAAGATGCAAACTACAAAAAAGAAAGAAAATGGAAACTGATAAGAGCAAGCAAAACAATTTAAGAAGTGGGATAAAAGAAAGTTAGTAGAGACAGATATGAATTGGAGGTGTTACCATATTAGTATTTATAGAAAAAATAAATGACCGATTGGATGGAAGTAGTCGTTGCCCAATATATGACCGTTGCAGCTCATTCATTTGAAATTGAAATTGGGTTATTCAGACTCATCAACTAGCTCTGTGCATTGGCCATTGATGGGCGTGACTGTCATGTCAGCCTCCATAAAGGTTTTTTCTTTCTCTCTGCTACGGGCGTGATTGTCACGCCAGCCTCCTATAAGCTTTGCACACAAATTTTGACTTTTCTTTAACATATATATATATATATATATATATATATATGTAACATTTGTTGATCGTGGGGAAAACTTTGCCCACAAATTTTGAATTTTTCTTTAATATATATATATATATATATATATGTGTAACGTTTGCTGATGGTGGAGAAAACTTTGCTCGCAATAATCACTCATCATTACTCCTGTTATATTTCTCTAAACTATCCAAGTTCTAACTTGACCGTCGGAGCCTATTTGGTCAGTACGCCACCGACACCATTGCTCATGTTATATTTTCCTGAACGATCCAAGTTCTAACTTGACCGTCGGAGCCTATTTGGCCGGTACCCCACCGGTACCTCTTCCGATCACTGTTTGTTCTTTTTTACAGGAACGACATCTTTTTCTACTCGACCATTTTACACATCATCAATACGTGAGAGCATCCTTGCATTTTGCTCATTCTATCCATCAATAAGAATCATATATAATACATGATGTGTGAATGTCATCAATTAAAGATATTTGTTATTCTAATATTTTGTTACAACACCTGATGAATTTATGAATACAATGAATAATTAAATCTATTGATGTTGTGATTATTTTTGATGTGTTAATGTTGTATCCATTTCTTATTTATTTGAGATTTGTCATATTGTCGGAGGCACAAATATGACACGATAACAACCTATGATATGACAAATCTCAAAAAAATAAAACATGAATTGACATTAGATAGATCAAAATATATTATTTTATGTATATAATTAATATTTTTGGTCATTTTATGTATGAATTAAAATAATTTTGATAAATAACTAATAAAAATATTTGGTTGTTATTATTCTTTTAATTATTAATAGAGTTTTCATTTATGATGAGATGAATAGATTAATTGAAAGTGATTATCTACACATATATAATAAGATATTTTATTATTATTTATGTTATTTTCTTAATTAGTCCATAACATATTTTAAACTATATGGAATGTTATTATCTTTTCCCTTTAAAGAAAAGTAAAAAATTAATGCAAAACCACATATTTATGTTAAATGTGTTATTGTTAAAAATTTAAATCTCAACACACGTGTCTTTGTCGTGTTCACTGTTCAGTCGTGACAGGATTGGGTCCACAAAATATATCTTCTAATAAAGAACAGAATATTGTAGTGTTTATATATATTAGTTAAAAATAAAATGAGAGTAAAATTACATGTACCTCCCTGAAAAAATACTAAATAACAATTATCTCCCTCGTAGTTCAAAAGTAACATTAATCTCCCCTCTAATTTAGGCGGGTCTGAGTAACACTCCCTCCTGACACAATTGTCCTTTCAGTATTTAATTAAAATTCAAAATTGCCCCTTATAAAGTTTGAAAAGACTATTTTGTGCTTACGATAAATGATAGATAAAATGACGTAAATAACTTTGTCTCAGAAAAATAAGTAGATGATAACACTCTTTGCTAAATATTGTAATGTTTTACATATATTAGTCATTTACACTTCTTTTCGGTCTCTTGTGGTGAGATGAAAAATTTGGAATCAACTAGGTTTATATGGTGTGCCACTTTGTTCTACTCTTTCTTTCTCTAACAAGGGTAGTTTAAATTTTTTAAACTAAAATTGAAAATTTTCATCTATATATATATGAATAAATTATTACTCCTTGTTGACACCCTAAATGAGCCAACACATGGCAATGAAGCGGACCAGAAATTGGGTTGTTTTCAAGCCTAATTTGGGCTGGAAAATGGGCTGAAAATGGGCCAAAACTGGATTGTTTTGGACCTAAACTGGGCTGTTTTTCAGGCTGGAATTTGGGCTGCGAAAATGGGTTAAAAGATGGGTTGAAAATGGGTCATATCATGAAGAAACCTTGTTTGTTGTGACTAGAATGTTATAAAGTTTGTGGAGTATTGGACACTTTGGAAAAGAGGTGTAGTTGAGTTGGTGAAAGTGTTTAGATAGGATTAGAATTTAGGTTGTTTTTATCTTTTATTTCTTTTATTTATTTATTTCTAGTTTATCCTTAGGTTAGTTTCAGGTTATAAATAATATACGTAGACTTCTGTTACAGAGGTCCACGACCAAATACATTTTTATCATTATGCAGTCATTTATTTGTTTTCTTTCAATACCAAATTTACTTTCCTGCAAATTTACATTTTCAGTCATTTATTTGTTTTCCTTCAATATTAGTATATTTCAATTCCTTTCGCAATTTCTTTTGGTTACCCAAAAGTCCTCTTTGCTGAGGCAATCAGAACCCTTCACGAGAGTTGAGTTCTTTCTCTCGTAAATCGCCTGATTCTATTCCACATGTTCAAAAGAGACGAAAATCCATTCCTTTTGAACCGGTTGAACTCCGTCACCGGTTCTGGCACGCCCGCACCCTACGGATACGAAGAAAATTATCGGCCCTACTATTCGGCCGATGATTATTATTTTTCGGAATCCCACGAAAATAATTATTATTATCGGCCCTGTTATTCGGTCGGTGATGATTATTATTATTTTTCGGAACGAACACTCCTTTCGTCCGATATTAATAGTTTATTTTCTCAAAATAGTTGTCAAATTTCAAATACCAATACAATATATTTTTTAACTTCCCTAATTCAACAATTAAAGACAAGGGGAGTTAAAGACATAAATTAACGGCAATAAAATAAAATAAAATTTAATTCCTTCAATAATATAAAAAATTAAACATACTCTATCAACATAGGACAGAGGAGTAAGGCCATGTTTGGTAGGCGGTCTTTCTGGTCTGGTCCAGACCGGTCTGGTCTAATCTGATCTGGAAAAGTCTGTTTGGTAAGCAGTCTGGTCTTACTATTTATTTATTATTTATTATAATATTTATTATTTCTTCACTTTATAATATATTTTATTATTTATATTATTAAATTATTATTTATTAATTTATATATTAATTTATAAATATATTCTATTTATTTATTATTATTTCATTATTTAATTCATTTTATTTATAAATTATTTATTCATTTTAATTATTTAAAAATATATTTTATTAATTTATTATTATTATACTCATTTTTTATTATTATTATGAAGTATTTATTCATTATTATATTTACTTATTATTTATTATTATATTTATTTTTTATTTTTTATTATATTTATTTATTATTATTATTTATTTCATTTATTTTATTATTTATTATTTTTATTATATTTTTAAATATGTTTTATGTAATTTATTATTTATTATTTAGTCCATTTTTTATTATTATATTTATTTATTATTATTGTATTCATTTTTTATTATTATTATGTTTTATTTAATTTATTATTTATATTATTAATTATTCATTTTTAATTATTTATAAATATATTTTATTATTTATTTAATTATTATTATTATTATATTTATTTTTAATTATTATTAGGTATTATTTATTTCATTTTGTTTATTATTTATTATTTATATTTTATTTTTAAAATATGTTTTATTTAATTTATTATTATTATTATTAATTTATTATTATTATTTATTTATTTTTAATTATTTATAAATATATTTTATTAATAAGACCAGACCGGACCACTAGGAACCACCTTTTTTTTTGTCTGAAATGAGGCCATTTTGGTCTGATTTGGTCTTACTTGGTCTAACAAAAAATTTGGGACCAATGCTACCAAACACAGTCTGATCTCATAAAACGCAAGACCAGACCAGGACCACCTACCAAACAAGGCCTAATGAATGAGATGACATAAATATTTTTGGGTTAGAGTCATTACTAATTGGGGAGGTCACTGTTATTTTTTGAATTATAATGGATGTGAAGGGGGGTAAATGATAATATATATAAAAACACATCCAAACCATGCAACAAGTCATTTTAGGATCTGTTTTGTAACTGGTTTTGGTATCAATTTTTTGATTTTGGTACGAAGTAGTGATACCAACCCATATTTGGTAAAATTGGTGTTGGTACTACTGTAGCAAACCATTCAGCACTGTGGCAAACCATTTGAAACAATTTTTGGAACCATCAAAGTTAATGCTTTTGTATGATGCGTGTACTGTAGAACCCCATTTGGCACTGTAGCACTCCATTATAGCACCTCATGTGTGAGCACTGTAGCATCTATGTTGCCCTGTAGCACCACCTCATTAATATTAATACTAATATATTAATATTATAAATATTAATATTAATATTAATATATTTTAATATTAAAATATTAATATTAATAACTATCATGTAAATAATGCAAAAAAAAAGGTTGAGCAATTTTTTTTTTTATTTTCTTTTTTGATTTCCAATAAAATTATTTATCAGATTAATTTTTGTTATGTGTGCATGATTCTTAATTACTTTTTTTTATTTTGAATTATTAATTTTGGATCGATCATTTTCACCACAGTTATAATATTAAAATAGATTAATATTTTAATATTAATATTATAAATTTTAATATTAATATATTTTAATATTACAAAATTTTAATATTTATAAATAAAATGTGAAACCATCCAAGTTACCAAACAAGGTTTGGTTTCAGAATTTCAACCCATACCAACTTTACCAAACATGGTTTGGTTTTTCACCTTAGTGCCGGTTTGGCAACCGGTGCGGTCCATTGTTGATTTTTTGTTTTGAGTTGGGTTGAGTTTGATATAATTTTATTCTGAACTGAAATTATGTTTGAAATAGATGATTTTGGTATGAGAAAAAGTAAAACTGAAAAATCAAACAATGTTTGGTAAAGTTAGTATATGAACTGAAATTCTGAAACGAATCATATTTGGTAATTTGAAATAATTTGACATTTTATTTATTTAAAATAAAATATATAAATATATATATTTTTTTGAAATATTTTGTTTTTTAGAAATATTTATAGATAAAATATTTTGAAAAAAATGAAAGATTTAGTAAAAATACATATAGTTTGTATATTTTAAAAAAATAATAAAGATATTTTTATTATATTATATTTTTTTCAGAAATATTTATTTTTTTGAAATATTTTATTTTTTATAAAATATATTTTTTAGTTTGATTTTTTTGAAATATTTTATTTTTTTATAAATATTTTATTTTTTGAATTTATATATATATTATATTAGAAAACAAAACCATCTATTGAGATGGTGTGAAAAATAGGATACAAATGGTTTGACACTCTTGTACCGATACCAAATTACCAAACATGAATAAGATCACAAATTTCAGCCCAAAATTATATATTTCACACCAACTCCTTCAATCAAAAATCATAATATATCATAAGAGAACCTAAAAATGCATAGTTAGATTATGAAATATGTATTACTTACCTTATTGAACACCTGAAAATGAAAGCTTCAGAAATGAATCAGAATTGCTTGGTAAAAAAAGTCGATCTCCCGAGGGTTTGATCTATTGAAACATCGAGAAGTGATCAGATGGTAGAAAAAGATGGAGATATAAAACAATCAAATGTTGCTTTCGAGATACATTGACATTAATGCATAACATATATGGAGAAATAATACTTTTTCCCTTCCAAAATTTTGAGAATAGGATCGATGATTAAGACAAGAAGTGGGGAGGGAGCGGCGGGTTGAACAGAGTAGAACCCTAAAAGTGAAATATATCTCTGTGTATATATATATATATATGGAGGGTTAATTTCACAAAACCCCCATTTACTATCCAATTTAATCAATTAAATTTCACACCATTTTTTTTTTTTGAAAAAATAAAACTTGCAAGTGGAAAAATATATAATCGTTTCCCACAGACGGCGCCAAATGTAAGTGTCAAATTTCACTCACATCAAAGATCCTTTATTTCGCTTCAAATGGCCATATTTATACATTTTTATGCTCTTGGGTCATGGCCTAAGTTCATGGGGTCATGACCCACTTTCTTAATAACTACCCACTCTCTTTTTGGTAGTGGGTTGTTGATCCATTTTTCAAGGGAATGGACCCACGTTGATGGTCCCACGTGTATTTGGTGGGTACAATATATGGGCTATTTATTATTCACATACTACATGGGCTCAATATTCTTTGGGCCTAATACATGGACCTGGGCCTGTAATTTTCACTATTTACACTAGCCCCATTCGGGTCGGGCATACGATTCGTGGGCTTGGCCCGAATTTATTTGAATTGATTGATGCCAGCTGTTTTGTTGATGACGTCAGTGTCATTATTGTGGAGAGACGTGTGTTTTCGAAGTTCATGATGGCAGCCGCCGGTTCGCTGTACTCGAGGCATAGGGAATCGACGCATCTCTTCAGCCTTAATGGTGTCTGTTGATATGCAGTGCGTATATAAACCCTTGTGTGATCTCATTTTCACTCTTCATCGCTTTCAAATCTTGCAAGCAATCTTTAGCAGTGTTCAAGCTTTGACCGCCGATTGTACTTTGATTACCGGAGGTTCTTCTTTCTTCTTGCCGGTTATCTGTGTAAGTTTGTCATTCTCACCATGTCTGATAGTAGCGCCACAAGATCTACCGAAGAGACGACCCATCAAGAATATGGGGGATCTGAGGTTCCGAGCCCCCCTTCTGCAAATCCATCTTCTTCATCTTCTCCTCCTCCTTTGTCCATACCAAGTCGTCCGGACCTATCTGGCTTGGGAGCAGCTGTTTCGGAGATAAACAACCAGGCAGATATTGCTGATGTAATTCCGATTGGAATTCCCGTAATATCCGACCCGGTTGGGACCGATGCTCCTGGAGGTGCTCCCGTTGGATCCTCCACCGAACCAGCTCCCTTCGTGGCAGAACCACTTGAAGCTCACAAAAGAAAATCTGTGAACCTTAAAAGTCTGAGGAGGGATTGTAGGATCCCAAAAGAGGTGATCTTGATGGAGTACGATCCTTCTTTCGACTTCAGATTGGGCGACGGAGTGGGTCCGGACGAGGTGTTGTTGTCGGCCCTTCAGATAAAAATGCTTCGATTTCCTCTCCATCCTCTTTTTCATTTTATTTTCTTCACCCTAGGAATAGCCCCTCTACAAGTCAACCCAAACTTCTTCAGGATAATTTCCATGTTAATCCTGATCAACAGAAAGAAAAGGCTATCCTTGGGTCTGGCAGATCTTCTGCTCAGCTACAAGATTGTGGGTCTGAAAGACTGTGAAGGGAGGTACAACTTCTACCCATTCAAGGGTCGGGCGATCTGCCAGGGGACTGAGAAAACAGAGAAGTACTGGAAGGAGAAGATGGTTTTGGTGAAGGGGGCTTGGTTTTACCCCTATTCTAGGAGATGGCCGATCCCATGTGTTTTCAAGCATTTAGCCCTTCTTCCCTTTTCTTTTATCCATAAGGAATCCTGCCTCTGTTCCGGATGCGACCAGCTCAGGGCGGATTTTGTTTATAAGTCTTTAGGTTATAGGGATACAGAGATAGTGGCTCAGGATGTAGAAGCCCGTATTTCTTTGTTAAAATCCAAGGTCTGGTCGGACCGTTTATCATGCACTGACCTGCTTACTCCTGCCAATTTGCAGGGTATATCCAGGTTAGGAGCCAAGTACAAGATCATTATGGATCCGATCAGACCAGTGATTGAGGATGATGATGATGACATGGAGGATATGGCTGCTCCTTCGACCGATCAAGGGCAAGTGCCTCTGGATTCTAGTCTTCAGGCTGCGAATGTCAACCCGGCGGGCGATGCTTCCGGGTCTGCACTTGTGCAGACCACCATCCCTGAGCTGCTTCAACCTTCTTCCGCCCGAACCAGACCGACGGGGGAAGAAAGGCCCAGTAAGAAGAGGAAGCATAAGGGTAAGGAGAAGAGTTCTGCTTCTTCTGACCAATCCACCTCCAGCCTTACTTCTATGTCCGCCATGATAACACGGGCGCAGGCGCTCTGGACGTCGGAGGAGCTCGAGGCACAGAGGCATGCTGACCCTGACCGCCTTGTGCGCAAAACTCCGGGGTTGTTATTGGGGGTACGTATTTGCTTGATTCCATGTTATTCCTACTTTTGTATACATTAATGACCCACATTGCTGACCCATTTTGCCTTGAATTTTTCTTCTCAGGCTCTCTTCAGCGTCAATGCGTTATGTCTTTCCCACGAGGAGGGCGTGAAGGAGCTTGAACGCCTGAGAGCTGACCTAGCTGAGAAGGACGATCAGGAGAAAAAACTGAAAGCTCAGCTAGGGGACCTCCCATCCAGGGTTGCCCAGTTGGAAGAGGAACTGGCTCAAACAAAAGAGCAAAATGCCAGGTTGACCAGTGAGAAGGAGAAGCTGGCATCTGACCATGAGGCTCTTCAACACCGATTCGGCATCTCTCAATCAGCCCTGGAGATGTGTAAGAAAGGAGGGCTTGACATGCACCAGCACTATTCTCAGATGAACAGGATTGTAGCTGGTGAATTCTGGAGGAAGGGCTTTGTTGTTGGAGAAAAGGATCCAGCAAGGAGGAAGATCAAAGATCATGATGCCATGGATAAGGTGTTAGGGGTGCAGAGGCCATATTCCAGCCCCGAGCCTAGTCATGCTCAGAATCTTTTCACAGAATTCCTTCAGGGATATCTCCCTGCTGACCCTCTCAACCCCTCCATAGAATTCTTCCCTCCGACCACACATGTGGATACCTTAGGAAAAGATTTTAGTGGTTCAGGCCAAGCTTAGGTCACTCCGTATTCCTTTTGTAGTGCTGTATTTTGTAACATGCCTTTCAGGCAATTTTGTAATACAAAACGGCAATTTTTTTGCTTTATTTAATGGAAACTGCACTTTCCTATGGTACGAGTCAGGCAATTTTTATCGTGAATCAGGCTTGTAAGCCTCTGTCATTTCGCCACTTAGGAAATATTTTAATGTTATTCCTCTGGGAGTGAGTCAGGCTTATAAGCCTATGGCACCTCACTAATTAGGAATTATTCCTTAAACTTATTCCTCTGAAAGAGTGAGTCAGGCATATGAGCCTCTGTCATCTTCTAGAATTTGTTCCTCTGAAAGAGTGAGTCAGGCATATAAGCCTCTGGCACCTCACTAATTAGGAATTATTTTGTAAACTTGAAAGAGTGATTCAGGCATATGAGCCTCTGTCACCTTCTAGAATTCATTCCTCTGAAAGAGCGAGTCAGGCATATAAGCCTCTGGCACCTCACTAATTAGGAATTATTTTGTAAACTTGAAAGAGTGAGTCAGGCATATGAGCCTCTGTCACCTTCTAGAATTCATTCCTCTGAAAGAGCGAGTCAGGCATATAAGCCTTTGTCATCTCACTACTTAGGATTGATTAATTTTTGGCTATCTGTTTGCAAGAAGGATGACCATCTTTTTACTATAACCGTGAAATTACAAAGATAACAATATCTGACTGAGTCAGGACAACTAAAATGGACTAAAATGGAAATTTTAGAGAGATAAAGCTGGGCTCAGATGCCTCTGTTTAATTATTCTGAGAACGAAATAAATATCAGGGATAATACCTCTTCAGTCGTGAGGCATTCTGTGAATTGGGTTCCATATTGCCGTCACTTTTCCTGAGGCGATAAGCCCCACGTCCTATGACCTCTGTGACTGTGTATGGTCCTTCCCAATTTTCCCTGAGTTTTCCGATTAGCCCGATCTTCTTTCGTAGTACCATATCGCCCACCTGGAATTCTCGTCTTTTGACTTTTTTGTTGAAGGTGTTCCTGACCCTTTGATGGTAGGCTGCTAGCCTGATGGCAGCTTGTTCTCGCTTCTCTTCGAGCAGATCGAGTCCATCAACCAGCTGTTGGTCGTTCAGTTCTTCTTGATACAGCTCTGTCCTGGCTGTTGGCACTGTTTGTTCTGTTGGAATGACTGCTTCTGTCCCATACGCCATTGAGAATGGTGTTTCTCCTGTAGGGATTCTTGATGTTGTTCTGTAAGACCACAGTACCTCTGGAAGTTTGTCTGGCCACACTCCCTTATGCTCTTCTAGCTTCTTCTTTAGGGTATTCAATATGGTTCTGTTGGATCTTTCGGCCTGGCCATTTCCTTGAGGGTATGCGACCGATGACGTTCTCAACTGGATCCCATGTTCTTTACAGAATTGTCTGGTCCATTGATTATCCAGATTTAATCCGTTGTCAATCACTATCGCCCTCGGTACTCCGAACCTGCAGATGATATTGGTCCATATGAATTTGATCACGTGCCTATGAGTGATGCTGGAATAAGCTTCTGCCTCGACCCACTTGGTGAAATAATCAGTTGCTATCAGTGCTTGATTCACTGATCTAAGGGCCATGGGAAGTGGTCCAACTGCATCAATCCCCCATTGTGCAAATGGGTGTGGGCTGAATATGGGGTTAAGCAGTTCTGGTGGCGGATGGATGAAATCCCCATGGAACTGACACTTTCGGCACCTTCTGACAAAGGCTTCAGTATCGTGGGAAAGATAAGGCCAGAAATATCCTTGGCTTAGTACTTTATGGGCCAAAGCTCGTCCCCCCGAGTGATTTCCGCATGACCCTTCATGGATTTCTTTCATTACGGCCGATGCCTCTGAAGGTGTGAGGCATCGAAGGTAGGGTCCACCAAAAGATCTTCTATACAGCTGGCCGTGTAGCAAGGCATACCTGGCCGACTTCATGCGGATTTTACGAGCCTCTGTTTTATCATCAGGGAGTGTACCATTTCTGAGGTATTCTGCTATGGGGTCCATCCAGCTCGGCTCCCAAGGTATTGCGCACACCACATCTGACTGATGGATGCTTGGGACATCAAGATAGTCGATCGGGGCGATTCTGGTCAGGTCTTGATCGTTGATTGAAGCCATGTTGGCCAATCGATCCGCATTTTCATTTTCCTCCCTTGGGATCTGACTGAGGGAATACTGCTCCAGTCTGTCTAGCTCCATCTGAGCCAACTTCTTATAGGGCTGCAGCTTTTCTCCTGCGTCGTACTCGTCTTGAACTTGTTTCACCACCAGCTGTGAGTCACTGAAAATACGGAGCTTCTTAATACGGAGGCTCTGAGCTAGTCGCAGCCCAGCTAGGAGTGCCTCGTACTCTGCTTCGTTATTGGTGGCAGGGAACTCCAGACGCACTGACTGCTGGATTCGGGTCCCATCTGGTGTTATAATTTCGAGCCCAATTCCCGAGCCAGCTGAACCAACTGATCCGTCTACATAGAGAGTCCATTCGGGTTCATCTGGATCTTGGAGGATGGACTCTGGATCTGCTTCTAGGAGAAAATCAGCTAAGGCTTGACCTTTGATAGCTGTTCGTGGCACATACGTAATGTCAAATGTCCCGAGTTCCAACGCCCATCTGGTTATTCTTCCAGTCAGATCGGGTTTGGACATGATAGATCTCATCGGCATGGTGGTTGGCACCACGATTGGATGAGTTTCGAAATAGTGCCTTAGTCGTCTCTTTGCGTTGATTAAAGAAAGAACAGCTCGCTCCGCCATGGTGTATCTGGTTTCCGCATCAGACAGGGACTTGCTGCTGAAGAAGACTGGTTTCTGGCACTTTTTGTCATCTTTTATTAGCGCTGCGCTGGTTGAGGTTGTTGACATGGCGAGGTACAGATGCAATGGTTCTTCTGGATTTGGTGAGGCGAGGATCGGTGGACTTTGGAGATACTGTTTCAACTTCTGGAGGGCCTCTGCCTGTTCTGGCCCCCATATGTTTCCTTTTCCGCTTTTAATTGCCTGGAAAAATGGTCTGCATCGGTCTGTCAGTCGGGATACGAACCTGCTCAGGGCGGCTACCCTTCCTGTCAGAATTTGGACCTCCTTTTGCGTTTTTGGCTCTTCGCAGCTTACTAGAGTCTTGACTTGCGATGGGCTGGCTTCGATTCCTCTTCGGTTGACTATATGTCCGAGGAACTGTCCGGATGAGACTCCGAAAGAACACTTGGCTGGATTGAGCTTCATCTTGTACCTTCGGAGTGCATCGAACACTTCTTCCAAGTGCTTGAGATGATCGCCTTTCCTCCTGCTTTTCACCACCGTGTCATCTATGTAGGCTTCAACCGTTTTGCCCATCTGACCTTTGAATATTCCTCTGACAAGCCTTTGATAGGTGGCACCTGCGTTTTTAAGTCCGAAAGGCATTACTTTATAACAGTACGTACCTTCTTCGGTAATGAAGGCTGTTTTCTCCTCATCAGCCTGGCTCATCGGAATCTGGTTATAGCCGGAGTATGCATCAAGAAAAGAGAGCCTTTCATATCCCGAGGTGGCATCTACCATCTGATCAATTTTCGGCAGAGGGAAGCAATCCTTCGGGCAGGCCTTGTTTAAGTTTGTGAAGTCAACGCAGACTCTCCATTTCCCATTCTTCTTTCTGACTACCACCACGTTTGATAACCATGATGGGTACTTCACTTCCCTTATGAATCCAGCTTCTAGCAGCTTTCCCACTTCTTCGGATATGATCTGGTTCCTTTCTATCCCGAACCTCCTCTGCTTCTGCCTTACCGGTCTGACATTTGGATCAACATTCAGGTTATGCTGAGTGACCAAAGGATCGATGCCCGGCATGTCGAGATGAGACCAGGCGAACACGTCTGAATTTGTTTTGAGGAAATGAATCAGCCTGTCCTTTTCTTCTTTCTGGAGATATGATCCGATGAACGTGACCCTGGTGTGATCCGTCTGACAAATTTCCACCTCTTCCAGTGGTTCCGTTGTTGACTGAGTCTCCTGACCCTCTGAGGTAGGGTCTGACTGTAATTGCTATTTCTCGTTGTACAGGGACTCTTCTGGTGCTTCCAACGCTTGTTTATTTCTCTGGTTCAGGTCCTTCATGCATACTGAGTAGCATTCCTTCGCTGCTACTTGGTCTCCAGGAATATCTGTCACGTCCACTCCATTCGGGTCAAGACAACGCATGACCTGATGGAGTGTCGAAGGAACACCTTGCATCCGATGGATCCACCCCCGTCCCATCAGCAGATTGTACGATGGCTTGACGTCCACCACGATGAAGGCTTCTCTCAGGGTTCGGCGTGCTGCTGATACCGACAAATGGACTACGCCTATTGGCTCTACGCGTCGTCCGTCAAAGCCGGCCAAAGGAATCCGAGCCGGGTGAAGCTGTGATACATCAATTCCGATTTTGTCGAAGGCCCATTTTGTCATGATATTGGTGCTGCTTCCTGGGTCAATCATTACGCGTTTGATCAGACAATTAGCTACCAGAAGAGTGATTACCAGAGGGTCTTCGTGAGGCATCTGAATATTCTGCATGTCAGCTTTTGAGAACATGATCTTCGATTCTCCCTGAAGGAGGGTTGTCTGGCAGACTTCCCCGACTCGCCTGAGTTTGTGTGCTTTTCTTAGCTTTGACCTTCTGCTTCCTTCGGCCTCCAACGCCTCTTCACCCCCTTGGATCATGTGGATAACCCTCACCGGTTGCCCTGATGTGGTGCTGTTCGGCTGTGTCGTGTGCGGTTTGTCTGGTCTCGGTTGATCCCTTATTACGTAATCTGCAAGCTCTCCTTTGGCGATCATTGCCTCCACCTGCCTTCGGAGGTTTCTGCAGTCATTTGTATGATGACCATACTCGCTGTGAAAGGCACAGTGCTTGGTCATATCCCTCTGCTCCATCGGCTGTCTCATCGGTGGAGGCGGTCTGAAGATACCTTTGTTTTTGTTTTCTTGGAAGAGCTTTCCCAGGCTGGTTTTGAGCGGAGTAGTTCTTTCTTCCGTTCGTTGACGCTTGTCTGAATTTCTGGATCATGAGGTTTGTCGAGGTGGATCTTGTCGTTGAGGCCTCTGATCCCTCATCCTTTCTTTGGATTTTGCCTCTACCGTTACCAGAGAGGCTCTTCTGTATCTGACAGCTTCCTCCTCTTCTATTCTGAGATACCCTTGTGCTCTGGAGTTGAGTTCACCAATGTTGACAGGGGGTCTTTTCACTAGTGAAGAATGGAATTTCGTGCCAGGGATGACCGCCATACGAAATGCTTCTACCGCTGACAACTGATCGCAATCGTCGATAGAAGACATTTCGACGTTGAATCTGGATAAGAAGTTCTTGAGGCTTTCTCCTTTTTCTTGGGTCATGGTGAAAAGGCTTGATATCGTTTTCCTCTGCCTCCGGTTGCTGAAGTATTGACCGATAAAGCGTCTGCAGAGGTCATTCCAACTGCTGATGGATCCAGGCGTCTGCTTCCTGAACCACAGGAGTGGTGCCTCCGTCAGACTGGTTGAAAAGACTTTGCACAAGAGCGCTTGGTTTCTCCCGTAAACAGTCATTTTGGTCTGCACCTGGTAGATGTGATCAAGTGGGTCTTTCGTACCATCATACAGCATAAAAGTTGGCAGTACAAACTTCTTCGGGAATTCTACTACTTCAATTTCTTCTGTGAACGGAGACTGAGTCATATCCGTTGTCGCGTGGATCGCCAGATCGTCAGGGGTCTGCAATTTCAAATCTTTCATTACTTCTCTCTGGATTTTGGCAGCCATTTCGTGCAGGCCGTTCTGGGTCGGGACCTGCGTCCTTGGCATTCCTCCTGTAGTGGGGTGAGAGGATTCTTCTTCTTCCCTCGGGACTTTATCTCCTCTGGCAGCATATGCATCTTTCTCGTGACGAGAGCTGAAGTGCTCTGGCTCATCTGCGCATTCTGCTGGGTCGGAATTTTGGAGAGGAAATGGGCCCCGAGTCACTCGATGGAGCAATTCGGCATTCTGCTGCTCGAGGGCCGCGTTCCTCTGTTCTACAGCCTCCAACCTCCTCATGACTTCTTCGAATCTGCTTTCATTGTTTGTTGACCGTGTGGACACCATTTTTTTTTTTTGAAAAAATAAAACTTGCAAGTGGAAAAATATATAATCGTTTCCCACAGACGGCGCCAAATGTAAGTGTCAAATTTCACTCACATCAAAGATCCTTTATTTCGCTTCAAATGGCCATATTTATACATTTTTATGCTCTTGGGTCATGGCCTAAGTTCATGGGGTCATGACCCACTTTCTTAATAACTACCCACTCTCTTTTTGGTAGTGGGTTGTTGATCCATTTTTCAAGGGAATGGACCCACGTTGATGGTCCCACGTGTATTTGGTGGGTACAATATATGAGCTATTTATTATTCACATACTACATGGGCTCAATATTCTTTGGGCCTAATACATGGACCTGGGCCTGTAATTTTCACTATTTACAATAGTTTTTATGAAAAATATAATTGATTTTCGAAAAATAATTTTTTTAAAATGCTTGATTTCACTAAACCCCCATATACTATTGAGGGTAGTTTAGGTATTATGACTCAAAATGTGATGGAATGAAGCATAGTGATGAAATTGGATAATATAAATAACAAAGTGAACACAGTAGAAATTAATTGATTAAATTAAATAATATATGAGGATTTTGTGAAATTAACATATATATATATATATATATACAATGGTCCAAATGGGCGGATTATACATTATAATAATGGTGGCCTACCTAGTATAGGGTATGGTCCGTATGTGGACCATTGTGGGACTGATCAATAATTAATAAAGGATAAATTATAATATTTATTTTGAGCTTTGGACAAATTTTACACTGGTGGAATGAGGTTTATTACAATAACATTTCTTAATAGGTAAAAAATATACTATAATCTTAATATATATATTAGTCATTTCAGTATATACAAGGTTCATATTGTGTTTTCATATAAATGAGTATCATTTTTGTCCATTTTTAATTTTCTATTGGGGGAGAGTTAACCTCACGGATCAAATATGAGGGAAGATAATTGTAATAACTTGAGCTCCACCTGTGTAAGATTTGTCCAAACTTCAGGGGAGGTCATTGTAATTTACCCAATAATAAAACACTATGGGCCTGTTTGGATAGGTGATTTTGGGTCTAGTTTTTGTGTTGGTCTTTGATTTCAAGACCAAACCATATTTGGTTGGTGGATTTTGGACTTGGTTTTGGGCTTTTTAAAATCAACCACTAAAATCATGGTTTTGGCTTACCAATTTTGACTCTTTTTTTTTTTTCTCTCTCTCTCTATATATATATGGCCGAAAATATGAATTATTTTGAAAAAATAATATATAATATTTGGAAAAAAAATTATTTTCCGAAAAAATAATTTTATTCCCAAAAACAATTAATTTTCGGAAAAAAATTATTTTTTGGGAATAAAATTATTTTTTCGGAAAAAAAATAATTTTACATCAAAAAATTATTTTTCCTCATTTTATATCCTTTTTTTTCTAAATTTTAATTTTTTTTCAATATATAATAAAATTATTCAGAATTTTATATTTTTTTTGAATTATATATATTTTTTCGAATTTAAGATATATTATTTGAATTTTATATATAATTTTCACATTTTAAAATATATTTTTTGATTATATATATATTTTTTGGAATAAAAAAAATGTCAAATGTTTTCGGGAATTTTAAATATTTTTTAATTATATATATTTTTTCATTTTAATATTTTTTTCTAATTTTATATATATATTTTTCATATTTATATATTTTTAATACATATTAGTATATATATATAATTATACCAAGACCAACTCCTTACCAAATATTATATATATGTTTTAGATTTACCTAAAACCACCTAAGATTACCAAAATCAAAATCACAAGACCAAAATAAAAACCAAAATAAAAATCAAGTTCCCAAGTGGGCCCTATAAAGAATAAATGCACCGTTGGACAATTTGACGGTGGTTCTTACTTCATGTTGTGGATTTTATGTAAGTTACCGATAGTATATTATGGGTTTCTTCTCTAGACAATTTGACAGTGGTTCATATTCGTGTTGATCCAAATTTGGGGTGGCGATTCCTGATGATATACACATTTATTGGTTGAACTCTTTCTTTTTGGACTATTTTTGTTCATCATTTTGTTATATCCTCTTTTTCGAGCATAATTTATTATTCTCTATTTTGATTTTCTTTATTAATTGAAATATACATCTTATTTTAATCACATAAAAAATAATAATAAATTATTCTATTTGCATTTTTGTTATTGTGTTTCTTTCCCAACAAGTAGACCTGTCAATGGATCGGATTCGGATCGGATCAGTTAAATCCAAATCCAATTTGTTAAGAAATCAGATTATTGGATTCGGATCCTAATCGGGTTATCGGATTTTATTTTCAATCCATATCCGGTTAATATCGGATTCGGATCATAATCGGATTATTGATAAGTCTATTGATAAGGATGACAAAAACTCCCGATCCGCGATCCGAATCCGATAATTCAACAGATTTTCACTTAATTAATTAATAATTTCTTTATTATAGAATATCTGATCCGAATATTTAATTAAAAAAATACAAAAATCAATAAATATTGAAACACTAAAATTATTCACATTTTTAATAATTGTATTTATGATCAATCATTATTAATAAATAATAAAATAATTAACAACTAACATTTATATACATGTACAATATTAAATATATACACATATATATTTTTATATTTTATCGGATCGGATTATTATCGGATCGGATTAGGCTAATCCAAATCCAATTTGTTAAGGAATCGGATTATCGGATTCGGATCATATTCGGGTTATCAGATTTTTTTGCAATCCAAATCCGACTAATTGGATCAGATTCGGATCGGATTCGTATCAAAAGCCAATCGATTGACAGGTCTACCAACAAGTATACCAATGCTCTCGTTGGTGTAGCCGTATAGGTAGGGATGGCAACCAGTCAGGTTTGGTACAAGTTTGTTTAATATCATTACTATCTCATTTAAAAATTACCAATATCAAATTCATTTCAAACCTGCAACGGATTGTAATCGATAATATCATTACCACCCCATCGGATTGAACGGGTTTCATCGGGTTGTCATCGATTCTATTAAATTGTTTCTACCAAATTATAGATCTAAACAATTTTAATGAAGCAACATGACAAAGAAACACCCATTAAAACACTAATTCAATTATTTTCCAAAAACAATGGTGAATCATGAAAGAGACTATATTAGAAACATAAAACATTGTTCCAAATATCTGTCTATACTATTATAAAAGTGTAAGACCTATATAATATTTCTATACATTTATACATTTTAAAAAAAATAAGACAACAATAATAACAGAGTATTAATATTAAAGGAAAAGTCTTAAACAACTACATTTAAAATGTAATAAAAGTATATTAAATTATAAGCTTAAAGTAGTTACAAATGGAGATAAATGGACACCCAAATTACTATTTTTTTAAATTTATGTTTAGATACTAACTATCTTTATTACTTATAAAAGTGTGAGATTTTTTCTAAAAAAAAAAAAAGTAAATAAATGGGCTGAGTTCGGGGAGGGTTTTACAAAAAACCCAAACCCACATTGGGTTTTGATTTTTAATACGAAATCCTCCCCAAACCCGTTTAAGATCTTACCAAACTTGCCCCATTCGGGTTGGAGCGGGTCGAAACCCGACGAGGTCGGGCTAAATTGTCATCCCTATGTGTAGGCATTAATTTATTGTGTGAATTAAAATGGATGAGATTTTGGATGAAGTGATGAAATTCCACAATATATAAAAATTGAAAGCCAAAGATGGGATCAAACAAAGTCAATTATAAAAGGATGGATGTTAGCCTCAACTATCAACTTAAGCGTTTGAGTGAAACCACAAAATATCAGGCCCGTTATAGTTGGTGTCAAAGGAAGACCTTGTCCTTGACTTGGTGCCACGCTAAGCCCCCTATTGGATGTCACCATCCGGGTTGAGTCCGAGTCCAGGTAGGGTGGTCTGATCGTAATGAGGTCATTGCGCGATTACGGATAAAGGAGAATGTTCAAGGGTTTTGTCCCACATCGGATCGACCCGTTGCAAATGACCTCTAACACTAACTGTAACGGGTCGAATGTTTTGCAGTTTAATCCAAATTATTAAGCTGATAGGTGAGGCTAACACCCACCAATTTATACACCTAATCAATTTTTCATCCGAATCCGATATGGGACAAAACCCTCGCACAATGCCCTCATTACAATCAGATCACCCTGCCTGCTTGACCTGAACCTGGATTCAACCCAGGTTCTGGCACTAGCACCCAAACAAGTGTTTGGTGTGACTTCGAATTAAGGAATGGATCTAACTCTGATACCAACTGCAACTGGTCAGATGATTTGCAACTTGATCCAAAAGCTTAAGCTGATAGGTAATACTAACATCCACCAAATTAATTTTCCATCCGGATCAGAAGTGGGACAAGACACTTTAACACTGGTCCTCTAGATCCAGATTAGGGATGGTCATGGGGTGGTTTTCTCAATCCCCATAATCAAAAGTCTGAAAATTTTCATACCCCATATCACACCAAAGTTGTAATAATCGTAAAATATATGCATATATATATATATATATTTATTTATTTATTTATTTACCAAGTTGTTATTTGAAAAGGGTTAGAATGGATAAAGGAATGTTTTTAGAGATTTAAATTTTAAAATTAAAATTCAAAAAGTGTTTGGTTTAAAGTAAATCATTAGGGTCTGTGAGGAACTTCAATTAGATTATTGAAGGGGATTGGGAGAGTTAACTTGGGGATGAGACAATATTTCTTTCGTAATTGGAAGGGGTGAGGTTGCACTCAAGAGCTTATGAGCAACATACGCACGTTATTCATCTCCAAACAAATTAATCTTGCTTTGTAATCTTATATATGACTGTAACCGTAAGAATATGTTGTTATTTTGTGTAGTAGCTTTAATGTTATTAATGAAGGATTATGATGCTAAAAGTGTTCGATGTCAGTCATAAACCAATACATAAGTAATTTTGGTGTTAGTTTCAACTAGTATGAATGGTGTCGTATGGTAAATGTCTATAATATGATCAAATTCATATGTGTACAGGAAAGATATGTTACCTTAATTATGTGAACTAAATATTGTTATTAGGATATATTGATGCATCTGATAGATATGATTATACAGTAATATGTGACCTATATTATTGTTAAGATATAGTGTTGTATTTGATAGTGGTGATTATACAATTTTATGTGACCTAAATGTGGTGGTTAGAATATATATATTGTATACGTGTGTATTTGTTACTGATTAGTTTCGTTGTTGGGAGACTTGTGTTGTTAACGATTGTATTTTGGTCACAGTCGCAATTCCAAATGATAAAGTATCAATAAACATTTTAAATAATTTAGTGGGGTTATAATTTAGTATTAATTGTTATTTTAGCAAATAAGTGTTATAGAAAATTTAGTGAGTGGGGGGGTGAATTATTATTAGCCATCCTGGGTTATTTATAAGTTTAGATGATTTCTAAATATTTAAATCAATTTTGAAACACGAAAAGAATCCTATGTACAACTGGTATTGGAGATGTACGAAAAAGCAGTAATGATTTAGGATTTGAAAGTTTAAAATGTATATCTCGGTGTAAGGAGTATTTTGCATTGTTGTCACATTGTGTGCCATGAACGAATTTTATTGTGAATGAAAATGATTATGTTATCTTTTTTTTTTTTAATCTAAATTATGATAGTGCATAATATAAATTAATTATTATTTAATTGATGTTGTTGGAATAAGTTAAGGGCTAGTCTGGGACTTACCCTATGGTTACTGTGGTTAGGTATGGTCCGGAACCTGCCTATTTGTTAGTTCACAATATTGAATTATGGCCATTAGGCTTGAAATGCCTTTACTATGTGGACGTGGTCGGGACCATCTAGGTATGGAGACGTCTAACCTAGCCACATGTGCGTCTTTGGTAGTCTGAGACTATTCAATGCACAACACCTTGATTGGAGTGGAGCCCAAGGCTCATGTAAGTGATGTGAATCATGGATAAAGTGTGAACTGGAGTGGAGCCCGGGGCTCATGTGAGTGATGTGAATGTAACTAAAACATAAAATGATGTTTTATTGGAGTCATCTAATGCCAGATAATACTATCACGTTCTCTTAAAAATACAAGGTATGATTAGCTTGCTGAACAATGATTGTGTTTGTCAAGATGCTGAGTTTGTGAGCTCACCTCATTATTATTTCAGGTACTCGTTGACTAACTTATGGTGATGACATTCGGTGGTTGTTAGATTTTGTGCCTATTATCCAGTATTTATTTTTGTTCTCTATTTGAGAGAACTGTAATAAGCTCATATGTCATCAACTGTTAGTGAATAGTTTGATGTAATAATGACCTTATTTATAAACAATTTATGTTGTAATTACAGACATTTTGGTTTAATGTTGTTAGTGTTGAGTGTTGGAGTTATGTTATGTAAATCATGTCCAATAATATTTAGTAATGAAAGATATTTATTTTGTTGAGATTTTTGGATGTAACAAAAGCGGTATAAAATTTTCATTTTTACCTCCAAAACCGCCTCAAACTACCCCATAATTTTGATGGTTTTTTTTTTTCTCACCCGCCACCCCATTTAAATAAAACCAAGCTGGGTCGGGTCGGGTCGGTTGCTCAATCGTGTTGGTTGTCTTGCTGGCTGAGCAGTTACAGACTCACAGTTCGGTGCGATCAGAGAGAGGAGAGAGAAAGTTAGAGAGAGAGAGAGAGCAAGGGTCGTTAATGGCAGCCCTAGTCTCCTTCCTCTCGCTTTCTCCTTCTCCTCTCCACTCTTATCAACGCCCTCGTATCTCACCTCTCGTCTCTGTATCTCCTCTTCGACCCATCAAAAACCCTAGAAAATTCCAAACCCTAACGACCATTGTCTCCGCTTCGTCCACCTCTTCTTCCGATGACCTCTTCTCCAACAGTTACAATTCACGCTCGAAGGTCAGTTTTGTTAATTTCAAATTTTCACTTACATAACCCATTTTTATGCAGACCTAGCTCTCAATTTGATTTAATTTTATTATATATACTGAAGAACGTGTTAATTTGGTGTAGGGAATGCAATTTGCTACATATTTTGTTTACATGTACTTCCAATTGTCATAAACGCAGCGTTTCATATACACTCTGTTGATATATATATGTGTGTATTTGCTTAATTTGGTATTCAGATTATAATTGAGAAATGGACTCTAATAACATTCGAAAATTCAGTTGGTTGACGTTTTTATGAGAACTATTCTCCAACAAAATTTAAAACCCTAAATTCTGAAAACAGGGAAGACTCTGAATTCAGACATTCTCATTATAATTGAGAAATGGACCCTAATAACCTTCGAAAATTCTGTTGGTTGACATTTTTATGAGAACTATTATGGGAAAATGGAGTAAAGAGAATGTCTCAATTCAGAGGCTTCCTTGTTTTCAGAATTCAGGGTTTTGAATTTTTTTGGAGAATAGTTCTCATAAAAACGTCAACCAAACGAATTTTCAAATGTTATTAATGTCCATTTCTCAACTGTAATCAGAATACCAAATGAAGCAAATATACATATATATATATACATATATATATATATATATAGGGTTTTGAATGTTTTTGGAGAACTGAATCAACGGGACCCTAAAAGTTTGAATTCATGTTTGCGGTTTTATTTCTTGGGACATGAGAACACAATAACTTACATTCAACCGTGATTAACGCTATTAGATGGTTTTCTCAATGTGAGAGAGGCTGCAGAGCAACTATAAAACATAATGGGTAGAATTTTATATGTTGTCAATGATCGTTGCCAATCAAATGGAGGTTTGAGTGACTTTAGTTAAAGTCAAAATCGAAAGAATGATCAATTTTGCATGAGGTTGTAGGGCAAACATAGGTCTGAAGTTTTTTCCCCCGACCTGGTCTTATAATATTTTCTACTACTTACCCATCAAGGCAACACCTTGCCTAACTAACCTAATATCTAGAAATGTTAGTCACTTAAATCCTTGATCACGAGGGCAGAAGTGTGAATTAGCTCAATATTAACTTCTGGCAGCATGTTGGTTTACAACTAAAATTTATAAAGGCTGTTCTGGTCAATTCATAAAGAAAAGAATCATGAGAGGAAAAATAATGATGTTGCATTTGAAGTAATAATATTTATTCTTTCAGAAATCAGTTCTTTCAGATTTGATACAAGAGATAGAGCCTTTGGATGTGAGCCTAATTCAAAAGGATGTTCCACCAACTACAGTAGATGCTATGAAGAGGACAATATCAAGCATGTTGGGTTTACTTCCATCCAACCAGTTTCAAGTTTTAATCGAAGCCTTATGGGAACCCCTCTCTAAGTTATTGGTTTCTTCAATGATGACTGGGTATGTTTGCTTGTTGTATTATGTATACAACTCTTCTTCATGCTTTATTCATTTTCTATTTGCCATTGGGATTTAAGATATGAAAAGTACATTGGAGATCTTTCAATTATAGAGGTTATCCATAGAGGTCAACTTCTCTGTTCTTCCATGATACCATCCAGCAAAGCCTATTTTTGGTATCTCCCCTTCTAGGTTAAGAATATTATGTTAGTGCACAATGGTTAGATTGGATGAAAAAACTCTTAGTACACTCAGTTACATTGCTAGACATTGTATTAATACTCCTTCCGTCTCATTTTTAAGTGTCCCTTTTTGGGAACTTAACTTTATAAGAGTGTAGTTTTTCATCTTTGTTTATTATGATGATAGGCAGTGAATGTTCAAATCTATCATTCTAAAGTTGTCTTTGTTGCATGGTGGGTCCAGTGTGAGGTCTGGTATAAATTTTATTGTTTAGAACATCAATGCAGAAAGGGTAAAGTTGGATTGTTATGAAAGGTTGTGCACTGGATTTATACGTGGGACACTTACCATGGGACAACCCAAATGGACACTACTCACCCCCTTCTGGGAAAAAAGAAACTAACGGCTTGTTTTTCTTCCATTCCTCATGGATGTCAATAAATTTTAGGTAGTCTTTCTATATTGCAGGTATACATTGAGGAATGCTGAATACAGGCTTTGTCTTGAAAGGAACCTTGATATTGATGAAGTAAGTACTGAAAAACAAAAGACAGAAGATTCAAAAACTGAGGCACGAGGAATGTTGCCTGAAAATGAAAGAAAGGCCACAACATCTGGAGAAAATGAACTACGAAAATCCGTAGACACATCTGAGAATATTGGAATTCAAGGTCTTGGAGAAATCACTCCTGAAGCTCAACAATATATTCTAAATTTGCGGTCTCATTTATCTTCAGTAAAAAAGGTATGAAACGTGCTTCACGTAATAGGGAGATTTGTTTCCTTTAGTTAAAAGAATACTTAGTAGATTGACCAGATTGATTAAATATATATTTTACACTGGATTTCATAGGCATTTTATAAGCACTGGAACTTCTCAGCTTATCTTGTTTCCATTTAAACCAATTCACATAGTGTGATTCCATATATAGTGGAAGGTGGGAACTATTGTCAATCTACGTGCAGTAGTGTGCTATGCAAGTCTGTCTCATTTTGGGGCTTATATCATTTTTCATTTTTCTTTACACTATCTTTACATGTAAGGTGCACATCCCTTGCTTGAGCAACTGCAGACTTGAAGACCTTGACCTTATGAAACACCTAAATTGGATTACAAAGAGACAGGGAGGTTGAGGGGAATGCAGCAAATTAGGTGGGGGGGGGGGGGGGGGGGGGGGGGGGGGACCTTCTTTCATTATGTTGTGTAGGGTCCAATGAAAGTCGGGGAGAGGTTAGCTATAAAATTATAAAGGCTTGCCTTTGGACAGAAGGGAAAGACAAGTAGAGTCTAGAGAAAGAGAAAAAAGAATATAATCCTCCGGAGATCTCAAAAACAAATTTCTTCCCATCTCGTGCAATATCTCTGGCTTAAGATGATAATTTAAAGACTCCTGGTAGAACTCCTAGAAAGTCTTTATCATAATAATGGAACTCTCTTTTGAGGACCGGGAGCTAGAGGCAGTTAATGCTCCCTTTCAGTTGATTTAAAGTACTTTGCGGGGATTCAGATGATTTCCAGTGATGAAAGGCTGTCCCCAATGGTAAGTTTGAGGTGATGTCGTATTATTATAAGATATTAGCAGGAAAATAAGTAGAACGTAGTTTCCCTTGCAAGAGTATTTGCCTTGTGAAAATGTTTTCCCTGGATTCTTTTCTTTGGATGTGATTTTGACTCTAGATGATTTTGGGAATAAAGGAAGAATGCTTTTGAGCTGGTCCGTATGTACAAGACGAAAGGAAACCATTGATGTCCTTTTACTCTTTAGTGTAATTACTAGGATGCTGTTTATGCCGTACAACATGTTCTTCTTTTGCCAAACCTCCCCTTCCCCACTAAACAACTTCTTCTTAGCAATAAAACTAGAAGGTTTGGAGACTGCCTCTAGAATAAGAAGGCTTAAAGTTCTGTGATTTTTGTCGTGCTATAGGCGATAGTAGAGTTATAAAAATTCAACACCAAACATTATTGAAAGTAGAATTGGAATAGGGAGGACAAAGTGGAGGAATTCTATTGGGGTCATATGTGATAAATGAATGCCAAATACCTTGAAAGGTAGGTAAAGTACATAGACAATGTTATAACAATACGACATCATAGGTTGAAATGTGGATGCTAAGGAAACACTTGGACAAATAGGATATATAAACAAAGGATTAGAGAGAGATGAGGTGTGGTGCCTATTGCGAGAAAGAAGAAACAGTAGACTTAGGTGGTATGAGCATATTCAAAGATGGCTCATAATGCATCGGTGAGGACATGAAGATGGATTTGCATAGAGGGAAAGAGACATATAGGGCCTCTGGAACTGACATGGACAAATTTTTAAAAAATCTAATAGAAACTATGTCCATGTGCTTATATCCTATGTTTAACGAGGGAAAATCTATGTATTTTTATAGATTTGGGGCTACCATGGTTTCGCCGCATACTTTTATTTTGCCCCTTTTAAGTATTTTTCCCTTTTCTGCAGTAGGTTTGCACTAACGGTTATTAATCATCCAATATGTGTTCTGTTTATACTATTCCAGGAGCTTCATGAAGTCAAGCGGAAGAATGCAGCTCTTCAAATGCAACAGTTTGTTGGGGAAGAAAAGAATGATTTGCTGGATTACTTGAGATCGCTACAACCGGAAAAGGTTAGACATAAACTAAAGGACACAATGAAGTTGGTTTTCTCTTAGTAAAAATGTGATTTGGTACAAGAAGATATTCTTTTACGGTACCTTTCTAAGATTTTCTTCGTAGTCATATGCTAGCATCAGGTGTTGCATTTTGACTCCTCGAGTATTTTTCTGTTATGAAGCAATTTATTGTATTTCAGAAAAACCTATAGATAAGTGTTCATCAGAATGACTATGTTATAGTAATTCCTTTAGATTGGAATGTGATTTCTCATTTTCTTTTATCAACTTCCCATATGCATGGGTAATTCCATGTTCTCTTTTGTTTTTTGTATGACAAAATCTGTGGTCTCTGTGTCAATTTGCTGCAACAATGGTTTTTTCTTCTTTTTACTCTGGGAACAATATGAAGCAATTTACCTTGCTTTGGTCCACTTTGTAAAAAAGTGAACACCCTCCATAATGCTGCAAAATGATAGTAAAAATCAAGACTGACTTTGTTCTTAAGACAACTAAATGTCTATCTGGAATGGCTTCTCTAATGCTAATTTTGGATTTTTGAGCTCAAAACAAATTTTGCTAATAACTTCATTGGGACAGTAATCCCACACAAAGTATTTCAAGTAAAGTTCAACAGTCACTAGAGGTGAAGTTTATTTCAATTTTACCTGAATAACTTTATAATATATATGTATATGGTGTGATTGTGCATACATGTAGCATTTTCTCTTTGGTTTATGAATTTTGTATTTGACTTTACCTCCAAGGTTTCTGTTGCACCAGATTTACTTTATCTACAAAATTGTGAAGGAAATTTCATTTCAATGTTAGTTTTTTTTTTAGAAACTTCCCAATATCTAGTTACATTTATTGTACAAAAAATTGAATACTTGAGAAAAATTTACAAATTCTTTTCCACATTGGTGATCTGAGATTTTCTTACAAATTAATTTTAAAATTTTGGATAAATAAGATCAATTCCTTTTGTAAAAATATTTCACTTTGAATTTTAAATCTGAAGCAATTTAAATTAATATTAAGAAAACAATTCAGATGACAACATCTTTTAATAATATAAATGACTTTTGTAATAAAAATTGAACAAGCGCCGTTGAAGGAACTCCATGAAGTATAGAACAACTGCTGTTCACCACCCAAAAGAAAATGCCCCAAAAGGAAGACTTAATTGTCTTGGGAGAATTTTCTAGGACTTTGTTCTCTTTGAGGTGGAAAATTTTGACATTATCCTTACTCCCACGTGTTTTGTTACAATAAAGAAACACTGTTGTCTCTATTACCAAGGTGTAGCACAATGATTAACTAGTCCAGATACTTTCAGCTCATTAATCCATCTCTCTACCTCGATAAAAACTGTACCTTTCAAATGTCGTTGTTTACATGTTATGGTAATTTTTAATCTTATTTCATGTTGTTTGGTGTAAAGGTTGGAATGGCTTAGGACCAATAGATGCATTTACATAGACTCGCCAATTCCTCTTAACTTTCCCATGCTGGCATGAGATGACATAGCTATGTACATGCGATATATGTTCGAACTCATCCCCTTATTGGACATGCGAATCATCTATATGACATGATTGAAGGAAGAAGAAAAGATCAAATTTTATCATAATGAAGTATTTATTAATTCGGAGATACATGGGATTCCCTTCTTCACCATGTTTATCGAGATATAAACTGTCATCAAGTACTTCAAAGACTAATTGCATCATGCATTATTTGGGCGTGCTCCCCCTTTGAGCACTTTTTAATGAAAATAAACAAAGAATAATAGCATTTATACTCTCCTATTACATAGCATCTTATATACTGAAATGTACAAGACATGCACAAGTACTCATATCCAAGTTATGGATACACATTTAAGCCAAGTTTCTGTATCCTTTTATTTGGGATTCAGGAAGGTCTGACTCTTCATGCGACTTCAATATATGGACCCAAGTCCGTGTATCATAACTTTTAGCAACATGATGTATCCGTGGATATTATATGCATCTCCCTGTTCTGTTAGATTGTGAATTTGTGATGCTCTTATTCTTTGGCGGTCGAGGTCCTGTGCTTGTTGGTATGGATCCTATTCTCAATTTTTTCTACCTTTTTATCTTTCCTTTGCTCTCTCCCTCTGTCTAGATCATATGTTTTCTTTACCATTGACTTCAGGTGTTAGTTGAATCATTTTATTCGACGTGGTTACACTTTTAGCTCCATCCCCAGTTCTTATTTTCATTGTGATTGATACTGGGACTTATATGAACAGGTAGCAGAGTTATCAGAACCAACATGCCCTGAGTTGAAGGAAACAATCCACTCTGTGGTCCATGGCCTCCTTGCAACCCTTTCTCCTAAGATGCACTCCAAGGCTCCTCCTCTATCAGAGAACTCAACTGGAATTGTTAATGTGGGAAGTGAAGAAGATCGTATTGATCTTGTTGAGAACACCTCAATACATTTCCAGCCCCTCATTTCAGTAACTCGTGACTATCTGGCTCGTCTACTGTTTTGGTTAGACCTCTTTCTGGATTTGCCATGGATCTAACATTATACATATACATATATATATATATTTTTGAGTTTAATGTTTTTTTTTTTGTTTTGCTTTATAATTTTATTTTAACATAATCTGAACAACTTATTTACTATAGAAGAATCTGAACTTCCATGAAATGTCAAAATTCACCTAATGTTGGGAAGCTAATTTTTCTCATTATTGTAGTTATATGGGCCGACTTCCTCTAGTATCCCATTATCCTAACTTTGGGTTGACTTCCCCTAGTATCCCATTATCTTCTTCTATTTAGATCAGTATTTGAACGGTAATGGTCATTGCCATTGCCGAAATGTCTTGTTTTCATTGTTTTTTGCTTATTGATAGGGGTATCGAAGCAGCCATCTTGGTTATCTAAATTGGCCGCCCTTTGGAACACAGAGCTCCAAGTTTCCACTTTACCTAACCTGTAACTTAAATTTGGGTAACCTGTCAAACTCACAGTTTGGTTTTAAAAACCTTCGTGTCCCAACCATGCGAGTGTATTCACATGACTGAATATCCTGGCTGAACATGGAGGTTGTTTACAGTGCTGCCTGTGCTCTGATTTACTTTTACTTGACTTTCATAAACTTTGGGGTTTGAATTGCTATATGCTGGTTTGGTAGTATAAACCCAGGCCCAGCCCTGAGGGTAGGCGACCAAGGCGGTCGCCTAGGGACTCCGGGTCCGGGGGCCCTCAATTTTGTTTTTTAAAAATAAATACTTCTATAGCTTTAAAAAAATTAATTAGTTTCTCAGTCCAATTCAAGGACCTCATTTTTTAAAAATAAAATTGTTTTATTATAGGTAAAAAAAAAACTATTTTGTTACTAAATTCAAATCTAATTTCACCATTTAGGGCCCCAATTTATTTATTTATTTCAGTACTATTACTGTAGACTCAAAAAAATAAAAAAAAATCCAATCTTGAATTTTCAACTTAATGAAACTAAAGTCTAATCCAAAATCAATCTCATGATTGCCGCACTTGTACAACCGCAATAATTTTTCACGCGACTATACTTAAGACTTTAGTTACCGCCGCACTCACCCAACAACAACAATTTTTCACAACACCACCAAGATGAAAGTTGTTTTTAATGTTTTAATATTAATATATCTAGTTTATTTTTTTAATAATTTTTCTTACACGTATAATTTTTAAGCGCGTTAAGCCTTTTACGCATAAAGGGCCTTTAATTATTTTTGGAATTTTTGGTCCCGCCCTGTATAAACCCGGTTACCCATTTCTGCTTTAGTGTAGGAAACCTAGGTGTTGGAGAATTATTATACAATCTTTGAGCATTGGCCAAATGTTTGTGGATTAAGGACCGATTGAGAAAATCGGGAGGAAGAGAGATGCAAATCCTAGGTAGGTGGGGTTTTGGGAAAACCGTACCTGAATAAGTTCTTTACACCAATTGACCCATTTCCTAGAACATACTAGTTCAGCTAATACTGCTTCAGAACTAGGCAAACATAACATTTGTATGCATTTTATTCCACCCTCGTTGGAGACTGTTAGCTTCTGGGAGTCTAATTTTTTTTTTTTCTTTCTATTTTCTTTAAGGTGCATGCTATTGGGACATTATCTGAGAGGCCTCGAGTATCGACTGGAGCTTATGGAACTTCTCTCTTTGCCAAGCAATGTAGAAGATGAGGCCTGTGGTGGACCTGGTACTAATGAGCAAGGTGCTTGAAAGCCGCTTTGGTCGTTATGTGTTGGACGCGTTGGGGACACCAAGCTAGCAATGTGTTAGGGGAGTATGAGCCGAAAAACTTCTCACCTTGACGGATGCATCTCGTATTGTTCATCATCATCACTGTGTTTTTTTTGTGACATAACTATACAGCATGTACTATTATTATTGCTCAGCCTGGGTGCTGGGGCTGAATAATGATGCCCTTGTAATTCAGCAGTCAGGCCGGGCTCAGAACCTATATTCTGTCGATATTTTTGAGAAATAACAAACAGGAAGGTAGTTTTTCGTTCTTGATCTTGCACAAATACAATATTTGTAGATACATCTAACAACTTAACGGCGTCTATAGCAGATGAACAATTTGATCTTGAAAATTCTCTCCAAGAGTGTTGTAGATTTGATGATAGAAGTGGCTGAGATATATTTAACTACCTCCAGCTTGTTGGGTTTCAATGGATGATGGAAGTTATGTATTTCTAGCCAAAAAACAAAAGGGAAAACAAAACAGTTCAAAACATTATTTAACAAAAACATATGTTAGAAGATTCTATCTGCAATTTACCCCAGATCGGTGAATTTGTCAATCGGACAAATTAATAATAGGAAGTGAAATAAGTGATAAAGAAAAATAGATTTGATCATATTCGGATCAATCTTTATACGGTTTAACTTTAAAATGCCCATATCGTGTTACCGTATGGTCACTTATTTTGGATGCAGATAAGAAAAGTAAAAAAAATATTTGAAGCATAAAACATATTACTGACATTGTTTTGCAAATTCATGGGTCCAAATTCTAGATTGGATACGAGTTCTCTGTCATTCATGGACTAAAGCATTTGAAAATGAATAAATATCAAACACCTTCAAAACTCTCCCACCAACAATGCTTGCTTTCATCCAACACTCTCCACCCACAATCCAAAACCCTAAAACCCTCTTTCACCTTCTTCACTTCACACACTTATACACACACTTACACACACTCTCTCACAACTCCACCCCTCTCTCCGACCTCTTACAGGGTCGTCTTCCCCTCTCCCACACCCTCCAAATCCACGCCCACATCCTCCGACTCTGCGCACACCAGGACAATCTCATCGCCACTCGTCTCATCGGCAACTACCCATCTCAGCTCGCTCTCCGAGTCTTTCACCAACTGCTCGAACCCAATATTTTCCCGCTCAATGCCATCATCAGAGTCTTGGCCGAAGAGGGTCTCTTCTCTCATGCCTTGTTCATCTTCAAAAGGTTGAAATTTGGCGCGGTTTCGCCTAATGGGTTGACCTTTTCTTTCCTGCTCAAGGCTTGTATGCGAGCCGGTAATGCTGGTTGTGTCCAACAGATTCATACCCATGTTTTGAAATCGGGGTTTGGGGATGACTCGTTTGTCTGCAATGGTCTGCTTGCTGCTTATGCAAAGGATGTTAAGGATTTGGTGTCGGCACGTAAGGTGTTCGATGAATTGCCTGACAGAGGTGGTGTTTGTTGTTGGACTAATTTGATGGCTGGGTGTGCTCGAGCTGGTCAAGCCAAGGAGGTTTTACGGGTTTTTGTATTGATGGTTGAGGAGGGTTTGAGGCCGGAGGATGCTACCATGGTTAGTGCATTGTCTGCATGTTCTAGTCTTGGAAATGTGGAAATTGAGAAATGGGTAAGAATCTTATCGGAATTTGTTGACGGTGGTGATTCAAAAATACCAGGACTTGATTCAATTAATACCATTCTAGTCTACCTGTATGGGAAATTGGAAAAGATTGACAAGAGTGTGGAAAGGTTTGGTGAGATTGGTGACAATGGTAGAAAGAGTGTGCTTCCTTGGAATGTTATGATAAACATGTATGTTCAAAATGGTTGTCATGTGGAGGCTTTGGGTGTGTTTCGCTTGATGATAGAGAATCGGGATTGCAGACCCAACCATGTTACGATGGTTAGTGTGCTTTCGGCCTGTGCTCAAATTGGTGATTTAGATTGTGGATTGTGGGTTCATGAGTACTTAATATCTAAGGGGCGGATAGGCATTCTGGCTTTAAATAGAAATTTAGGGACTGCATTGATTCACATGTATACAAAATGTGGGAGTTTGGAGAAGGCAAAGGAGGTATTTGACCAGATGGTCACCAAAGATGTTGTCTCGATTAATGCCATGATCATGGGGCTTGCAATAAATGGCAAAGGAGAGGAGGCAGTGAGGCTTTTCTCTGATATTTCAGATTTTGGTTTGCATCCCAATGCAGGAACCTTCCTTGGCGTTCTGTGTGCATGCAGTCACTCGGGGTTGCTTGATAAAGGATGTCAGATATTCCTAGATATGCAACGCTTTTTTGTGCGACCTGAATTAGAACATTATGCTTGCTATATTGATCTCCTTGCAAGAGCGGGATCTGTAGAAGAAGCACTTAAGGTTGCTTCCTCCATCCCCTTTGAGCCAAATGATTTTGTGTGGGGGGCTTTGCTTATGGGTTGTCTGCTCCACAATAAACTAGAGTTGGCCGAGGATATTTCCAAAAATCTTGTTAAAGTGGATCCAGAAAATTCTGCAGGTTATGTGATGTTGTCCAATGCATTTGCAGCTGAGCGTCGATGGGGTGATGTCTCAGGGATGAGGTTGTTTATGCGGAATAAGGGAGTGAGGAAGCAACCAGGGCGTAGCTGGATCAGCATCAATGGGATTGTGCATGAATTCCTTGCAGGGTCCCTATCACATCCCCAACTCGAGAGCATTTATCATACATTGGAGGGATTAGTGAAGGAAATGAAGTTAGCTAGTCCTTAGGGAGTTCAGTAACATAAAAAAAGAAAACTTCATTGTGCTCTTTATGTGCACCGTTGATGGGTACACATATGAGAATACTGGGATTCAAGATCTTGGAGAAATCACTCTTGAAGCTCAACATGCAGTCTCATTTATCTTCTGCCAAAAAGGTATGAAATAGTGCTTCATGTAAGAGATGGATTTGCTTTGTTCACCCACATGATTGTCTTGTAGATTGACTTGGATAAGTGAAAGATATATTTTACTCTGGATCTCGTAGGCATTTTAGAATCACTAGAACTTCTCAACATTTGTTTTTCCAGTTAACCTACATAGGGTGATTTCATATTCTATCCTAGTGGAAACTAATGCGAGTCTATATTCAGAGTGCAATAATATGATTTGTCTTATTTTGGAGCTCCTATAAAGTTGATTTCTTTTGGCTTTTCCTTCTTTATATGTTTTTTTTTCTTTTTTCTTTTTCCTTTTTCCTTTCCTTTCCTTTTTTATTTCTTTTTTATTTTATTTTTTTTGTCTCTCCTTAATTTGGTATAGGCTATTTCAATGGATTATATGCCTTGAGAGTGTTTGTGGAGCACATTATTCGATAGTACGTTACATACAAGGTAATTCTAAGATGAAAATGCATTTTTTTGGTCTTTCTGTAGCGCATCATTGAGAAGAACCTTGCATGAGCACCTGTAAATGCTAAGATCTCAACCTTATGAAACACCTTTACTTTCAAACTAAATTATAGTGAGAGAAGGAGGGCGGGTGGGTGTTCGGCATGTGTGTGTGTGGGTGGGTGGGAGGAGGGGGGTTTGCGCCAAATCCAGGGGAACCTTTGTTGATTGTAATGTCAAAGTCTAGGCGGTCAGCTATTATATCAGATAAAGGCTCGCCTCCAAATTTGTGAGGAAGGAAAAGACAGGGTGGCCAGACAGAATGAGTTTGACCCTCAAAGCTATGCAGATGCAATGTTCTTAGAGCTAGATGACTTTGTTAAGAAAAGGTTAAGTGCCCTGGACCGCGTTGTCGTGACAACCAAAAAAAGGATCATAACCAACCAAAAATCTGAAAAACAAATTGTCTCCATCTCTTGCATTAGGTGAATATAAAACCAAACTCCAAGAACATCCTATTATCATTAAAAGGGAAGGGTTTTTGGAGGACTGGGAACTGGAGACAGTTAATGGCCCCTTTTGTTTATTCATAGTACTTCGATTTGTGGTGATTTTAATGATATCTAGCAATGGAAGACTGATCCTAGTGGTAAGTTGTAATTTGAGTATTATTATAAGTTATTAGCAGACAAAATAGTAGGACCTAGTTTCCCTTGCAGAGTATTTTGAGTGTCGAAGTGCTTTCCCAGGTTTATTTCCTTATATGGCCCTTTGGTGTTGGATGTGATTGGGGAGTAAAAGAAGAATGCTTTGGAACTGTAGTTGTGTCTATAAGATGGTAAAGTGATGCAAAACAGTAGCGAGAATGCTAACTGCAGCAAAGAAAAGAAACACCAAGGAAAAGAAATTCCAGCAAGAAACTATAGAACAAAAGATAGAACAAGCAAACAATTGAAATAGAACGTAGATAGTTGAGTTCTAGGGCAAAAGACCCAAGAGAAAACTCAATCTGAAATTCTGGAATCAATTATATCAAAATACTGCGTAAAAAGTCTCTTAAAAGACTATTTATACTAGGGTTCAACAGCTCTAACATCTTAGCCCTTGATTATTTCAATAGCTAATAAATCCTAGCTCTCTAAATTACTTAAAAAGTCACATGACTACTTAAACACCTATCAAATAACATAAAACATTTAAATAAAGAAAAACATAGGAAGAAAGCAAGTAATAGAAAATCTAAAGACTAGTTGGCTCGATTAGTCTTCTTGGACAACCTTGTAGAGGCACCTGCATCAACTCCACCCGGTTGGGAAAAACTCGACTCCGGCGAGAAAACTTCAACAACTTCAGCATATATCTCTGGATTAACTCGTTTTAGCTCTTCCTCAGTGATCTACGTACTGTCACAAGCTGGTTTACCCAACCACTTCACTAGGAATCGCCTATACTGATTGCCCCTCCTTGACTTCACCTTTTTGACATCCAATACGTCTTCGACAATATTAGGTTGCACTTTTGGAAAATGCTCAAGTTGCGCCTCTGTTGATGTTGGCTCCCCATCAAATCCTTCAAACATATACAGGTCAGACACATTGAAAATTGGACTTATTTGGAGGCCAGGTGGTAGCTCTATCATGTATGCATTTGAGCTAATTTTCTTCAACACTTTGCAAGGCCCAAACTTCTTTGATTTCAACTTATGGTACGTGCCTTTCGGAAATCTCTCTCGCCTCAAATGCACCAAAACCATGTCGCCCTCTTCGAAATTTTTGACCTTCCGGTGTTGATTGGCTGTTGTTGCATAGGTTTCATTACTAGCCTTGATTGTTGTCCTTACTTCTTCGTGCACCCTTTTGATGTGATCCGCAAATGCTTCTCCATCATCACTAACTTTTGCCTCATGTGGTAGCGGCACTAGGTCAAGAATATGTTGCGGTTTTAGTCCATAAGTAGCCTCAAAAGGTGTCTTCTTTGTAGACCCCTTCATAGAATTATTGTATGCAAATTCAGCTTGTGGAATTATCAAATCCCACGTCTTCACATTGCTCCCAACAAGGCATTGTAGCATATTGCCCAAACTTCGATTTACTACTTTAGTCTGCCCATTTGTTTGTGGATAACATGTGGTGGAATACTTTAGTTCAGTCCCAAACTTTCTCCAAACAGTCCTCCAAAAGTGCCCAATGAACTTTACATCCCAATCCGAAATAATGGAAGTTGGCACGCCATGTAGTCTCACCACTTCTTTGAAGAATAACTCAACTACATGTGTGGCATCTGCAGTTTTAGAACATGGAATGAAATGAGCCATTTTGGAGAAACGGTCCACCACAACAAAAATACTATCATGGCCCCTTGCAGTCTTCGGAAGTCCCAAAACAAAATCCATGCTAATATGAACCCAAGGAGCTTCAGTCACGCGTAAGGGTGTGTACAAGCCTGTGTTTTGTGAAGTTCCCTTCCCAAACTGACAAATTTGACACCTTTGCACCAGCCTATTAACATCCTTGTACATCCTAGGCCAATAATAACGATTAGCCACCGTTGCCATTGTCTTGTCTCTACCAAAATGTCCTCCTAATCCGTTGCCATGAAGCTCTTTAATAATTTGTTCACGTAATGACCCCTCTGGAATGCACAATAAGTTCCCTTTGAACAAATACCCATCATGCATTTTAAATGGCAACATCTTCCAACCAGCGGAGTCTTGGATTTTAGCAACTACAGAACTGAAATATGGATCTGCAACAAATTGATTTTTCAGCTCCTCAAACCCGATAACTTGAGTACTTATCACTGTCAACGACATATTTCTTCGACTCAAAGCATTTGCCACCTTATTAGACTCGCCACTTTTGTACTTAAGGCAAAAATTGAACTCTTACAAGTAAGAACTCCACTTGGCATGTCGAGTATTTAACTTCTTTTGAGAGTTCAAGTACCTTAGAGCTTGATGATCTGAATAAACCACAAACTCTTTATAGGCTAGGTAGTGTTCCCAATGTTGGATTGCTCGAACCAACGCATAAAATTCCATGTCATTAGTGGAATAATGAGATTTAGCCCTTGCCAATTTTTCACTAAAGAATTCCACTGGCCTTCCTTCTTGACTTAAAACAGCCCCTATTCTTAAATGTGATGCATCATAATCAATAGTGAACAGCTTGTCGAAATCCGGTAATGCAAGCATTGGAGCTTCCGTCATCAATCCTTTTATTTGTTCAAATGCTCTTTGTGCTGATTTTGACCACTTAAAAACATTTGCCTCTAAGCATTCAGTAATTTAACTCATAATGAAGCTGAAATTGCGAATGAGCCTCCTATAGAATGAGACCGATCCATGGAAACTGCGAACATCAACCACTGATTTGGGTACTGGCTACTCTTTAATAGCCTTAACTTTCTCGAGATCAGCTTGCAAACCATTGGTTGAAACAATAAACCCAAGAAACACAACTTCGTGACATATAAAAGAACATTTCTTCAAGTTTACATACAACTTATCTCTACGAAGAACCTCCATAATTTGGTGCAAATGGATTAAATGCTCTTCTTTTGTCTTACTATATATTAATATGTCATCAAAATAAACAACGACAAATGAGCCCAAGAAAGGTCGAAGTACCCCAGTCATAACTTGCATAAATGTGCTAGGAGCATTGGATAGTTCAAATGGCATCACCAACCACTCGTAAAGTCCACTTGGAGTTTTGAAGGCTGTCTTCCATTCATCTCCACTCCTCATACGAATCTGATGATAGCCGCTTCTCAAGTCCATCTTGGAAAACACCTTGGACCCCATTAACATGTCGAGCATATCCTCTAATCGAGGAATCGGAAACCGGTACTTTATTGTAATTTTATTAATGGCACAACTGTCAACACATCCTTTATGACCCATCTTTTTTCGGTGTTAGCAATGCTGGAACAAGCAATGACTCTTGCTTTTTTGCACAAAACATTTAGTAATCAAGTCTTCTACTTGCCTTTGAATTTCAGCCCGTTGCATAGGTGGCATCCTATAAGCAGGAAGGTTTGATAATGCTGCACTAGGCATTAAATCAATAACATGCTGAATAGTCTTCATTGGTGGCAAACCTTGTGGCAAATCATCACCAACCAGTTCTTGGGACTCCTTAAGTATATGCTGAATTTCACCTCGATGCTCATCAAATTTTAAAGGCTGATCCTCTTGCACTTTCTTAGCAACAAGTGCATACACAACTCTTGACTCCTTGCTTTCAAGTTCAAATTTGTGGGCTGTCAAAAACCCATTAACTTTGGCAGCTTTACGAATGTCAGTGACTTCTTCTTCGAGTGGTTGCAAAGTCAACTTTTTTCCATCTTTATGAAAATAGTAAGTGTTGGCTCTAGTATAATGGATCATGTTTTTGTCAAACAACCATGGTCTTCCTAATAAGATATGACACGCATCTATAGGAACAATGTCACACCAAGCTTCATCATTGACATTAGTTACTCATTGTGAATTTAACTAAACACCGTGAAGTGACCAACACCTTATTTCCCTTTCGAAACCATGCAACCTTGTAGGGATTCAGATGCTTCTCTATTTGTAGTTGGAGTTTGTCTACTGCATCCCTTGAAATTATATTTTCACTACTTCCCCCATCAAGAATCAAGGTACATACCTTTCCACCAGAAAAGACTCATGTTTGTAATATGTTATGTCTTCTTTAATCTTCTTCCTCGACTTTAGGTGTTGTCATCACTTTTCTCACCACCAAAGGCTCTCTTTCTACTGGAAACAGATCAACAGCCTCCTCTTCGCCTTCGTAGTCATCATATATTGGTTCATATAACTCTGTTTCTCTATTTTCCAACCCTGTTAGGTTCACCCTTCATTGTGGACAAACATAAGATGTGCGCCCCTTTTCTCCATAAGTGAAACAACGAATTTGTGACGTGCCACCAGCCTTTGAATTGCCCACACCAGCACTGTTTTGTGGGCCAAATCTTGTTGTTTCTTTTCCCTTTTCACTCCTATCATCCCCCACAATGTTCCCACCACCTGTTCGAGCACTAGAGGTAACACCTTGAGCACTTTGCGCGCCTCGAACAACCGCTATATTCTTCTGCCAAACACCATCTAGGCGTCCAGAAACAAATTTCCTGCCACCACGACGTATCACTTTTCTTTCGGCCAATAAGGCATATTGTCGAGCATCTTCAAGGTTGACTCCCATCTCCTCTCTAATGGACTGGTGCAAACCAGAAAGATAACGTGATGTCAATTGTTCGTTACTTTCATTTAACCCGACTCGAATTGAGAGATTATTAAACTCTGATGTATATTCTTCAACTGACATGTCTCGTTGCTTCAAACCATGAAATCTTTCATACAACTCCATCGAATAATCAACAGGCAAAAATTGTTTCCGTAATTTTGATTTCATGTGTTGTCATGAGTTGATTTTTTGTTTTCCTTGCCGAGCACATTGTTCTTCAACTCTCTTCCACCATTGAAGGACAATACTCTTCATTTTAAGCTTCACAAACAACACTTTTCTATCTTCTGCCATAGTTTTCCATTCAAAATATTTCTCCAAGCTTGCCTCCCAATCTAAATAATCTTCTGCATGCATCTTTCCGAAAAAATTGGCAACTTCAATTTTAATTCCTCCACCATTCAAAATCCAAGGCACGAGCCAACCTCTCTCTCTGTCTACCATAATCCAGATTTTCGCGATTTCTAGCATCATGAAAGGGGTTTTCCTCCTCTTCCTCAAAAAATTCATCCTCAAGACTACCTTCCGGTATGTCCAAGGGATTACAGTTACCTTCCGGAATCTCCATACAGGTTTCCGCACGTTCCTGTTGTTGAAGAGCTTGCACCGCTCTTGACAGATCTTCAATCATGCGCCGCATCTTTGTCATCTCTGTTTGTTGCGCTTGATTTCCTCTGCCATGACCCCTACCACGTCCGACCATGGTATAGATCTAGGTTTCCTTCTTGTTTTATGCTTTTATACCAATTTGATGCAAAACAGTAGCGAGAATGCTAACTACAGCAAAGAAAAGAAACACCAAAGAAAGGAAATTCCAGCAAGAAACAATAGAACAAAAGATAGAACAAACAAACAATTGAAGTGGAACGTAGATAGTTGAGTTCTAGGGCAAAAGACCCAAGAGAAAACTCAATCTGAAATTCTGGAATCAATAATATCAAAATACTGCGTATAAATTCTCTTAAAAGACTATTTATACTAGGGTTCAACAGCCCTAGCATCTTAGCCCTTGATTATTTCAATAGCTAATGAATCCTAGCCCTCTAAATTACTTAAAAAGTCACATGCTCGTCACATGACTACTTAAACACCTATCAAATAACATATAACATTTTAATAAATAAAAACATAGGAAAAAAGCAAGTAATAGAAAATCTAAAGACTAGTTGGTCCGATTAGTCTTCTTGGACAGCCTTGTAGAGGCACCTGCATCATAAAGGAAGCCCTTAATCCCCGTTTTACATCATTTTTTTTGTGAAACTGATATAGAGCATGTCCTTTCCCCTCCCTGCCCTTCCTTTCCTTCTCTGGTGTGATATGTTGATCTATGTGTTGGGGCTTTTTGATTGCTGGCTACGTGCCAGTGATAGGGAGATATGGTTGTCCTTTTATGCCTTGTGTGCTGTCTGAGAGGCAGAATTATCGGTACAGATCTGGAATATATGTTTGTCATTCATTAAACTCGGTTTTCCATGAGTGTTCTCTTGCTTCAGTTGATATTATGTTGATTTGTGTCTTACCATGGGAGCTAAGGGTGCATGTACATGGGTTATGACCACTTTAACATCTATTCAAAGATACATATGTACTTGAAGAAACTTCCAAGAGGAAAAATTCAAGAGAAAAAGTCATATGTGAATGTTTTCATACAACTTTGTGATTCTTGAACTCAACGGGTCCATATAATTCCCTAATTCAAGGGGCACAAGGATTTCTGTAATAGGGGGTGGAGTATTTTATTGGCACTCACTAGTTTAGACTATAGTTTGGTTTTATTGCACTTTTGTTCCTTTATTCCTATACAAATATACCAAGGATTTCTGTAATAGGGGGTGGAGTATTTTATTGGCACTCACTAGTTTAGACTATAGTTTGGTTTTATTGCACTTTTGTTCCTTTATTCCTATACAAATATACCAAAGGAAGAAGGTAGATTTTTATTGGATTTAAGTGTTAAATACTTGAAAGTAGTTGGTTAATTAATTGAATGTAAAGCACCCAGTTGGACAAGAAGGATAATTAATCAATTTTATAACACAACCCACAACAAAGATCTGGAATTCATATTTCATATATCTTTCAGAGTATTTGTTGAAAGTTTCCCGTTCGGACCTCAATATAGTTTCACTCATTGGTAGATCACCCAGGCTCAGGTCTTTTTAGGTGAAAATGGTACAAAAGAACTATGTAGGAAATATGGGGAAGCTTAAGTTGATTGATACTGCAGTTTAGTATAAAAAACTTGTCTATCAATTCTAAGCAAGAAGATAAAATAAAAGAAAAAAACGAAAAAGGTTGGAAAAAAATACAAAGGGTGCGTTTGGAAAGCCTGTTTTTTGTATTTGTTTTCTGTCTTCAAATATAAAAACTGTTTTTGTATTTGTCTTTGTTTTTTTCAGCAAAAAACTAAAAACAAAAAAACGTTTGGATGAAAATTTGTAATGAAAAATAAAATGGCATTGGTGGGCGGCGGTGATAGGCGATGGTGGTGGGTGACTGGCGGCGGGCGGAGGCGGCGGCGGTGACCGGTGGCAGGGGGTGGTGGTGGTTGGCGGCGGCGGCGGCGGGGGCGGTTGCGGAGGTGGTACCCTAAACAGTGAAAAAACTCAAAAAACAACTAAAAGTTGTATTTGGTGTTTTCACTACTTTTACACACTATTCACAGAAAACAGTTTTCTCGGAAAAAAAAAAAGTGAACAGTAAACGTGTTTGCCAAACGTGTTTTTTTTTTTTAACTGGATGAACAATAAAAAAACAAAAATTGTTTTCTCGTATCCAAACGGACCCAAAGAGAACATTTTTTTACTGCTGAAGTTAAGTGCATAATCAATTACAATGGCTTTTCTTATACTCCTGTATAAATTGTTAAATCTGTGAACATTTTTAATCGGAACTCTTTATCACCTATGGGTAACAATCAAAATTTTATGCTCTTTTAACTCTGAAGTTTCCATGTTTTAGCTGCACTAGTTCGTTGCCTCTTTCAAGTTTCTTTTCATTTCTCTGTAATTGGCTTCGAGTAATGGTTTATTTATCATACAAATGTCATTTGTTTATCCTATTCCAGGAGCTTCTTGTAGTCCAACGGAAGACTGCAGCTCTTCAATTCAAAAGTTTGTCGGGGAACAAAAATATTGATTTGCTGGATTACTAGCGATCGCTACAACTGGAAAAGGTCAGCTATTAACTATAGGACGCACTGAAATTGGTTCTCTTAGTAAGAAGTGCTTTGGTACAAGACGATTCTCTTGTATTTTGTTTTTTTTGCTAACCTTCTATTCATAGTCATATATGCTAGTATCAAATATTGCGGTTTTCCCATAAAGCTGCTTGACTATTCTTTTGTTATGAAGCAATTCGCAGTATCTCACAAGTTCTGCATCAGAGTGACTATGTTCTAGTAATTCTTTTATTTGTCAACTTCTAATATGCACTGGTTGATCAGCTAGAAGACGAGAGAATGTAAAGTTCTTTTTTATTTGCTGTCTTCTTGACCAGAAAAGTGAGGATGAGGCTTTATGTATCTGTCTATCTATCTATCTATAGAGAGAGAGAGACTCACACACATTTGTTAACGATAACCATCATTTCTAGATTTTTTTTTTTAAATGAAAAACTCGCTACTAAACAACAAAATTTTAAAACCTATATGAAAATTTGTTTGACCTTATGTGTCAATCTACTGCAACAATAATTTCTCCGAGTATTGGTATTAGAAGAAGTGCACACCAGCCATACACATTGGTGGAAAAAACTGATATAAAGTCAAGAAGTATGTACAAATAAGTCCTTAAAGTTTCTATTTGGAATGATTTGTTACATGTTTCCATCTGTAAATGCATGTATTTGTTACTTACATAAGTTCGGGACATGAAGCTAGCAATGTGGTAAAGGATGCATCTCATATTGTTCACCACTGAAGTGTTTTTTCCCCTTGCAAACATCAATGATGCTTCACAAGCTATCGATATTTACTTGCTTGGATTTTACATTTAGAAGAACTTCAATGTGCTAGAGGCACCATTGGTGTGTACAGTTGTCTGCTTTTAAAGCTATCTTTTTTGCACCTGACCTCTGATTTTGTGTGTGTGGTTTGTTTTTACAGTTGAAATACTCTTTGGAACTTTTAGACTTCTTTGAAGGGTGGAGGTATATGCTTATCGTCAGAGATTACTTGTGGTATAGGTCTCTGTGTTGCGGTCTCACATGTCCCATAATCCCATTACATGAATTTAGGAATCTGTGGATGGAATTTGATTCATTAAGTGGGAATCGGAATATCTATTCATTTTCCATTTGTCTTCTAGGATCATGATTAAATAATGCTGTTGAATCGGGGATTATTTTTCAACATCTTAAAGTACTTATTAGATACTAAAACATATTATGCTCTTTGCATTTTGATGGTTAATGCCTGCTATTAGCTGCAATTTCGTCCTATGTCTGTTCACATCAGAGCATTCTGCATGATATATGGTGACTGAATTATAGACCTCACAACGTGACTGCTTAAACTCATCCTTGCACATTCTCCTCTTGATGATCTTTGGCCTGTTTTGAAGGTTTTTGATGTCACCAAAATCTACAAAATCATTTTGGTCTATGTACATAACTACTGTAATACTCGCAGAGTGTAAACTGTTGCTTTATCACATTCTTTATACAATCCAAGATACCTTAGATGTGGTACCTTTCCTCCCCAAAGGGGAGGTTAGGGGTTTGAGCCCGATGGGGCTCATGTGTGTGTGGGGTGTGTGCGTTTCTTTCCAGAAAAAAAAAAAAAAAAACTATTCGGGTTTTAACTGGTCAAGGGAATCTGAGCGGAGTCACAAAGCATGCTGGAATTAGATATCTAGCATTAGTGTAGAAATCACTTATCATAGATCTTAAAATAATAGGGCACCTATGAAATGAGAAGTATTCACCTTTTTCATGTCCTCCAGAAAGTAGCAGAGTTTCTTGTAGTGTTTAAGAATGAAGTTATCCATCTTTTGTTTTAATAGAAAGAATATGCAGCAGAAATTTTGTCAAATGTCACTTGATCAAAAGTTGAATTCATTGTCGATTAAAAATTCCAAAGCATGATTAGTTATCCGTCTTTAATATTATATTCCCCATCTTTTATCTTGTTAGGGTTGTCATTTTGCAGTCCATCTGCTTTCTTACGAGGAAATGAGTAGTACTGGTCAATAAATGTGGTCCAACATCCTAACCAGTTTTCTTGTTGCCTTTGCGTTGGCTCACTTAGTAAGAAGATTCAGTTTGAATGTGTTGTTTTGAGTAGTCATCACCTTTTTTCGGGCTATCTTTGTGAACTTAAAAATGTGAATTGGTTAAAGGTACAATTCTCTAGGTCTGCAACCGAACCATTACACCACCACTCTTTCTCCGAGGATTGTGGCAAGGCAAGGGGAACTTTTCTCCGTAGCACGAGTTTTCCTGAGTTGAATTCATATCTCTTTTTGGTAATTGATTTAAGAAAATGTTGTGTTTTTTTCCTCCTCCTAGTGCCGAGCCAGGGTATTTGTCCTCTGCAATCATATGTTAACTATCTTTTTGCAGTTTCAAAGCTTTTCTCAACCATAGCTGATGTTGCTGCTGATAAGAAGCTTCGGATCAGCTCAAAATGTGGAAAAATCAAGATCTTGATGTCGATGCCAAGTTTAATTCTCGAAAAGCATTGTTGTCACTGCAATTATAGAGGGAGGCACACACCTATATCTACCATGCATTTGGATGTTGGGGCAACTTGGAAAGTGAGGTAAACCAGCTGCTTCTTCAAATTGACCTCCCTCCCTCCACCATTGAATAAATTCCCTGTTATAACTGGGGATTAGACTGCTAACCACACTGAACTGAACTGTGTTTCTATTTTAGATCCCTAATTTATCTTGGGACTTTGACAAATCTTGTACAAAACTCAAGAATCTGGATGCAAGAGAAGTTTATGGCTTCAAACTTATTACGAATATAGATTAAATATACCGAAGACCTAATGGCCCAACGTACTAGGTCCTTAATCCCAATTGTGTGCCAAAATGGAGGCAATGTGTGTGAGTAAATGCTTAATACATTATTGGGTAAATTATAGTTTCACCCCATATAGATGTGATATATTACAGTTTGATCCCTCTAGAATGGATAATTACACTTTCACTCCCTCAACCCATCGGCGTTAAAATCCGATCGCCGAGAATAGTAAATTACTTTATTGCCCATGTCATTTTATTCAATTTTAATATTAAAAATAAGTGATTTTGTGGATTATTAATTTATCCTTTTTAAACCTAACCCTAAAACAATTGATTCTTCATTTCTTCTCTCTCAACCCACCTTTTCTCTCTCTAGGGTTTCCTAACACCCTCCGCCTCCGCAAAACTCCCACCTCGCCCTCCACTTCTTCCTCTTCACCCAAACGCACTCCCTCCTCTCTGTTGGAATATACAAAATACAATTAGTGTGTCCCATATCAGTTTCTTATTAAACATGCTAGTATACTTAGCCTATATATATAAGCCCTTTATGTACTGTTACAATACACACAAAAAATACAATTCATTCAATAATACATATTTATTATTGATATTCTTTTTCTTTTATTTCTCTTTGATTTTCTACTTCATATCAGAGCTTTTGTTCTCTGTTTGTATCTCTTTATGATTTTCTAGTTGGTATCAGAGTTTATCAATTTTTGATAGTTCTTTCCGTTTATCTTCGTCTCTGCCGGAGATAGTGCTCCATATCCCATCTCTGGCACCGATCTTCAATTAATATATATTGATATGATATATATATATATATATATATATTATATTCTTGGTGGGATTTGTCTTTTACCCCACCAAAGTTCTTTTTTCTTACTTTTTCCGCCTTTTAGGGTTTGGGAGCCCTAATCTCCCATGGTTTTGCTCTTGTTTATGGATTCATTGATGCTGTTAGCCCTTGTTTATGGGTCCGTTCATGTGATTCCTGCTTATTCTTCCCTTTGCTGATTCGTTGCTACTAGTATAGGTGGAGCCCTGATCCCTTATGCTATCGATTTTTGTGTCGGTACAGGTGGAGCCCTGATTCCTTATACTATCGATTTTGTCGGTACAGGTGGAGCCCTGCTTCCTTATGCTACCATTTTTGTCGGTACAGGTGGAGCCCTGTTTTTTTATGCTACCAATTTTTGTGTCGGTATAGGTGGAGCCCTGATATCTTATGCTACTAGTACAGGTCGAACCCTATTTCTCAATTGTTTTTGATTTGCTTGGAGATTTCAGTGTTCAAGGAATCAATATCTCAACATCAGTATTTTTTGATTTGTTACGTGTCAAGTGGCAAGATACACTAGGATGTGTTCAGACGTGATTTTGTTCTCAGTTTCAAGTTGGATTTGCGAAGATCTCAGTGTCCAACTTAAGGGAGAGTGTTGGAATATACAAAATACAATTAGTGTGTCCCACATCGGTTTCTTATTAAACATGCTAGTATACTCAGCCTATATATATAGGCCCTTTATGTACTGTTACAATACACAAAAAAATACAATTCATTCAATAATACAGATTTATTATTGATATTCTTCTTCTTTTATTTGTCTTTGATTTTCTACTTCATATCAGAGTTTTTGTTATCTGTTTGTATCTCTTTATAATTTTCTAGTCTCTCTTTTTCCACCATCGCTCCCCCGAACCACCCATCACCGATTCACTATCACCACAAACCCCAAATTTTCGAAACCCTTGTCAAAACCTAATCGATTCACCATCTAGGGATTGGGTGCCGCCCTCCATCTCCTCGCCAGTGTTGCCCTATAATTCCTCAATGACAGCCGCCCTCCATCTCTTTGTCGGCGTCCTCCATCTCTTTTCGTCGACAACTTCCTTCTCTGGACGCCATATATAAGTCTATATATATCTATATATATACAGATATATCAATACAACTGTATATATATATATGTAGATATCTATATATGTATATATACATATATCAGTTGATTAAAATTTTGAATAGATTAAACAAAATTAAAATGTAAAATTAATGGATTTCTTGAATTATTCAATTTCATTAACTATTTAGATTAAATCAAGGGTTTATGTTTTCGGGAGAATGTTTAATAGAATATGATTTATGTGCATGCCACCTACAAGGATTGTAATGGTCTGGTTTCTGAATGAAAATTTTGTCAAACATCCTTGTTTATAGGGAAAAATAATCAGTGTTATCTATATAGAACTATTTAGTTCAAACTAAAAAATTTAAAAGTATTCAAAAGTTTTCTAATATGAAAATTAAGTTAAGGCAAAAAGATCTTTTTACACCTTTTGAAAAGGACAAAACTGTATTTTCATTAACTGAGGGGTAACATAGTCATTTCCTATCTAAAAATGGGATGACATAATATCTTTGACCTGCGTTGACTTTGCCGGAAGTATGAGGGAGGGGAAAAATGTTACAAAAAACCAAACTAGAGTGGGTGAAAGTGTAATTATTCATTTTAGAGGGGATTAAATTGTAATATATCACATCTACAGGGGTGAAATTGTAATTTACCCTACATTATTTATGTAAAATAAAGTTAAAAATATATTATTTATAATATTATATATATTAATCTGAGTTCGACACATTTGTTTTTAAGTTTTAGGTTAAACTTATTATAGTTATTAATTGAAAAATAAAATAAAGAATGTAATATATTGAGTTCTTTCCAAATTCTAATGGTAAGGAATATTGTTGAGTTTTTACAGGTTCAAATCATGCAAATTTCGAAAAGAACTCACTTGTTCTATTTCATGTCAATGGTGTGATATTTATTTATTGTTAGTGTAGATAGTGAAAATCATAGGCCCAGGTCCATTTATTAGGCCCAAGATGTGTCGAGCCCATGTAAAATGTAAATAGTGAATAGTCTATATATTGAACCCACCAAATATAAGTGGGACCATCAACATTAGGCCATTCCCTTAAAAAGGGAGCAACAACCCACTACCTAAAGGGAGTGGGTAGTTATTAAGAGAGTGGGTCATGACCCCATGAACTTAGGCCATGATCCAAGAGCACAAAAATGTATAAATATGGCCATTTGAGCCTGAATAAAGGAGAGGTTTTTGATGTGAGTGAAATTTGACACTTACATTTGGCGCCGTCTGTGGGAAGAGATAATATTTTTCCACTTGCAACAAGTTTTATTTTTACAAAAAAAAAATGGTGTCCACACGGTCAACAAACAATGAAATCAGATTCGAAGAAGTCATGAGGAGGTTGGGGGCTGTGGAACAGAGAAATGCGGCCCTCGAGCAGCAGAATGCCGAATTGCTCCATCGAGTGGCTCAGGGCTCTTTTCCTCTCCAAAATTCCGATCCAGCAGAGTGCGCAGATGAGCCAGAGCCTTTCAACTCTCATCACGAGCAAGATGCATCCGCCGCCCGAGGAGATAAAGTCCCGAGGGAAGAAGAAGAATCCTCTCACCCCATAACAGGGGGAATGCCAAGGATGCAGGTCCCGACCCAGAACGACCTGCACGAAATGGCTGCCAAAATCCAGAGAGAAGTGATGAAAGATTTGAAATTGCAGACCCCTGACGATCTGGCGATCCACGCGACAACGGATATGACTCAGTCTCCATTCACAGAAGAAATTGAAGCAGCAGAATTCCCGAAGAAGTTTGTACTGCCAACTTTTATGCTATATGATGGTACAAAAGACCCACTTGATCACATCTACCAAGTGCAGACCAAAATGACTGTTTATGGGAGAAACCAAGCACTCTTGTGCAAAGTCTTTTCAACCAGTCTGACGGAGGCACCACTTCTGTGGTTCAGGAAGCAGACTCCTGGATCCATTAGCAGTTGGAATGACCTCTGCAGACGCTTTATCGGTCAATACTTCAGCAACCGGAGGCAGAGGAAAACGATATCAAGCCTTTTCACCATGACCCAGGAAAAAGGGGAAAGCCTCAAGAACTTCTTATCCAGATTCAACGTCGAAATGTCTTCTATCGACGACTACGATCAGTTGTCAGCGGTAGAAGCATTCCGTATGGCGGTCATCCCTGGCACGAAATTCCACTCTTCACTAGTGAAACGACCCCCTGTCAACATCGGTGAACTCAACTCCAGAGCACAAGGGTATCTCAGAATAGAAGGGGAGGAAGCAGTCAGACATAGAAGAGCCTCTCTGGTAACGGTGGAGGCAAAATCCAAAGAAAGGATGAAGGATCAGCGGCCTCCACGACCCGATCCACCTCGGCAAACCTCATAATCCAGAAATTTAGACAAGCGTCAACGGACGGAAGAAAGAACCACTCCGCTCAAAACCAGCCTTGGAAAGCTCTTCTAAGAAAATAAAAACAAAGGGATTTTCAGACCACCTCCGCCGATCAGACAATCGATGGAGCTGAGGGACATGACCAAGCACTGTGCCTTCCACAGTGAGTATGGTCATCATACAAATGACTGCAGAAATCTCCGAAGACAGGTAGAGGCAATGATCGCCAAAGGGGAGCTTGCAGATTATATAATGAAGAATCAACCGAGACCAGACAAACCACACAGGACACAGCCAAACAACACTACATCAGGACAACCGGTGAGAGTTATCCACATGATCCAAGGAGGTGAAGAGGCGTTGGAGGCCGAAGGAAGCAGAAGGTCTAAGCTTAGAAAAGCACACAAACTCAGGCGAGTCGGCCAAGTTTGCCAAACAACCCTCCTTCGAGGAGAATCAATGATAATGTTCTCAAAGGCCGATATGCAGAATATTCAGACGCCTCACGAAGATCCTCTGGTAATCACTCTTCTGGTAGCTAATTGTCTGATTAAACGCGTAATGATTGACTCAAGAAGCAGCACCAATATCATGACAAAATGGGCCTTCGACAAAATCGGAATTGATGTATCGCAGCTTCACCCGGCTCGGATTCCTCTGGCCGGCTTTGTCGGACGACGCGTCGAGCCGATAGGCGTAGTCAATTTGTCAGTATCAGCGGCACGCCGAACCCTGAAAGAAGCTTTCGTCGTGGTGGACGTCAAACCATCGTACAATCTGCTGATGGGACGAGGGTGGATCCATCGGATGCAAGGGGTTCCTTCGACACTCCATCAGGTCATGCGATGCCTCGACCCAAATGGAGTGGACGTGACAGATATTCCTGGAGACCAGGTAGCAGCGAAGGAATGCTACTCGATATCCATGAAGGACCTGAACCAGAAAAATAAACAAGTGTTGGAAGCGCCAGAAGAGTCCCTGTATAACGAGAAATAGCAATTACAGTCAGACCCTTCCTCAGAGGGTCAGGAGACTCAGGCAACAACGGAACCCCTAGAAAAAGTGAAAGTTAGTCTGACGGATCACACCAGAGTCACATTCATCGGCTCGTACCTCCAGAAAGAGGAAAAGGACAGGCTGATTCATTTTCTCCAGCTAAACTCTGACGTGTTAGCCTGGTCTCATCTCGACATGCCGGGCATTGATCCTTTGGTTGCTCAGCACAACCTAAATGTTGATCCAAATGTCAGACCGGTAAGGCAGAAGCAGAGGAGGTTCGGGATAGAAAGGAACCAGATTATATCCGAGGAGGTGGAAAAGCTGCTAGAAGCTGGATTCATAAGGGAAGTGAAGTACCCATCATGGTTGTCAAAAGTGGTGGTAGTCAGAAAGAAGAACGGGAAATGGAGAGTTTGCGTGGACTTCACCAACTTAAACAAAGCTTGCCTGAAGGATTGCTTTCCCCTACCGAAGATTGATCAAATGGTAGATGCCACCTCGGGATATGACAGACTCTCTTTTCTTGATGCGTACTCCGGCTACAATCAGATCCCGATGAGTCAGGCGGATGAGGAGAAAACAACCTTTATTACCGAAGAAGGTACGTACTGCTACCGAGTTATGCCTTTCGGACTTAAAAATGCAGGTGCCACCTATCAAAGGCTTGTCAGAAGGATATTCAAAAATCAGATGGGCAAAACGGTTGAAGCCTACATAGATGATACGGTGGTAAAAAGCAGGAGAAAAGGCGACCACCTCAAGCACCTGGAAGAAGTGTTCGATGCACTCCGAAGGTACAGGATGAAGCTCAATCCAGCTAAGTGTTCTTTTGGAGTCTCATCCGGACAGTTCCTCCGACATATCGTCAACCGAACAGGAATCGAAGCCAGCCCATCGCAAGTCAAGACTCTGATAAGCAGCGAAGAGCCAAAAACGCAAAAGGAGGTCCAGATTCTGACAGGAAGGGTAGTCGCACTGAGCAGGTTCGTGTCCCGACTGACAGACCGATGCAGACCATTTTTCCAGGCAATTAAAGGCGGAAAAGGAAGCATATGGGGGCCGGAACAGGCAGAGGCCCTCCAGAAATTGAAGCAGTATCTCCAAAATCCACCGAACCTCGCCTCACCAAATCCAGGAGAACCATTGCATCTGTACTTGCCATATCAGCAACCTCAACCAACGCAACACTTGTAAAAGATGACAAAAAGTGCCAGAAACCAGTCTTCTTCAGCAGCAAGTCCCTATCCGATGCGGAAACCAGATACACCACGGCGGAGCGAGCTGTTCTTTCTTTAATCAACGCAAAGAGACGACTGAGGCACTATTTTGAGACTCATCCAATCGTGGTGCCAACCACCATTCCGATAAGAGCCATCATGTCCAAACCCGATCTGACGGGAAGAATAACCAGATGGGCGTTGGAACTCGGGACATTCGACATCACATATGTGCCGCGAACAGCTATCAAAGGTCAGGCCTTAGCTGATTTTCTCCTAGAGGCAGAGCCAGAGGCAATCCTCCAAGATCTAGACGAACCCGAATGGACGCTCTACGTAGACAGATCAGTTGGTTCAGCTGGTTCGGGAATTGGGCTCGAAATTATAACACCAGATGGGACCCGAATCCAGCAATCAGTGCGCCTGGAGTTTCCCGCCACCAATAACGAAGCTGAGTACGAGGCACTCCTAGCTGGGCTGCGACTAGCTCAGAGCCTCTGTATTAAAAAGCTCCGTATTTTCAGTGACTCACAGCTGGTGGTGAAACAAGTTCAAAACGAGTACGACGCAGGAGAAAAGCTGCAGCCCTATAAGAAGTTGGCTCAGATGGAGCTAGACAGACTGGAGCAGTATTCCCTCAGTCAGATCCCCAGGGAGGAAAATGAAAATGCAGATCGATTGGCCAACATGGCTTCAATCAATGATCAAGACCTGACCAGAATCGCCCCGATCGACTATCTTGATGTCCCAAGCATCCATCAGTCAGATGTGGTGTGCGCAATACCTTGGGAGCCGAGCTGGATGGACCCCATAGCAGAGTACCTCAGGAATGGTACACTCCCTGAGGATAAAGCATAGGCTCGGAAAATTCGCATGAAATCGGCCAGATATGCCTTGCTACACGGCCATCTATATAGAAGATCTTTTGGGGGACCCTACCTTCGATGCCTCACACCTTCAGAGGCATCGACCATAATGAAGGAAATCCATGAAGGGTCATGCGGAAATCACTCAGGGGGACGAGCTTTGGCCCATAAAGTACTAAGCCAAGGATATTTTTGGCCTTATCTTTCCCATGACACTGAAGCCTTTGTTAGAAGGTGTAGAAAGTGTCAATTCCACGGAGATTTCATCCATCCGCCACCAGAACTGCTTAACCCCATATTCAGCCCGCACCCATTTGCGCAATGGGGGATTGATGCAGTTGGACCACTTCCTATGGCTCTCAGATCAGTAAATCAAGCACTGATAGCAACTGATTATTTCACAAAGTGGGTCGAGGCAGAAGCTTATTCCAGCATCACTCACAGGCACGTGATCAAATTCATATGGACCAATATCATCTGCAGGTTCGGAGTGCCGAGGGCGATAGTGATTGACAACGGATTAAATCTGGATAATCAGTGGACCAGACAATTCTGTAACGAACATGGGATCCAGTTGAGAACATCATCGGTCGCATACCCTCAAGGAAATGGCCAGGCCGAAAGATCCAACAGAACCATATTGAATACCCTGAAGAAGAAGCTAGAAGAGCATAAGGGAGTGTGGCCAGACAAGCTTCCGGAGGTACTATGGTCTTACAGAACAACATCAAGAATCCCTACAGGAGAAACACCATTCTCAATGGCGTATGGGACAGAAGCAGTCATTCCAACAGAGCAAATAGTGCCAACAGCCAGAACAGAGTTGTATCTGGAAGAACTGAACGACCAACAGTTGGTTGATGGACTCGATCTGCTCGAAGAAAAACGAGAACAAGCTGCCATCAGGCTAGCAGCCTACCATCAGAGGGTCAGGAACACCTTCAACAAAAAAGTCAAAAGACGAGAATTCCAGGTGGGCGATATGGTATTACGAAAGAAGATCGGGTTAATCGGAAAGCTTCGGGAAAATTGGGAAGGACCATACACAGTCACAGAGGTCATAGGACGTGGGGCTTACCGCCTCAGGAATAATGACGGCAATATGGAACCCAATTCACAGAATGCCTCACGACTGAAGAGGTATTATCCTTGATATTTATTTCGTTCTCAGAATAATTAAACAGAGGCATCTGAGCCTAGCTTTATAGATATCTTTAAAATTTCCATGTTTGTTATCCTGACTCAGTCAGATGTTGTTATCTTTGTAATTTCACGGTTATAATAAAAGATGGTCATCCTTCTTGCAAACAAATAGCCAGAAATTAAAAATAATTCCTAAGTAATGAGATGACAGAGACTTATAAGCCTGACTCACTCTTTCAGAGGAAGAAGATTAATAATAATTCCTAAGTAATGAGATGACAGAGGCTTATAAGCCTGACTCACTCTTTCAGAGGAATAAGATTAATAATAATTCCTAAGTAATGAGATGGCAGAGGCTTATAAGCCTGACGCACTCTTTCAGAGGAATATGATTAATAATAATTCCTAAGTAATGAGATGACAGAGGCTTATAAGCCTGACTCACTCTTTCAGAGGAATAAGATTAATAATAATTCCTAAGTAATGAGATGACAGAGGCTTATAAGCCTGACTCACTCTTTCAGAGGAATAGGATTAATAATAATGAGATGACAGAGGTTTATAAGCCCGATTCACACTTACAGAGGAGAAAATATTAAAATAGAGGCTAGTCAGCCTGATTCACATCAACAAAAGCAAATAAAGATATCCATTTAAAAGCAGAAATCGCTGTCTTGTATTACAAAATTGCCCGAAAGACGGATTACAAATTACAGCGTTACAAAATAGAAGAGCCTAACCTAGCTTGGACTGCTAAAGTCCTTCCCTAAGGAATCAACATGTGTGGTCGGAGGGAAGAACTCTATAGAGAGATTGAGAGGGTCGGCTGGAAGATACCCTTTAAGGAACTCAGTAAAAAGATTCTGAGCATAGCTAGGTTCGGGGCTAGCATATGGTGGTTGCACCCCTAGCTTCCTATCCATGGCATCAGGATCTTTTATCTTCCTCCTTGCTGGGTCCTTCTCTCCAGCAATGAAACCCTTCCTCCAAAATTCACCAGCCACTATATTATTCATCCTTGAATAGTGCTGGTGCATATCAAGCCCTCCTTTCTTACACATCTCCAGGGCAGATTGGGAGATGCCGAACTGGTGTTGAAGAGCCTCATGATCTGATGCTAGCTTCTCCTTTTCATTAGATAGCTTAGCATTAAGCTCTTTTGACTGAGCCAGTTCTTCCTCCAGCTGGGCAACCCTAGAAGGGAGGTCCCCTAGTTGAGCTTTCAGCTCCTTCTCCCGATCATCCCTCTTAGCCAAGTCTGCCTTCAGACGGTCCAGCTCCTTCACACCTTCCTCGTGGGAGAGGCATAAGGCATTGACACTGAAGAGAGCCTAAAAAGGAAGATGCAAGGCAAAACGGTTCAACAATATATACAAAAGCAGGAATAAAATATGTGATCAAGCAAATACATACCCCCAGTAACAACCCCGGAGTTTTACGCACAATGCGGTCAGGGTCAGCATCTCTCTGCGCCTCAAGCTCCTCCGGCGTCCAGAGTCCCTGCGCCCGAGTTATCATGGCAGACATGGATGTGAGGCTGGAGGTAGATTGGTCAGAAGAAGTAGAACTCTTCTCCCCCTTGTGCTTCCTTTTCTTACTGGGCCTTTCTTCCCCCACCGGTCTGGTTCGGGCGGAAGAGGGTTGAAGCAGCGCAGGGATGGTGGTCTGCACAAGTGCAGACCCAGAAGCATCGCCCACCGGGCTGACAGTCGCAGCCTGAGGATTAGAATCCAGAGGCACTTGCCCTTGATCAGTCGAAGGAGCAGCCATCTCCTCCATGTCATCATCATCATCCTCAATCACTGGTCTGATCGGATCCATCATGATCTTGTACTTGGCTCCTAACCTGGATATACCCTGCAAATTGGCAGGAGTAAGCAGGTCAGCGCATGACATACGGTCCGACCAGACCTTGGACTTTAATAAAGAAATACGGGCTTCTACATCCTGAGCCACTATATCTGTATCCCTATAACCTAAAGACTTATAAACAAAATCTGCCCTGAGCTGGTCACATCCGGAACAGAGGCAAGATTCCTTATGGATAAATGAAAAAGGAAGAAGGGTTAGATGCTTGAAAACACAGGGGATCAGCCATCTCCTAGAATAGGGGTAAAACCAAGCCCCCTTTACCAAAACCATCTTCTCCTTCCAGTACTTCTCTGTTTTCTCAGTCCCTTGGCAGATCGCCCGACCCTTGAATGGGTAGAAGTTGTACCTCCCCTCACAATCTTTCAGACCCACAATCTTGTAGCTAAGCAGAAGATCTGCCAGACCCAAGGATAGCTTTTTCTCTCTGTTAATCAGGATTAACATGGAAATTATCCTGAAGAAGTTTGGATTGACTTGCAGAGGGGCTATTCCTAGGGTGAAGAAGATAAAATGAAAAAGAGGATGAAGAGGAAATCGAAGCATCTTTATCTGAAGGGCCGACAACAACACCTCGTCCGGACCCACTCTGTCGCCCAATCTGAAGTCAAGAGAAGGATCGTACTCCATCAAGATCACCTCTTTTGGGATCCTACAGTCCCTCCTCAGACTTTTAAGGTTCACAGATTTTCTTTTATGAGTTTCAAGTGGTTCTGCCACGAAAGGGGCTGATTCAGTGGAGGATCCAACGGGAGCGCCTCCAGGAGCATCGGTCCCAACCGGGTTGGATATGACAGAAGTCCCAATCAGAACAGTATCAGCGACATCTGCCTGGTTATTTATCTCCGAAACAGTTGCTCCCAAGCCAGATAGGTCCGGACGACTAGGTATGGATAAAGAAAGAGGAGAGGATGAAGAAGATGGATTTGCAGAAGGGGGGCTGGGAACCTCAGATCCCCCATATACTTGATGAGTCATCTCCTCGGTAGATCTTGTGGCACTACTATCAGACATGATGAAAATGACAACTTACACAGAGAACCGGCGAGAAGAAAGAAGAACCTCCGGCAACCAAAGTACAATCGGCGGTCAAAGTTTGAACACTGCTAAAGATTGCTTACAAGATTTGAAAATGATAAAGAATGAAAATGAGGCCACACAAGGATTTATATACACACGGCATACCAACAGACATCATTAAGGCTGAAGAGGTGCACCGATTCCCTATGCCTCGAATACAGTGAACCGACGGCCGCCATTATAAAGTTTGAAATCACACGTCTCTCCACAATAATGACGCTGACGTCATAAAAAACGGCTGTCATCAATCAATTCAATTGAATTCGGGCCAGGCCCGCGAACCGTATGCCAGACCCGAATGAGGCTAGTGTAGATAGTGAAAATCATAGGCCCAGGTCCATTTATTAGGCCCAAGATGTGTCGAGCCCATGTAAAATGTAAATAGTGAATAACCCATATATTGAACCCACCAAATATAAGTGAGACCATCAACATTAGGCCATTCCCTTAAAAAGGGAGCAACAACCCACTACCTAAAGGGAGTGGGTAGTTATTAAGAGAGTGGGTCATGACCCCATGAACTTAGGCCATGATCCAAGAGCACAAAAATGTATAAATATGGCCATTTGAGCCTGAATAAAGGAGAGGTTTTTGATGTGAGTGAAATTTGACACTTACGGTTAGGTTATTAAAATCTGTGATAATCCCAAAATAACTGATGAGCTGTGCATATTTATTGTTAGGCTTAACAAACTTGAGTTTTTTGCTACATTTTCAATAGAATGTTTTTTTGTTGAGCTAACTGCATCAAATTTTAAGAAAATTATCCAGTATTCGAGATAGATGTCTAAGTCCTGGTTGTGATGTGACTAAATAATATCTCATTATAAAAGAAACACATATTACGACTTTTTATTATTTTTATGTGTTTTTAATTGCTCTTTTTTTAAAAAATATGGAGTTTTAATATTAATGCCACAAATGTCATTAATAATTTTAAGTGCTCCACACATAAAAATATTAAAGTAATGCAATAAGAGTATTTTGTACAAAAAAATATTTTTAATAATTGAGTAATATATTTAAATATTTATCCCATTTCACAATAGTATTATTTTTTTAATATTAATATAATTTATTTATTTATAATTTAGATTTTAAATTATATGCAAAACACGAACTTTTTATTAGTAGTAGTTAAAAAGATGGATGACCGAAACTTAATTGCTAATTGTAATGGGTGAAATCCTGATCATATGTAAATGGGCCACATGAGTAATAAGGTTGAAAGAAAGCCCAACCCATGGAAGCTTCTGGAATAGAAGTGGGCTGCAAGAAATAGAGTCCCAATAATTGCGGAATTAGGATAAGAATGGAAAAAGATAATGAGCAAATCTCTTTAAAAAGAGCTTATGATTGATATCTCATATGGGCTAAAGCCCATCAATATGTGTATGTATATGTGGTCAAGTAATGAGAAAAGGGATTCTTGAGTTGTGTAATTTTTTGCATTTATATAATTGGCACTATTTATGGGAAGCAATCTTTGAAGTTCTTGATCTTCAAGCTTCCCACTCTCTACCAGAGCTAGAACTCACTTCACCATGACCATCACCCGATCACACCAGCCCGACCTACCCCCCAACGGAGGAGAAACCTCTTAGACCCACAAGCAGATCTTGTAGCACCTGAGTGCCCTAAAGGAGAGAAATTCTTTTATGAAGAGACAGAATGCTGACTTGGCAGCAAAGCTAATGCAGGGCTAGAACACCATGACCATCACCCGATCAAGCTTCCCACTCTCTACCAGAGCTAGAACTCACTTCACCATGACCATCATCCGATCACACCAGCCTGACCTACCCCCCAACAGAGGAGAAACCTCTTAGACCCACGAGCATATCTTGTAGCGCCTGAGTGCCCTAAAGGAGAGAAATTCTTTTCTGAAGAGACAGAACGCTGACTTGGCAACAAAGCTGATGCAGGGCGACACCACCGGTACCACCCCAGATCCTTCCAATAGGACAAATAGTCCCTTCGCATGCCATTAGTTACCTTCGACGAGTCAGCCAACTCCCCTAACGGGCCATCAGTCCCCCCTAGATCGCTCGCCAAGATCCGCCATTTGGCCATCATCCGAAGAGCAAAGATCGGGAAGATCAGGCGGAATCCTCTCTCCAGGTGATCGGGACAAACGATTCAGACGATATGCTAACCATGAGAAGACTGGAAGAGGTGATGGTCATATTCCAGAGAGAAGTGCTCAAGGACCTGAAGGCGTAGACTTCCACTGATCTGGCTGTTGAGGCATCCTTGGACTTGGTGTAATCGCCCTTCATTATGGCGATAACCAGCGTGCCATATCCGGAGAGGTTCAGGCTGCCTAAGTTCACCCTATTTGACGACACGAAGGATCCGACGTAGCACATCTACCAAGTCTACCAGAAGATGGACATCTACAACGACAATGAAGCCTTACTTTGCAAAGTCTTCTCGACCAGCTTGACGGACGCAACCCTATTGTGGTTCCGAAAATAGCCAGCCCGATCCATCGGAAGTTGGCTTAAGCTCTGCGAACTCTTTATCGCCCAGTACTTTAGTAACAAAAGGCAGAAGAAGACTATCTCTAGTATGTTCACCATGATCCAGGAAAAAGGCAAGTCTCTGAAAAGTTTTGTGTCTCGGTTCAACGTGGAGATGTCCTTAATCGACAACTGCGATCAACATTCGGTAATAGAAGTTTTTCGGATGGCGCTTATTCCGGGAACCAAATTTCATTAGTCCTTAGTCAAAAGACCACCAACAGACATTGGGGAGCTCAACTCTAGAGCGCAAGGCCACCTTCGGATCGAGGAAGAGTTGGCCATACAGCAAAGAAGGGTAGCCTTCGCGAGCATTGAGCCAAAAGCTGCCAAGCCAAAGGCCAAGGATCAGGTACCCGACCGAAAATGTCCAAGTATGACTGCAATACCACCCCCTGTCCCAGAGAAATGTCAAAGATTCAACGATAAGTTCACACCCTTGAGGGTCAGTTTAGGAAAACTGTACTAAGAGAACAAGGCCAAGGGGGTCTTCCGCACACCTCCCCCTATCAGACAACCAATGGATCAAAGGGATATAACAAAACACTACGCCTTCCACAACGAGTATGGACATTAGACCAACGAGTGCAGGAGACTCGGAAGGCAAGTGGAAACGATGATAGCAAAAAAAGAACTTTTCGAATATGTGGCCAAAGAAGGTGGTCGGTTGGACCAACCTTCGCTAACCTTGGCAAAAAATTCGGCCTCTGGCCAACCGGTTAAAGTTATTCACATGATTTAAGGAGGGGCCAACAGGTTAGAGGTGGAGGAAGTTCGTAGATCCCAGATGCGCCAAGCTCAGAAGCTTCGCAGGGTCGGAGATTTAAGTGAATTTCGAAGTCAGAAGGAAGATGCCCGGATCACTTTTTCCTCAGCAAATCTACATAAGATACAATCACCTCATGATGACCCCTTGGTGATATCCCTTATGGTATCCAATTGCTTGATCAAGAGGGTGATGGTGGATCCCGGAAGTAGCGCTAACATCATCACCAAGTGGGCCTTCGAGAAGCTGGAGATCGGCCCACACGAGATAGTACCTTTAAGGAGTCCGATAGCAGGGTTCGATGGTAGACGGGTGGAGCCAGTTGGAGAAGTCTAACTACCAGTTATAGCAACAAGGCATACACTCAGGGAGACTTTTGTCGTCGTAGATGTCAAACCCTCATATAATCTGCTCATGGATAGATGGTGGATTCACCGGATGCATGGAGTCCCTTAAACCCTTCACCAAGTCATGCTATGTGTGTACCCGAACGGTGTGGATGTAATTGATATCAGGGGAGATCAAGTGGCAACCAAGGAGTGTTACACTGTTACTTTAAAGGGTCTGAAGAAAAGAACGGATTTCGAACGGGTTTCAATGGCTGATCTAACCTCCGATGACCAATAACAATTACAGAAAGGGGAAACGGGTTCCCCCATAGTAGCAGAACCGCTGGTGGAAGTATCGGTCGTTCCTGGGCAACCCGAGAAAGTAACTTACATTGGATCAGGCCTATCAAATTAGGAAAGAGAGAAACCGGAAGCCCTATTACAAACTAATGTTGATGTTTTCGTATGGAGTCACCTGGATATGCCAGGTATCGACCCATCTGTAGCCCAACATTCCTTCAATGTAGATCCCAGTGCAAAGCCTGTCCGACAGAAGCAGTGACATATGGGAATCTACCGAAACCAGATCATAGCCGAGGAAATTGTTCGATTAATCCAAGCCGGATTCGTCAAAGAGGTGCAGTATTATTTTTGGTTGGCCAATGTGGTGGTAGTCCAGAAGAAGAATGGGAAGTGGAAAGTATGCGTGGACTTCACTGACCTGAACAAAGCATGCCCGAAGGATTGCTTCCCACTGCCGAAGATTGACTAGATGGTGGACGCCACAGCTGGGTTCGAACGCCTAAGTTTTCTCAATGCATACTCTGGCTACAATCAAATACGCATGAATCATTAGGACGAGGATAAAACATCCTTTATCACCCCGAGTCAGGTACTTACTCTTATAAAGTTACGCCTTTCGGACTAAAGAATACAGGTGCAACCTTTCAGATGTTGGTGAACAAAGTCTTTCAATATGTGATGGGCTTTACCATTGAGGCCTACATCGACGATATCGTGGTCAAAAGCAAAGCGAAAAACGACCATTTGACAGATTTGTAGCAGGTGTTTGACACCCTCAGAAAGTACGGGATGAAGCTCAACCCCACCAAATGCTCATTTGACGTCTTTTCTGGGCAGTTCCTGGGGCATATAGTAGATCAGACTGGTATCCAAGCGAGTCCTGCGCAGGTCAGAGCCCTCATAAAAATGCAGGAGCTTAAGTCCCGTAAGGAAGTTCAAATACTGACAGGAAGAGTGGCAACCCTCAACCGTTTTGTCTCCCGTCTGACTGACCGATGCTGACCTTTCTTCTAGTCCATAAAGGCAAGGAAAGGGAAAGTGTGGGGGCTCGAACAGTCAGAAGCTTTGAGAAAACTGAAAGACTATATGACGGAACACCCCATACTTGCAACCCTGGAAGAAAATGAGCCTCTGTATCTGTACCCAGCAGTCTCTGCAACATCTACCAGCGCCGCTTTGGTAAAGGATGGCAAAGGGTGCCAGATGCCGATTTTTTATACCAGCAAAACATTGGCCGAAGCAGAAACCTGTTACAGTAGCCATGGGAAGCTAGTGCTATCGTTGATCAATGTGAAGCGCCGTCTTCGGCACTATATCAAAGCTCACCCAATCGTGGTATCCACTATCACGTCGATTAGATCAGTAATGGTGAAGTCCGAACTATCAGGAAGAGTGTCTAAATGGGCGACCGAGTTGGGGATATACGACATAACCTACGTCCCTCGAACTGCCATCAAGGGCCAAACGGAAACTGATTATTTGCTGGAAATCGAACCTGCAGATCACACCGAAGAAGAGTCTGGCTTATGGATAGTTTTTGTAGATGGATCATCTAACGTCGGGGGAGTAGGAGTTGGGGTAGAACTCTTAGGCCCTGTTTGGTTTGCGGTCCGGTTCCTTGTGGTCCGGTTTCATATTGGCTTTTTTGGGACCGGACACTGTTTGGCAACACGGTTCCAAAAAAACGGTTCCAAAAAAATAAGGACCACTTGGAACCAAAAGGGGTAATTTGAGACAACAAAAAATGATGGTCTCACGTGGTCTCAAGTGGTCTTATATACAATTGTCTTAACACATGGGATCATAAAATTTGAAAAAAATATATAAAATTAAAAAATATATATAATTTGAAAATAATATATAAAATTAAAAAAATAATATAAAAAATTTGAAATAATGTTTAAAATTTGAAATATATATATATAAATCAAAATTAATATATAAAATGCAAAAAATATATTTAAAATTTGGGAAAATAAAACAATTCCAAAATAATAGAAAAAATAAAAAATAATGTATAAAATTCGAAAATAATATATAAAATTTGAAAAATAATATAATTTTAAAATAATGTATTAAATTCGAAAAAAATATATAAAAATCAAAATTAATATATAAAATTTTAAATATATATATAATTTAAAAAATAATATATAAGTTTTGAAAAATAATATAAAAAATTTGAAATAATGTATAAAATTTGAAACAAATATAAAATTCAAAAATAATATACAAAATTAGATATATATATATATATATATATATATTTGAGAAAATATAAAAAATTTGAAAATAATATAAAAAATCAAAAATAATATATAAATTTCAAAAAATAATATAAAAATTCGAAATAATTTATAAAATTTGAAATATATATTATTTTTGAATTTCTTATATTATTTTCAAATTTTTTATATTTTTTCAAATTTTTTATATTTTTCATACTTAATATATTTTTTGAATTTTATATATTATTTTTTTATTTTTTGTATTATTTTCCAAACATAAGATCAAACAGCTTGAATAAGACCATAAGACCAGACAGCTTTACCAAACAGACTTTCAGAACACCACCCAGATAAGACCAGACCAGACCGGACCAGATAAGACCAGATAAGACCAGACCAGACCAAATAAGACGGGACCGGACCGCCTACCAAACGGGCCCTTAACGCCCGATGGTACCAAACTTCAGCAGTCCATTCGATTGGAATTCCCAGCCTCCAATAATGAGGTTGAGTATGAAGCTCTGTTGGCTATATTGTTGGTTGGTCTACACTCTACATTTATGGTACTAATTCAAACTAATATAGATTGTTATGACATATATATCTCAACTCTAACGATCCTATCCCTACCTTATAAAACAACCACCTATGGAATACATCATTACATGGTTATAATACCTAGTGTTTTAATAAACCTTTTTCGATCAGTCTAGCTTGACTCTTCATAAATACTTGATTGAAGTATCATCTCTATAATAGACACATTCATATATATGAAGGAGCAATTACAATTTAATAAGATTATTGATTGTTTCGAATGATGCTTACCATACTAATTTATGTTAAATTGTTTTATATTGTTTGGTCGATTCGAAGGTTTTGGTCTCATATGGACTACAATTGATCGAATTTTAATTGTCATACAACACAGGTGGAAGATCCTACTGAAATTTACCATGACAAAGAATATAAATCGAGGACATGGCATTTTCCGCTGCACAACTACACACTTGCAATAGTTTGGGCTCCTTTGCTCGCCAAGACAGATTTTTGAAGACAACAACAGGGTTTCAACAACAGCAATGTGGCTTCATATTGACAAACTTGATGCAGTTTGGACTGAGCGATTCAAAAACCTTGATTATGCGCTAATTGCTGGTGGGAAATGGTTTTTCAAAGATGCAGTATACTACGAGAACGACACAGTCGTGGGATGCCACACAACTGCCCCGGAAAGAACTTAACTGAGCTAGGGTTTGACAACTTGTATCGGAAAGTACTGAGATTGAGCTTCGACTTTGTTACCAGTTTGGATTGCGAAGTGAACTTTTTCTACAGAACGATAGCGCCAGATCACTTTGAGGGAGGCGAATGGCACAGTGGGGGTTACTGCAATAGAACAATGTCATTCATGGAAGGGGAGGTGAATATGACCTATAGAGACACCATAATGTATAGTATCAAGTTGGAAGAGTTTGAGAAGGAAAAGGACAGAGGAACTAGAAAAGGGATGAGCTTGAAGCTACTGAACATAGCAGATGTTTCATTGTTGAGGCCTGATGGGCACCCAGGAGCTTATAGGCAAAAGGAATTTCAATTACTTGCCAAAGACAAAAATGCAAAAGTTCCTAATGATTGCTTGCATTGGTTCTTGCCAGGACCTATAGACTCCTGGAATATTTTGTTGTTCAATGGCTAAGAATATGATAACATCACATACATTTTTCCAGTCTCAAGCAAGAGATAGTTTCGTAATCCGAAACTGAATGGTTCCACATGTGATTTTATCAGTAGAAGCTGGAGTTGCCTCAAATTGTTTTATTTAATTGTACTTTATATATATATATATATAATAGTTTCGTTTTTGTTGAAATTAGTGTAATATTAACTTACTAACATTCTGGTTAGTAACTCTCTCTCTCTCTCTCTATATATATAAATATTAGAGCAACACATGAATGAGTATACAAAACCATATGGGCTTGATCAATATTGGGTCAAACCCAAAGACACCCACACACTATAACTAACATTCTCCCTCAAGCTGGAGCATAGATATTAATTATGTCCAGCTTGTTACATATATAAGAAATCCGATTGCCCATAAGAGATTTAGTAAACACATCTGCTAGCTGCTCACTAGTCTTCACATGCTTTAAAGATATCTGTCCACCTTGTAGCTTATCCCGTACAAAATGACAATCCACTTCAATATGCTTTATTCTTTTATGAAAAGCAGGATTAGAGGCAATATGTATAGTTGCTTGATTATCACACCACAACTGGGACGGTTCCGAGGACTTGTAACCAAGCTCATCGAGAAGTTGTTGCAAATATATCACCTCACTAGTTAAGTGAGCCAATGCACGATACTCTGATTCAGTACTAGAGCGAGCCACTACATTCTATTTCTTACTCTTCCAGGAAATCAAATTATCACCAACGAACACATAGTAACCTGTAGTAGATTTCCTATCACACGAGGATCCTACCCAATCAGCATCCGAAAACCCTTCAATCCGCATATGGCCATGGTTATTGTACAATAATCCTCGACCTGGAATACCTTTAATATATCGTAGAATATGAATCGCTGCATCCCAATGCGGAACACGAGGCGCTGCCATAAACTGACTGACCACACTTACAGGAAAGGCAATATCAGGGCGAGTTACTGCAAGATAATTAAGCTTCCTAACCAAACGTCTATAACACTTAGGATCAGAGAACACATCTCCATCTTCTCTAGATAATTTAACTCCAGGAGCCATAGGAGTATCACATGGTTTAACACTCATCATCCCCGTGTCGCATAACAGATCTAGAACATATTTTATTTGAGAGAGAAATATTCCCCGTTTGCTACGTGCCACCTCAACTCCCAAGAAATAACGAAGACAACCAAGATCCTTTGTCTGAAACCGAATCTGCATAAATGCTTTTAGTGAATAAATACCTGCATCATCGCTGCCAGTGATCACAATGTTATCAACATAAACAAGTAAAATGCTACCTGCATCCGACTGGCGATAAAAAATCGAGTGATCTTTGGCTGCCCGCTTAAGACCAAACTCTAAAATAACATCACTAAAGCGTCTAAACCATGCGCGGGGATTGGTTCAAACCATATAGAGACTTCTTCAGGCGGCAAATAAGACAGACTCCCCCTGAGCAACAAAACTAGGTGGTTGCTCCAAATAAACTTTCTCTTGGAGTTCACCATGCATGAACGCATTCTTAACATCTAACTGATGGAGTAGCCAACCAGACGTAGCTGCAAGAGAAATAATGAGACATACATATGCAAAACCATATGGATTCGTTTTAACAACATATACCCATTTACAACCAATAGGTCTTTTGCCCGGTGGGAGAGGCACCAAGTCTCAAGTATGATTGGCCTCTAAGGTGAACATTTCATCCTGCATCGCTGCTCGTCAATCTGCAGAAGAAAGAGCCTCGAATAGATTTCGAGGCACAAAAATAGAGTCCAGAATTGATACGAAAGCCTGTAATGATGAAGAAACACCTGCATAGGAGAGGGTGGTCGTAGATACAGGATAACTAACACAACTGCGCTTACCTTTCCGAAGAGCAATGGGAAAATCATCATCAGATGTCTGAACTAGCACTAGAGGATCAGAGGACAAAGAGTCCGATGCAGCAGGGGGCAGTTTATGATCAGCTATAGGAGTAGAACCAAACACCTAATGTGGTCCACGGACATATGTCTGGAGGGGAGGACACACAGGCTGAACTGAGGGAACTGAGGGGACATATGTGACACGAATCAAGTCATAGACCAAAAACTCATCAACTGGCGGTGTGGGAGGTGGATCCGCGGACAAAAGATGTGACGAGAAGGAAGGAGACTCGTGAAAAACTACATCTGAGGACACTAGGTACCCCCCCAACTCAGGAGAGAAACACCGATAGCCCTTCTGAGTACGTGAGTATCCCAGAAATATGCACAGTAAGGACTTGGGATCAAGTTTAGTCACTTGGGGTCGAATGTCCCGAATATAGCAGGTGCATCCAAAAATGCGTAATAGGAGAGAATGAATAGGTTGGTTAGGAAATAATACTTTATGTGGAATCTCCCCCTTAAGAATAGACGATGGCATCCAATTGATCAAATATGTTGCAGTCAATACTGCGTCACTCCAGAATATTTTAGGGACTTTCATATGAAACAGAAGTGTCCGAGCAACTTTCATAATATCTCGATTTTTACGCTTAGCAACTCCATTTTGTTGGGGGGGGGGGGGGTATCTGGACATGAAGATTGGTGAATAATACCCTCTTGGGTCATGAATGATGTAAAGGGAGAAGAAAAATATTCACGTGCGTTGTCACTACGCAACGTGCGAATAGATACAAAAAACTGATTACGAATTTCATTGTAAAAAGCACAAAAGACAGAAAATATCTCAAAACGTTGTTTTATTAGATAGAACCAAGTAACACGGGAATACTCATCCACAAATGTAACAAAATAATGGAACCCAGACTTAGACTGAACTGGACAAGGACCCCAAACATCATAATGAACTAGATCAAATGGAGCACATGCTCGTTTATTTATCCTAGACACATATGACATGTGATGATGTTTCGTGAACGGACGCGACTCACAAAACAACTCTAGTAAAGATTGAAAAGTTGGATATAAACGCTTGAAACTGGGGAGAACAGAATGACCAAGGCGACAGTGAAGCTCGAAAGGAGTGGATGACACACCGGAACACGCCATGGATATTGGTTCCTCATCTAGCACGTAGAGTCCTCCTGAAGTGTGACGACCCCTACCAATCGTCCTCTTCGTCGAACGATCCTAAAATTCACAATATTCACCATAGAAAATTACACAACAATTAAGTCATTTGGTTACTGCACTGACAGAAATCAGATTAAAAGAAAGATCAGGCAAATATAAAACGGATGACAATTGTAAACTAGGTTTAGGATATGCTTTCCCAATCCCTCAAACAACAATATATGACCCGTCAGCCTCCCGAACATCGGGAAGAGATGATATAGGACAATATCCACTCAATATACCTATGGTACTAGTCATATGGTCTGAAGCTCCAGAATCAATAATCTATGCTCGAGGAGAAGCTGAAAGACAAGTAGTAGATGGACTCATCTAAGCAACAGTGGCATATATAGAAGCTTGATTAAATAATAAGCGAGAGTATTCCTCAGTGGATAAAGTCACACGACCATCATCAATAGTAGTATCCTAAGTAAACTGATCACTCCTGGATATCATATTTGCGGACTGAGCATTAGGTGGTTTACCATGTAACTTCTAGCATTTGTCACGCATGTGACCAATGCCACCATAGTGAAAACAAACAACTTAACCATCTGGTCCGCGTCTTCCTCGACCCTCATGGCCCCCTCGTCTTCCCCCAGCACTGCCTCCGGATTGACTTGCTAGGGCAGTCCTATCACCATTATCACTAAATCCTGAAGATTGTAGAGTGGAGCGTTGAGCCTTAGAATATGCCTCTGTAAGTGAAGTTTCGTGACTCACTAGAATCTGAGACTAAGCCGATTCATATTCAAGTTTTAAACCACTCAGGAATGCAAGAATAACCAACTATTCTCTTTGTTTCTGCATCTGATGAATATTTGACGTAATACGCATCAACATATTAAAATTTTCATATGTTTTCTTGAACGAAGCGAAATAATCACTAATACTTTCCTTTTGCTTAGGGTGGAATAAGGACTGACATACATCATATAATCTGTTCATATCATCTCAGCCAGAATATAAAATCTGTAGAGACTCCCACAACTCTTTAACTGAATCACAATGGGTAACCAACATGGCTACCTTTGGCTCCATAGAATTGATAAGTTGGTTATATAACTGTGCAGCATCACGTAACCAAATCTTATAACCTGCAAGGTCAGATTGCTTGTTCAGGAATTCAACAGTAAGATGATCTTCCTTATCCATACCACGAATAGCAAAAAGAATAATCTTTCTCCAATGCTGTAAATTAGATCCATCCAAATGTTGATCAGTAAGCTTGGTAGAGGCAGAAAAGATCTCAGAAATAATGGGCTTGTTCTCAACAGCCCCACCGCCGAAAGACGACAAATCCGCCATAATAAAATCTTAAATAAAAATAATTCCAAAGATGACCCTGTGAATCAAAACAGAAAAAAACTAACAAGGAGGAACCACACCCCTAATCACATAAACAAGGGGGGACCGCACCCCTATATATATCAAGACAACTTTTCAGTCAAGGACCCATTACGAAATTAAGGTTTCATGAACGAAATTACGAAAACAGACTAAGTATCACAAAAAATAAAAAACAAGGGTTAGAGTTTTGTGTGGATTAGGGTTAGGGAAGAAGGATGCTGATTAGGGTTAGGGTTAGGGTTAGGGTTAGGGAAGAAGGATGGTGATTAGGGTTAGGGTTTTGTGAGAAGAAAGTTTCTCAAACTTCGGTATCTGGCTTTGATACCGTGTTGAAATTAATGTAATATTGACTTACTAACATTCTGGTTAATAACCCTATATATATATATATATATAAATATTAGGGCAACACATGGATGTGTATACAAAATCATATGAGCCTGACCCATTTTGGGTCAAGCCCAAAGACACCCACACACTATAACTAACAGTTTTATTCTATGAAAAGGATTCTGGCTATAATGTAAAAACATACCTTTTTATTAAACAGGAACATTAATCAAACTGAGAAAACATGTATATCTGGCAGTATATTGTAAAAGTATTATGAACATGCATCACAAAAATCAACCATGGTAAATACACCATTGTTGTGAAGACATAATAGTGACGCTCTTTGCTGAACAACTCAAGATATCAACTTTATTCAACTATGTTCTCATGTTCCATAGAGCATCTTTAAACATAGCAAATGATATACCCAACAAATACAATGCGCAGCAACTCAAATTCCAACCAAGGATGTGAAATTTTCGTTCCCTTCTTTACTTGGTTGAAGGTAGTGCAGTTTGCTTCCTTGGCTGTGGTTTAAGGAAAGGATCCTGCATAGGCAAAAAAAAATGCAGATAAATATGAGGCCAAGCATAATGCCCTGGAACTTAAATAAAGAGGAAATAAACAATACAGAAAAGAATCAGCAAAAAAAAAATTGCAAGAGAGAGCAGGGCGTTTGGGGTTGGGGGGAAGAAGGTGCCATCATAGTAATACCACCACGGGTTTGGGGCATTGGGGAAAGAAGTAGCCATCATACCAACACTACCACTTTGTTCAAAATTTTCATGAATCTAAGGCAACATAACACAGTTTGGTTCAATGGAAGTTGATACAAGCATAAGAGATGTTAGTTTAAATTCACCGTTTCCTTTATGTAATCCCTGTTTACCTTCTTTGCACAACAAATATTAGCCAATCCACCATCTTCCTAGAACTTTATCAAATAACAAACAATCTGGATAAACTCTCTCTTCGATTGAAAGAGGACGCTGACATATTTGGTACAGAGATTTGTTTCAATCTCCCAATACCATATTTAGAAAAATCTCATGAGAAAACATTCACATATAACATTATCCAAACACAATTAGATAAAATTATAAGCTGGAAACTAAAACGAGAAATGAAGAAAACATTGTTGACAGTTGAATTTCTAAAAGTTCACATTTATGCACAAGTATGTAGGAGTTGTATAATTGGATTTTGTAGGTCTTTGATCTCACACATGAATGAGATAGAGAGGAATGTAATTAGGTATGTAATACTTATAATGGATATTAGTTATAACCCTTTAGTGTTGTTTTTTTTTTTTGTAAAATATTAATATAGTAATCTATTTAGAATTAAAAGCGGTAATTAACTTCTAAATTCTTCCTCCCTTTCTTACCCCCAGCTTTTCTCTCATAGAAATTTCTTCTCATCCTGATGTAGAACACGATGAAAGAAAGCTCTAATACCAATTTGATGTAGAACCAATAAAAAGAATGCTCTGATACCAAATTGATGTAGAACCCAAGAGAAGAAATAGAAGAGAGAGATAAGGATGAGAGATAGAGAGGAGATAGAAGTTGGGATGAAAAGAGAAAGAAGAGAGATCACAGAAGCGATATAATCAATATTCTCCAAAAACTCAAAACTGACGATATCTGTTACATCAAAGCCTTTTATAGGCAAATCAAACCCTAAATAAAAATAATAACAAATAAATACTAAAAGTAAAAGTACTAGAATAACCCTAAAGTAATAATATATTCCTAACGTCTAAAATATCCCAATGTCATATTTCTTTCCCATGTCTCCAATAATAAAGGTGAGTCATGTGGGCTTCAAACTCACGGGTTTTGCCTGATTCTTCATCATTCTCTCCTGGTTGAGAAAAACTCTCCTCCGAAGAGTAAAAGCATAAAAGCAGGAGTCAACAACACCACAACTTTTATCGTTTGGGCTCCATATGATATTTGTGACTCAGTGACATTTCCAACGGACAAGAAACTTAAGAATATTCCCACGATGAGAAACATAACTCTGACTACCAAGAGAATCCCTGATGCAATCCATATTATTGGACTGGAGATGTAGAAGAAGTAATGCTTGAGCCAAGGAAAATACAACTTCATCTATAGGATCACATGTTGAGAAAATAGGAGGCTCAAAAATGCCTTGGTAAGATAACATATATTTCACATCAAAAATTGAATTAGCAGTCAAAGAAATATGCACCAGGTCCCGATTTACTGATGGGGTGAAAAACTCTAAAATTTTCGATATGGTTAATCCTGAAGGAGTTTTTAAGATAAGGTTGCGTTGATGCACAAGTTATAACATAATCTCCTTCAATTAATTTAAAATTCCTATAATGAGCAAGTGTAGTAAGTTTGTAATTCTTCTTACTTGAAACAATTTATTGTCGTATATCAGCATGAAACTCATGGACAAACTCCACAAAAGTATCAAGAAACTCAATTGAATACCTATATGGAGGTGCAAGAATATGGTCAATGAACTGACATGGAAACGGATGATAAATAATCTTAAGAGGATAATTATCCGTACACTAATTGGCCACTTTATCATAAACATACTCCATGATAGGCAAGAACAAGTCCCACACATCAAGCCGATATACCACAAGACACTCGAGTAAACTTTTTAGACTTTGATTGATGGCATCGATTTGTCTATTCAACTCCATTGTGCTAATAGAGATGTTAAGTACCATGGTAATTTTTGGAAGATACTTTGGGCATCTTTAGGAAGCAATTTGAATATTTTCACACCCTTGACATTTCTATTAGACACAATGGAGTGGAATGACTCATGTTCTTGAATAATTTCTTTTTGTGCAAGCTCATCATTAGTTTGACCATGCTCCTTACGATGTGGAAGGCTATGTGTGACATCAGACAAATGTAATCCTACGACTAAATCAACGGTGTTTTGCACATGAGTTATGCGTGAAAGTGTAGCTTGACATTCTTTAACCGTTATATTTTCATTTCCAGTTACTTCTTTTGTCTTGTTATCATTGATTTGTAGTGTTGGCAAATTCCTTCCTGTTCCTGGTCACTTAATAGGGTTTAGCATGATATTTTTACCACCATATTTGAAAGCATAAGTGTTATCTTGGCTATTATGAGTAACACCTACATCGCAAATCCAAATACGGCCAAGTATCACGTGAGCTATAGTCAATGGTAAAACATCGCACCAAATGTTGTCTGTATAATCTCCCATTTGGATAGGAACTAAACACCTTTCTGTGACAAATACGAAAGTTTCATCGATCCAGGATACCCTATATGATTGTGGGTGAGGTTTAGGTTCAAGTTTCAATATAATAACACATGATTTGGACACTGCATTTATTGAACTTTCTCCCTTTATAATTATTTTGCAAACTCTTTTTTCCACTCTAAGACATGTACGAAATATTTCATAATTTGTCCAATTATCTTTTTCCAGAAGGATAGATGGGATGCATATCATATCCTTATTGCATACCTCGTCTTCCCTATAAGCTTCACTACGGTTTGAAAATGATCCACTACCATATTGGTCATACTCATGTGGATATCGACATTTGAAAACTTGATATGGTTTGACAACTGAGGGTCTTCTAATAGGATATTGAATTTGCCCTTCTCTGGAGTTAGAATCGCTTTGCAGAAAGGTTTGGGAATACGTTGTTCTACGGAGAAGACCACGACAATGGTCGATTGAAATGGTGAGCATTAAAACTTGCCCTAGGATTTTGAGAAACTGACATGGTCGAGGAATATGCTGACATAGAACTCAAATTGAATTAAGTAAATAAAATATAAATTAGAACAATGCACAATTAGGAAATCCAAATTAATGAAATCAATTAGACAACCTTTTTTTTTCTTTTTTTTGAAATTCTGATTTATTTATTTTTTTCAAAATCTGTTTTCTGTTTTTTTTCCTTCCCTTTTTCTAAAAAATAACAATCACAATTTAAAAGACTTTATTTAGGACCTTTTGCAATTTCTAAGCTAATCAAATTGATAAAGATACTAACACAACTTTGAAGTGAAGAAAGTGTACCTTAACCAAAGTCCAAAGAGCGCTCCCAAGTGTTGAAAGTTGCGCAAGAATAGCTTAAAGAAACAGAAGGCATGGCTGAAAACAAATCTGTGTTTTTTTTCCATGTATATAATCTGGTGTTGGAGTTGGGCTGGTTCAGAAGATGGTGCTGAAATTTCCAGATGCAATGAAGTTCACGAATAAATCTTGTAATAGCTATTTTCCGATGATGAAGGAATTTTCAGCGAAGGAGAATGCGACAACAACAGCAGTAGAATGCGACAACAATTAAGATCTGGCAGTCAATGAAAATCCACTGTTATAGCAGATTTTGATGAGGTTGATGGTTGCGACAACACGACTGCAATTCTGGCCGAGCAACGGTGATCTGACACAATTCCGGCAACAGCAAAGGCTGCTGTTGATGAAATTCTGCAGTCTGGTTGTGATTTTAATATAGTGGGTTGATGGTCCAGCAACTAGGATTGGTTTGTTGTTTCAGATTGTGGCTTGAGTACCAAGGGTTGTCTGAGATAATTAGGATTTAGGGTTGTGGTTTAAAATCAGCTGGGTTCTGGTCCAGTAAACTAGGTTTTGTTTGTTTGGGTTGGGGTTTCAGATTGTGGTTCACAAATAACAATTCTGGGTTATTTTGTCTGGTTGTGTATGGTGAGTAGTTTGTGCTATGCTTGTGGGGCTGTTTTAGGTTTGGGTTTGTTAATGGTTGTGAGTGGTGATAGTGATAGTGGTGGCTAGGGTTAGGGTTATGAGTGGCGGCTAGGTTTAGGGTTTGTGGGTGGCGGCTAGTATTAGGGTTTATAAATGGAGTCTAGGGTTAGGGTTTATAGATGAGAGTTGTTTGCTTTCTAACTCGGATCTTTCGCTCTGATACCAATTGATGGAGAACACGATGAAAGAAAGCTCTGATACCAATTTGATGCAGAACCAATAGAAAGAATGCTCTGATACCAAATTGATGTAGAACCCAATAGAAGAAATAGAAGAGAGAGATAAAGATGAGAGATAGAGAGGAGATAGAACTTGGGATGAGAAGAGAAAGAAGAGAGATCACAAAAACGATATAATCAATATTCTCCAAAAACTTAAAACTGACAATGTCTGTTACATCAAAGCCTTTTATAGGCAACTCAAATCCTATATAAAAATAATAACAAATAAATACTAAAAGTAAAAGTACTAGAATAACCTAAAGTAATAATATATTCCTAACGTCTAAAATATCCCTATGTCATATTTCTTTCTCGCGTCTCCAATAATAAAGGTGGGTCATGTGGGCTTCAAACTCACGGGCTTTGCCTAATTCTTCATCACATCCTCTCTGCTTCTCTCCGACCATAATGCAAAATAAATAAATTAAACAAAAATCCTCTATATTACTCATCCCTCTCAGCTTAATTGTTCATAAATGTCAGGAAATTAAAGAATAGCACAAAGAAATTCATATAACTGATCCTATTTATTTGGCCAAGAAACAGAAGTAGAAGCATCACTCATATTATTCTGTAACCTCTCATTGCTGCATCAGTTTAATTCCTTGGCAAGAAACAGACTACCGCACACCCAGTTGCCCCTTTTGAGACCTGAACCCTCGACCTTCTACTTTACAAGACAGGGAAGAACAGTAAACACTTGCACAAAAAAGTCCATGTAGGGGCGGCAATTTGCTACGCCCCGCCCCTAACAGGATGGGTATGGCGATTCTCCCCTTATTTAGGTGGATATCCCTTTTATATCCTTATTTCATAATAAATGTCTTTCAGGTTCTTATGGTTTCTATTGCTTTCATCTCCTTTCACTCTCATCCCTAAGCAGCCTTATGTATCAGCATACTCCACCATCAATCTCTCATCCCATAAGCAAGACTGTACCGCTCCATTGCCGACTTTGATTTTTTTTTTCCTCCTCTCTTTCTCTCACATGCTAATTATCATAAGGATGACAGGCAACGTAAGGAATGATAAAGGACCAGCTGCACTCAAAGCGATGCAAATCGAAACTATTACAGAGATATTGCTGATTGCTGCTTCTTTGACAGTCCGGTAACTATGAGACAGCTCTCTCTTCTCTTTCACGCACCTATAGGATTTAGTTATTAAATTTCCTGTCACGCACCAAATCCAAAATACTGGTTCAACTAACGACGCTAGAATTCAATAACCAACTCTACTAAAAATTCAATAATTTATAGTAACCATTACACCTAGTTCAATAATTTTTTTCCCATATATAATTGTCAAACAACCATTACACCTAGTTCAACTCAAGACCACATAATACTATAATTTATGCTTCTCCTAAGCTAATTTCCCAACACCAACATATATATACTTAGATATATATAGCTAGACGCAACGATGGATATGTATATACACAATATATTACCATACTCATGGTTCCACATAACTTCGCATTAATATGAATCCACTTGGTTCACTAGTAAAATCTCACAAGAGTGTACCATTCCTATCCCACGGATTTTCACACATTTATACCTATACATACATGTAACATATCATCAACCTCTGCCACTAATCTGATATATATCATTCTATATCTGGGCACAACCAACCCAAAACAACCCCAACTCCATGCTTCGCTATTTCAATCGCCAAGTTCAATTTCCCCATCTTAAAATATTATTAACATATAACTATAACCAATGAAACGGTCCCATGCATACCTACATAAACAGAATATTGATGCTTCATTGTCACTGCCATGCTCCTACTGGTGTGTATAGCTTCTGATTATTATGTCTACTGATTGCTCCAACCACAGATCCTCAACAGCCTGCATACATCTGTCCACAAAGCACTAAGCAACCCAAGTTCATGTTCTGACATCGGACTACAAACATACATACATCTATATATAGATATATAACTACATACAAAAGTAACCTATATTCATGCTTCTTATTACAACTGCTTAATTATGCTAATTGTAATCCGCATGATCTAAGTCAATGGTAACAAAATAAGCACGAATTCTTCCAAGGATTCATATTTACTTATGAATCTATTCAAATGAAACTAGAGACAAGCCAATTATTATGAAATTTTTTGAATACAACACACCTCTAAAGCTCTGTTATTTATCTCGATAGCCTCCGATTCTCTTCCCCAATATTATTTCTTAACCATAATGTATATATACACCGTCTCCAAAATATAGCAGGATGAGTCTTCCTAATTAACCCAAACCTTTATTTCAGTTAGGAAACAATTTGGTCTTCCAACTTAAATAGTCTTTTACTTTTTCATCCACTAATTAGTCCTAAATCAAATACGATAATCTAGAATTTACATTCTACCCTCGTCAAAATAAATCTCGTCCTTAAAATTTAAAACACACCTAAGTTGGAAAAGAAGCCGGGATACCTAGACCCCTCACCCTTTGTCCTCAGGTGTTCAAACCTAAGGCTTTGATACCACGTTGTCACGCCCCAAATCCTAGAGTATGGTGTGTTTGTGGGTTAAAGATTCTGTGACAGGGATGTAATTTGGGGTTGCTAATCGAGGCAGGGCCGGAATTGTGTTCTGGACAGTTATAAACATCGAGAAGACTGCATGAGGGCAAAACCCATTCCTTAAATTTCATAAGCTTCAAAAAGCAAAATTACCATTAATTGTTGGCCTAAACTAGCTTTGACCCAGGCATTGCAAAAGTCTCTCCTATGTCCTAAACCCAAAAGTTTAAAATACCCAACATAAGCCACATCTTCCTATTGAAAACTAGTTGATTAACTAAAATCTATAGCCACACACACAAACAATTCGCATCAAAAAATGTATTTGGGTCTACATTTCGTACCATACAGCTAAATAAAAAAACACAATCACCACGCTACCACATATCTTCTTGCTATCTCAACCCACATACGTATCGGTCTTTCTGTTCCCCAATTACTGATATGCCTTCAATAGTGCATTAATACGTATATACACACAATCAGAATTGGGATAATCAAGTTGTAACCAAATTTAAAACCCTATATTTAGATCTTCGAAACCTCAGATTTGAGTTCATAAGGGGTCAAATATAGGGAGTAAAAATAGCTTCTGATTGAAAACATGTATAAAACTAGATCTGATTCAAAAGGCAACATAAATATATATATGTATATATATATATATGTGTGAATCTAGGGTTTAGATTAACGAAGCTAAAGAAAAACTTACGTCGACGAAGAGGACATGGGCGACGACGACAGTGGCGACAATAGAGCCCAATATAGCAACTGGACCCGTTAGCAGACTCCATTTCCGGTGTATCATCTTCCTCACTCTCTTTCTCTCTCTCTCTTCCAAAGACCTTGTGTGCGAGATTTTGTGATCTCTCTTGCCTTTTTTTCAAAGCCAAACAGAAGCTAAGAAGAAGCGGGGTCCGTTTAGAAATGGTGTTTTCTCTTTTATTTTTTGTACTCAATTTGGGGACAAAAATATGTTTGGATCATTTGGGCTTCGTTTGGAAATCTTGTTTTTGTTTTTTGGCACTAGAACAGAATATGTTTGGCAATCCTTTTTACTGTTTGTTATGTTCTCAATTTGGAAACTGTTTTCGTGAATAGTAGAAAAAACAAGGGAACAACAAAAACTTGTTTTTTTGTTCTTTTTGGGATTTTCCAAAAAACAAATATTGTGGTAGAGAGGAAAAATTGTGTGAGAATATGTGTGTTTTTTTGCCCTAAACATGTTTTTTGTTCTTGTTATTTTGGGTGAGAAAATAAGAACAAGAATAAAAAAATTTCTTGTTTTTTGGTTATCAAAACAAAAACAAAAACAATGATTCTCAAACGGGCCCTACTTATTGTTAGTTTTGTTTTTGTATTGGAAACAAAGTTGATGAATAGTGCAGAAAATGTGATAACAAGAAAAAAGTTGTTTTCTTGTTCTCTTTGAGATTTTTCAAAAAAAAAAATGGAGAAGAAGATTGTTCGAAACCCTAACCCAATAGGCACCACCACCAGCCGCCACCACAACCAACATCCACCCTCAATTCGAAACCGGAAACCCTTCGACCTCTGCCCTTAATTCGACCTTCAACCCTAATATTTTGGAGAGAGAGTCGGGGTGTGTGTGTGAACTGTGTGTATATGAGTGCGTGAACTGTGTATATGCGGCGATGGAGGAGAGAGATGAAAAGGAGGAAGGCGATGTGTGTGTATTCAATCTGTATATGTATGTGTGTGTGTGTGTGTGTGTGTTTTGAGAGGAGGAAGGCGATGAAGACAATTGGAATTTTTTTTTCCCCAAACAAGTTTTTGTTTCTTGTTTTTTGGTTCCCAAAACAAGAATAAGAATAAGAATTGGTTCTTATTTTTTGGTTCCCAAAACAAAAACAAAAACAAGGGTTCCCAAACGGGACCTTAGGTCTAGTCTGGGCGATGTTCTCAAAGTCTGTTTAGTAAGCGGTCGTCAGATGGTCTTGGTCTAAGAAAATTGGAACCAGATTATGTTTGACAAACTGTCTAGTTCCAAACACTTTTGAACCAGATCATGTTTGGCAAACTGGTCTGGTCTTAAATTTTTAGAAAACTGTGAAAATATTGAATATACTTTATATGTTGTAATAACCTACAAAACCCCAAAAATAATTTGTAAACATTTGTTAAAGTAGTTTTCAAATGTTTGTATTATGTATTTCTTACATAATAATGTGATATTAGTTTTGAAACAAAATTGAAAGCACCTCCCCTAAAACTTACCAACAAATTGGTAATATACATGCCACAATTTTTATTATACAGAAAGTACAGTCACACAAATTTCACAAATGCATAAGTAATATTACACTCTGTATCAACTCATTACTACAATAAGTACTTGATGTGCGTCAGGTGTGTACAAAATATGTGGTTAAAAATGACATCTTAACAACGCTAGGTTTTACCCTACGCAAGCGCACGTATCGATTATAGTATAACAATGGCTTGAGTAAGGGATATCGATCCCACAAAGACTAAGATTGTTCACTTTAGCAATTCAAAAAAACTGAATTATATTTTCTGAAAATGGTTTGTTTGGGTGGTCAAAGACCAAATTATCTATTTTAACTAAAATTATCTAGAAAGTAAATTAAATTGGTTGTGATTCAGATGAGAGAGAAAACTAGGGTTTTCATCACTCCACCACTAACCGCATAATATAGTTCTATCAATGTAACAATTGCAAGAGACCGATCCATAACTGTGAATCAGGGCGTACCTTAAATAGCTAAATACGACTCCAAAAAGGAGTACCATCAACCGGATTGCAACACCCGCCTCATGACTGACCTAACTAGTACATGTCAATTATATTACTCTAATCTACTCATAATGCATGAAAATAAATTAAAACATGTCTATATTAAATTGCCAAGGCACGGTCTGTGTCAACCTAGGGTTTCAAGTTTCATTACCACCATTGTGTAGAAAACTATAATTAAGCATCCGAGTTCCTACTCATATTGAATAATCATAGTGGGTGACCCACAAATCACTAATTTGTGATTTTTCCAAACTCACCCAAATCAAACTTGTCTATTATTGAAAACATGTTATTTAAAGAAGCAAAATAAAAACATTACAAGTAATCTTAAAATAATAACAACCAACATACCACAATAATGTTAGCCACAAATGGGCCTCTCACCAACACATGAAAATTATAGTTCCAAAAGGGTCCTCACATGAAAATTATTGTCATAATTGATGTGCGTCTAGGGGTGATAAAAATAATGGTTAAAAACGGCCCCTTATGACAATAAGGTTTTACCTATCGCAAGTGCACGAATCGTATTATAATACAAATCGGCTTGAGAAAAGGAATATCGAACATACAAAGACTTGAATTATTCACTCTAGTAATCTAAAAATATTGAATTATGTTTGAAAAAAGTTTGAATTGTTTTGTTTGAGATCTATAATTAATTTAACTAAAAACAGAATTTAAATTGTGATTGTGATCAAGGTAGAGAAAAATTAGGATTTTCATCGCTCCACCACTATTCGCATAATATAGCTTATTTACTTGCTCAATTGCAAGAGGGCGATTAATCATCATGAATCAGATCGTACTGCAAATAGTATAATACTCACATAGTCGATGAGTGTAAATTGTTGCTTTCTCACATTCTATAAACAATTCAAGAAAGCTTAGATGTGGTATTGAACTATTCAGGTTTTAACTGGTTAAGGGAATCTGAGCGGAGTCACAAAGCATGCTGGAATTAGATATCCAACATTAGTGTAGTAATCACTTATCATAGATATTAAAATAATAGAGCACCTACAAAAATAGAACTATTCACCTTTTTCATATCCTCCAGAAAGTAGCAGAGTTTCTTGTAGTGTTTAAGAATGAAGTTATCCATCTTTTGGTTTAATAGAAAGAATATCCAGCAAATTTTTTGTCAAACGTCACTTGATCAAAATTTGAATTCGTTGTCGATTAAAAATTCAAGAGCATGATTATTTATCCGTCTTTAATATCATATTCTCCATCCTTTATCTTGTTACGGTTGTCATTTTGCAGTCCATCTGCTTTGTTACGAGGAATTGAGGAGTACTGGTCAATAAATGTGGTCCAACTTCCTAACTGGCATTCTTGTTGCCTTTGCGTTGGCTCACTTGGTAAGAATATTCAATTTGAATGTGTTGTTTTGAGCAGTCATCACCTTTTCTCGTACAATTCTCTAGGTTTACACCACCACTCTTTCACCGAGGATCGTGGCAAGGTAAGGGGAACTTTTCTTCGTAGCAAGAGTTTTCCCGAGTTGAATTAATATCTCGTTTTGGTAATTGATTTAAGAAAATTTAGTGTTTTTTTTCCTCCTAGTTGTATTTCTCCTCAGTAATCATACGTAAACAATCTTTTTGCAGTTTCAAAGCTTTTCTGAACCATAGCTGATGTTGCTGCTAGTAAGAAGCTTCTGATCAGCTCAAAATGTGGAAAAATCAAGATCTGCAATTGCAGAGGGAGGGCTGGAGCTTACTACACACCTATATATACCATGCATTTGGATGTTGCGGCAACTTGGAAAGTGAATAATTTCCCTGTTATAAATGAGTATTAGACTGCTAACCACACTGAACTTTTCACGCCCCAAAATCCACAACAAAAAGAAAAACGTATATAGCATAATCCAATACTCAACACTTCTGACATTAAACAAAGTGTCAACAATAACAACTAAAAATTGTTGACAAGTAATATCATTATTACATCAAATACTCACTAAAAGTCAGTCACAAGTGAACTTATTACAATGCTCTCAAATAAACACAAAAAAAATAACTTGGGAATAATGATCACAAAATCTGACTAAGTGCCCTCACCACAAGCTAATCAATGTGTACCTGAAAAATAATAGGGTGAGCTCACAAGCTCAACAAATAATGCTAAACACAATCATTGTTCAGCAAATTAACCCGACTTTATATATCCGTATATAAAAAGGATTTAGACATGTTACAAAATATAATATCAATTAGAATTCATGGGCTACTCAAATAATTTAATAAATAACAAACCTCATCAACTTATCTCACTTGAGCCCCAGGCTCCCCTCTTTCAACGATACAGTGTGCAACAAATAGTCCCTGACTACTGTTAACACACAAGTGGCTAGGTAGACGTCTACACCCAGATGGTCCCGGACCACGTCCACATAAGGGCACATTAAGCCCAATGGCCATAATGACAGGTAGTGCACACCTCAAAGGCAGGTCCCAGACCATGCCTAACAATTTATTTCATAGAATCGTACTGACACAATATATTCATACGCACCTTTTCATGTTTAACTAACCAATAATGGAACATTATAAAAATGAACACAAATAACCAAAAAGATATTTAATAAATAAGTTAGTAATATTCCAATGTATTCACAAACACTTTTCATCTAACTTAAATCTTCCAGAAATAGTATACCAAAATACTTTATAACATTCTAAATAGTTTTAGGTTTGTTTCATTCATTCCTTCCATGCTATGTAAACTCTTGTATTTAGCATTCAGCAACCACGCTTACGAATACATTATTTTAAATAGAAAGTATTTCCTAATTCAATTTATAAACTAATCACGTAAATATATAGATTATAAATGAAATAGAAATTTAATTATTAATCATATACTTAAACTGTTTTACGATGATATAAACTAATAACATCCCAAAATATTATTTACATAGACGACTAACTATACGATTTAGGTTAACCACTTACACTTACATTAGCGATAACCTACTGTATAACATTGTATATCCACTACCGCAACAATCTGATATACAACCACGGCTATTGTTAGGATATTTAATAGCAATAAAATATTTATTATTTAGCAATGTACTAACAATAACCTAATGTAATGATAAAATACTATTGTTTAGCAATATACTAACAATAACCCACTGTAATAATGATACCACATTAGTCCATAACCTACACTGTCTTATTGTATTCAACAACGTGAATACAACCATCCTATAATAACCTATTATATTCAACAGCGAAAGAAATCACATATACTATAATAATGACAGAATCGTATATTTCCTATTTAATCACCGCTATATAAATTCTATCAAATTTTGTGTAATCAATTAAGTTAGGTTTATTATCAACACAAATATATAAAACTAGATTACACATATACAAATAATGTACTACAATCAATTACAGTTCACAAATATATATTTTCACGCTCTTGTAACAACTCATAAATCCTACTTATATATAGACGTATAATGCAAGGTTAACTTGCCCGGTAACATGTATGACCCAGTACACGTCAATCACCTCATTGCTACACCAATGAATCATAGACAATACCCTCTGCAACTCTTTTCTCCTCTGCAAACGCGAATAATAAGTATAGACGCCTTCTCAAAAAAATGATTGCCGATATTTATAAAATATATAAGTTGTTAAGTTGTTGAGATAACTCAGCTTATTCACAAATTCAAATTTAAAAATCTGATGACTTATCTATTTATCTACTAAAATTTAAAATGCTGATATATATATAAAATAAGAAAAACACGGTTGCTATAGAACTGAAATGTGTTTCTATTTTAGATCCCTAATTTATGTTGGGACTTTGACAAATCTTGTATAAATTAAAACTCGAAGAATCTGGATGCAAGAGAAGTTTATGGCTTCAAACTTTTTACAATATAGATTAATTATACCGAAGACCTAATGGCCCAACATGCTAGGTCCCCAATTGGGAGGTCAAGGGTTCGATCCTTAGTGGAGTGGAGGCCACTGATGTATCTATTAGTAGCTTAGTGAGGGGCTGGGGGCCAATGCTCCATTGATTTTTTCATTTTTATAATTTATGCTTAATTTTTTGGTAATTTATATAAAACTCCCCATTAAAATTATGAAATGCCCCCACTGAAATTACTAAAACAAAATACATTTACGCCCCTCTCACATACAAAAATACTCTTATACTCACATAATTTTTAGATCTGTCACTGGTGGAGGCAATGTGTGTGAGTAAATGCTTAACTTTGAAAAAACAAAAATACATTATTTATGTGAAATAAAGTTAAAAGTAAATTATTTATAGCATTATATATTAATCTAATTTTGACACATTTGCTTTAAAGTTTCAGGTTAAACTTATTATAGTTATTATTTGGAAAAAAAAAGAATATATATTGAGTTCTTTCCAAATTTTAATAGAAAGTAATATTGTTAAGTTTCACAATTTCAAATCATGCAAAATTCCAAACAACTCACTAGTTCTATTTCATGTCAATGGCGTGATATTTATTTATTGTTAGGTTACTAAAATCTGTGATAATCCCAAAATAACTGATGAGCTGTGCCGATGGTTATGTGGCATAGAATTCTTCGTCTTGCCACGGAGTAAACTTGAGTTTTTTATGTCCACGTTGCTACATTTTCAATAAAAGTTTTTTGTTTTTTGTTTGTTTTTGTAGTGCTAATTGCATCAAATTTTAAGAAAATTATTCAGTATTCGAGATAGATTTCTAAGTCTTAATTGTGATGCGTATGTTTGGTACGGTTGAATGAAATGAAATAAAAGTGAGAATGGAATAACCATTCTCATTCTATTATTTGGTTGTAAATATGAAATACATTAGGAATGGAATGAACTTGATTTTTTTTTCGAAAAATACCCCTCTATGTATTAAATATGAAATACAAAAAATAATTAAATTATTATTTTTTTTTAAAAAAAGGTAAAACGTAACGGGAAATAGTAGTGACGGACAATGGAAGTGGTAGTGGCGGTGGCGATGATAGTGGTGGAGTTTGATGTTTTGAAATGTAAGAGGGTTGTTTTAGTAATTTTATATTTTAAAAGCATTATTAAGGCTTCGTTTGGATGGACAGTAGAGAAAAGAAAAGAAATGATAACATAATTAGTTGTGAGGGAAAAGAAAAGAAAAGAAATGATAACAATATTTTAAATTTATGTTTAGATAAGCCAAATGAGAGAAAAGAAAAGAAATGATAATAATTAAATGACTAGTATATATCCTTTAGTTAATAAAATTATTCTTTTAATTTTATTTTAAAAGGAACAAAGATCATGGCAAAAGCCTTACAAAAAGGGAGCTAAAGCCAAAACATTAAAAGGTGAAGGGGCAAAAGGAGAGCCCCAGACCCACCAAAACAACAAAAACCAAGGAAGGAATAAACCAAAGCAAACATACTTCAAGGTCCAAGAAAGTAGTCAAAAGCAGATTCAGGAATTAAGAGATGATTTCAATAATAGATCTAATAAGATAGAAGATCTATTTGGTATTCAAGATCATTTCCTCCTTGCTCTTTTTCTGAAAAAGAGGGAAAACAACCACACAAATTTGTCCTTGATAGGACGTTAACTATAACTTTTATCATAGTCTAACTATGTGTAGTGAATGCAAATCTTTAAAGATAAGAGCTTCCATGAGATCTCGATATTTGTCCGTTTTAATTAGAATTTAGTCCTTGCCCATAACAAATAAAACTAAGGGATGTATTTCTCAAATAGTTTTCTTAAATTACTTAATAGAGTATATATCCTTAAACATAGTCAAATGATATATTTTAGGGATTATTCTTAAGAAGATAAAAATAGTTGAAAACTAATTTTTTTAGATTATTCAGAAACTGCTATTTCATGGATAAAATCTGCATAAAGCCAAACGCCTAAAACGCCTAAACTTACACTTGCTAAATGGCTAAAACGGCTATGGCACAAGAAATGAAATCCTAGATGGTATTTTGTCTAAATATTTTCTCTAGAAATCAGTTTGCATCTTCTATTAGAAATCTTTTTGAAAGAAATAATCTGGACAAAATATATTCATAACTCATAATGTAAACATCAATATATCAATATTAAGTAATAAGAAAGACAAACTATAGAAAAATATTTCCCTTTTATTTGTTTAGTACATGGACATGACTCTATTCTATTTAAACAGACTCGAGGCTCTCTAGGAGCCCTTTAAAATTACTCACACATAATAAAAATAAAAATACCTTGATCTTCAGTTCTTCTTTCTTTAGAGTTTTTCTAATTTTTTCCTCGACCCCTAACTCTGAAGATCAGACCTCCTTATATAGACTCTTACACACTTAGCTTTTGAATACAATAATTCTTCCCGAGTGCTCTGTGGGCCTAATCTACATGATTATTATTATATCTTTTGCTTTACAAGACACGACTTAAACTGTGACCACAACATTTCCCCAAAGGGTAGTGAGTGGAGGGTCCAGTTATACATTTATTGACTCAAAGCAATAAAAACCTATTATGGCATATCTCTGCCGACACTAAAATATAAATAACTATTTGCCCATGTGGGGCTAAAACATCCTGCTAGTGGATTTCTAGGCTGATCTGTATCCACTGAATGAGCTTATCTTCTCATCCTTATCTTCAGGACAGAGCATCATTATTATGGCTTTGTCAGAAAGACATGTCTGGGTCTTTTGCTTTTCCTCAGGAATCTTGACAGCTGGTTTCTCTTCAGTCGTCATGGCGTGCGTTATTGGAAGAAACATCTCGTTGTTCTCCTCAAAGGCTATGGCCAGTCTGGTTCTGTTGTGATCTTGTAAGGCACATGTCACAATCCTTTCTGAATCTTCCCGCGTGAAATGGTTGGTGAAGTCGATGACTCTATCACTGATATGCTCCATTGGAACTAGGCGTTCATGGTGGTTAGGAGGACTTGGATCAATTCTGACATATGTGTCTTCTTCATCCTTAAGCAAATCTTGTCTCTCTTCCATAACATGAATGTCTGGATATATGACTGCAGGTTGACTCTTGTACTGGTTCAGTGTTTTCCAATACATCTGGTCGAACAATGGTGGAGCATAGTAGATTCTAACTCCAAACTTCTCATTAGGGCTGTAACAACTTCTGTTATGTCTTGTTTTGTACAGAAAACTTACAAACTTTTGAACTGGTTCAGGACACTTTGAAACCATTTTTAATGTCTCTTCATTAATAAAGAAAGCTCTAATATAACCAAACATAAAAAAGTTTCTGAAAGCTTTCTGGTTCAATGGATCTAGTTATTACAACTTGTTTACCTCCTGGTAAACTATTTCTAATTAATCCTTCTTCAGGTTCTATCCCTAAAGAAATTAATTTTTCATTCTGCACTAGATCGTACATCTTCTCCCATTCATTCTTCCAATAGTAAAATGTAGGGATAAACTTATGTTGAAACATGTCAAACTTAAGAGGTTCTCCTGTATCAATATGTTCGGTATTGACCTCTATGGTTTGAATAATGGGTTTCAAACTTAGGTCTTCCTTTGTCTCTTTCCTTAAAAGGTTAAGAGAACTCTCCGAGAGCTTGTTTAACCTAGCAAACTCTTTCTCAGTCTTTCTTACTGGTAATGGGCTTTTTGTGCCAAAATGGATATGACTAAACAAATCACTTAGGATCTGGGCTTGACCTTTTGTAGTGGGAAACTTAATAGTTCTCTTCCAACTTATAGGCTTGGACTGGAATGATGGTTCATCCTTAATTCTAGGCTCAAGTGTATGGGGCCTGAGGTTTAAAGGATTATTATGTTGGACTTTTCTTTGGTAGCTATATAGCTGGTCCAATGTTTCGAAAGAAGGGGGTTTTCCAGAAATTCTGGATCTTAACTTCTCTCTGGCTATATTTGGCTCTGGCTTATTGTTTTCAGCAGTGGGATTAGGACTTTGGGTAAAGTGAACGTGAGGTCCACCTAGGATTGGGCCTACTTGAGGCTTTCCGGTTTTGAGACCGTTATTGGGCTTTTGTCCCAATGAGACTAACCCTTTACCTTTCTTATCCATATATGGACTCTTGGGCTTATTAGCCTCTTTGGACGAATATGTCCTATCATCCTTTTTGATATTTAAGGCTACTGCCTCTTTATAAGAGTTAGGAGGGAAACTTGATACCTTTGACTCTAGGGCTTCAATCTCCTGGTTCAGTTGAGTCTGGGCTATTTCTATTTCCATCTGAGTCAGTTTCCTTTTCATTTCAAGGATTGAAAGTTCAGCATTAGTTTTGCTTGAAGTTGCCATGTATAACTCCTGAAATAAAATTATGACATGTGCATAAAAGAATTATAGTCCTCATTGGACAAGAATAACATAATTCCCAGTAGAAATCCACCACTTAGAAAAAGTAGAAGCAAACTTCACATTGTTCCACTGCATAACACTTTGGCCTAAATCCACCAAAGCCCGCGAGGAAAGGATGACCAACCAAGAGTAAACAATCATCATCATGCTAAAGGGGAGGAGGTAGGCCATATAGCAAACTAAAGCATAGTTGCTAGAGGAGTGCTTGATCTTTTGCAAGGCAAGAGCTCTAAACATGATAATAGAGAATATCTCATGCTACAGCTGGATGTCACTTCTAGATTCATTAGTATAGAGCCTTTTACTCATTTCAGACCAACAAACATAAATAATTGTAGCAAGACTCCACTTAGAGAGAAGATTATGAAGGGATTTACTTTTGAATGAGCAACCCCAAACAATCAAGGCATCCCAAGAAGTGACAGAACAATTTAAAGCTCCTTTATCTTTTATGTAATCCCAGATTCTAGCAGTGAAGGGGCATGAGAAAAACAAATGGTCTCTAGATTCACTTCCAGAGCAAAAAACACAAGAATTTGAAGAAGAGAGACCCATAGTAACCATTCTGGCCTGAGTAAGCAGTCTGTTGTGAATAGCTGTGCAGAAGATGAAAACATGTCTAGGAATAACACCATTAAACCAAACACAAGGAAACCATGAAACTTAGGGATTTCTCTATCGAGTTTGGTCCCAAGCAGATGCAATAAAAAATGTAGAAGCAGGCACCCATTCAAGAATATCATCCTCACATTGAGAGGGATGATGATGGTTCATGGTCATGAAATTAAGATATATAAGGGCAAGGGAGTTCATGTGGGGCCATACCCAAGCATTATTGGAAATAATGGCAGAGACTTTTGAATCTCTATTCAAGCCAGAACAGTTAATAACCTGCTCCCCAAAACCCTCCACAATTGGTTTGTCAAGGAGATTACAGAGGATAGTTTTGTCATTTTAATACTTAAAGTTGCTATCCTTTATTTTCTTTCCAAATCTTCTCATTTTTGGAAGATGTGATATCCCACATAACCCGGGTAGAGGTCTGGGGGTATACTTATATGTGCAGTGTTGTCTCCAATTGGTATGAGGCCTTTTGGGAGGAGCCCAAGAGCAAAACCGTGTGGGCTGGGCCCAGAGCGGACAATATCATACCAAGTGTTGGAGCGGGGTGTTACAATTGGTATCAGAGCCAGAGCCCGACCGAAATTAAGTGTGAGAGCATGCACATCACCCGTGGGTCGCCAACGAGGACGCTGGGTCCCAACGAGGGGTGATTGTGATGTCCCACATCGCTCGGGTAGAGGTCTGGGGATGTACTTATATGTGTAGTGTTGTCTCCAATTGGTATGAGACCTTTTGGGAGGAGCCCAAGAGCAAAATTGTGCGGACTGGGCCCAGAGCGGATGATATCATACCAAGTGTTGGAGCGGGGTGTTACAATTGGTATCAGAGCCAGAGCCCGGCCGAAATTAAGTGTGGGAGCATGCACATCACCCGTGTGTCGCCAGCGAGGACGCTGGGTCCCAAGGGGGGGTGATTGTGATGTCCCACATTGCCCGGGTAGAGGTCTGGGGATGTACTTATATGTGCAGTGTTGTCTTCAATTGGTATGAGGCCTTTTGGGAAGAGCCCAAGAGCAAAACCATGCGGGCTGAGCCTAGAGCGGACAATATCATACCAAGTGTTGGAGTGGGGTGTTACAATTGGTATCAGAGCCAGAGCCCGGCCGTAATTAAGTGTAGGAGCATGCACATCACCTGTGGGTTGCTAGCGAGGATGCTGGGTCTCAAGGGGGGTGATTGTGATGTCCCACATCGCCCAGGTAGAGGTCTGAGGATGTACTTATATGTGTAGTGTTGCCTCTAATTGGTATGAGGCCTTTTGGGAGGAGCCCAAGAGCAAAACCATGCGGGCTGAGCCCAGAGCGGACAATATCATACCAAGTGTTGGAGCGGGGTGTTACAGAAGAATAACACCAAAGGGTTTTGTAGGTATAAACTTTTCCCTCCAAATCCTTTCTTTTCTCTTCAAGATGTCAACCCAAACACATATAGTACTATTCTTTATTTTCTTTTCTCCCTAAATCCTTTCAAATTTTTCCTACCAAACGAAGCCTTGGATTAACTAAAGAGAAAAAAAAAAAGAAATGATAACATTAGTTATGAGAGAAAAGAAAAGAAAGGAAAATATAACAATGTTTAAAATTGATGTTTGGATAAATTATGATGAAAAAGAAAAGAAAGGATAGTATTTTTGTTTGGATAGGAATAGCATAAAAAAAGGAAAGAAACCGTTATAACCAATTTACTGTTATAGCTTAATAACCAAATGTCTTCAATTTCTATTCACAAAATATTAAGGTTATATTTGGTATTATAAAAATATTACTTAAGTGTTATCATTTCTCTCCAAATATTTTCATTTTCGGGAGGATAATATTTAAGGGATTTGAAGGGATAAGGAGTGATAAGCTATCCCTCCAAATCTTTTATTTTCTCTCCTCATTAACAAACCAAACATGAAAAACCCTATCCTTTATTTTCTTTTCTTTTCTTATCCTTCCAATTCTCTCAATCCAAACGAAGCCTAAAGGAATGGAATGACCATTCCAATTTCCATAGCTTTAGTAATGGAATGATATTCCCAAGAATGAAATTTCATTCATAGAAAATAGTCATTCTCATTCATTATATTGTACCAAACAAAAGAATGGAATGAATGATCATTCTATTCTCATTACTAAAAGTCATTATATCTCGTTATAAAAGAAATACATATTACGATTTTTTATATTATTTTATGTGTTTTTAATTGCATTTTTTTTTAAAAAATGTAGAGTTTTAATATTAATGACACAAATTTCATTAACAATTTTAAGTGCTCCACACATAAAAATATTAAAGTAATGTAATAAGAGTATCTTGTACAAAAAAATATTTTTAATAATTGACTAATATATTTAAATATTTATCACATTTCAAAATAGGATTAATTTTTTAAAAAATATTTGTATAATTTATTTAGGGTTAAGTACTCAAAACACCCCTCTAGTATAGATATTGTGCATATAACACCTATTAGTTTCAAAATGTGTGTATTAACACCAATTGTTTTGGGACAAGTGCTTAAAACACCCTTGTAATATAGATATAGTGCATATAACACCCATTAGTTTTAAACCGTGCGTTTTGACAACTACATTTTTTGGATAAGTGCTTAAACCCTGTAATATAAATATTGTGTTTATAACACTTATTAGTTTAAAAATGTGTATATATATTTTTTTGAAGTAAGTTTTATATATAATATCAAAGAAAAAGACTAAGTCATACAAATAAAAATGTGTGTATTGACACCTATGTTATTATGAATTACTCAAATTATATATATATTTTTAGTTTCATGAGTTTCTAAATTAAAATTAATTATCTATTTTTTGTATTCATGTGTTTTTATAAGGGGCAATCCTTGATTTTTAACATTAAAAATTCAAAAAATACGATGCCAACAATTATTTTGGTATTAATTAAACAAACATTTTTTGTTTTTGTTTTTTTGGTAATTAAAACCACCTAGTTTCTCAAATAAGTTGGTAAAAAATTATTTACTATCATGTTTTTTTTGTTTCAACAATTTAAAATATATATACAAAAAAAATGGGGTCAATACAATCTATGGTGGAGATCGTGAAAAAACACAACAAAAAATAACTTCAATAAATATATATATATATATATTTTAAAGTTAACTTCAATAAATATTTTATTTTTACTTTTTTTTCTAAAATAAAAAATAAATGTGTCAATTGCTCCAGAATTGTTTGAGCTTTTAATCCCCTAAACTATTCATACAGGGCGTTTAACCCCCTATGGTTCTTCTTCCCCCCAAACCTTTGAATATAGTGCGAATTGGGGGCAATTCGCACTATATTCAAAGGTTTAAGGGGAAGTAGAACCACATGAGTGTTATACGAATTATATGGATACCATAGGGGATTAAAAGTTGACGACCTATTTATTTATTTATAATGTAGATTTTAAATTATGTGCAAAGTACCAATAATAGTTAAAAAATAGAAGGTGACCGAAACTTAATTGCTAATGAATTATCGTTTCATGATTGATTATTAAAATAATTTTTTTATTATATAATTTTATAAGTGAACAAAATTACCGTTTAACTCAATTAACACATTTGTCACACTCTAATATGAGGAGGATTAAAAGGACGACATTATGTAAAGATAATTTTTCTCTTAGAACGAACTCGAAAAAAAAATTATATTTTAAATTATAAAGGATAAAAATAAAAGAAAGTATGAAAAGAAAAAGATAAGGAAACAAATAAAGTACAAGAGGGCCCGCAATTTATAATTGGGATTTTTTGAACTATTTTAAATAGATTTTGATATTAGTTCATTTTTTAAAAATCATTTGAGATTGTCCCATTTTTATAAATTCTGCTAGTCAACCTTATCCAAAAAGAATATATTGTCTATATTCCAAAACTGACCTCAAATATTTACCCTATCTCTATCTTTTTACCTTAGTAATCCATTCATCTTGAAATTCCAAAACTCTTCAAGAAAAGTAATTTCAGATTATGATTATTTATTTTTGTTTTTTTGTGCAAACATTTATATATATATATATATATCACATCCACCAGTTTCATTGCTTTGACCATATCTGTAGCTGCATCTAAGTGTTTGTTTGGTAGAGGGAGTGGTGCCATTTTTTTGGGTTTGGTTTGAAAATTTTGCACCACTCCATGTTTGGCATGTATGGTATTGGAGCAATATTGTTTGAATAGTGTCAAACCATTGGACCCAAATCCATCATTTTTGACACCATCTCAATAGATAGTTTGGTTGGAGTTGGGTTGGTTTTCTCAGACCAAAACTATTCTTTAACCAAACCAATTCAATTTGGTGTACCATTGTTTAACCCAAATCAATTCATTTATAATATTATATATATATATAAATTCAAAAAATAAAATATTTATGAAAAAATAAAATATTTCAAAAAAAACAAACGAAAAAATATATTTCATAAAAAATAAAATATTTTGGGAAAACAAATATTTTTAGAAAAAATAAAAATATAATAAAAATATATTTATTATTTTTTAAAAAATATACAAATTATATGTATTTTTACTGAAATCTTTTATTTTTTCAAAATATTTTATTTATTTGAAATATCTTATATAAAATATTTTATCTATAAATATTTTGAAAAAATAGAATATTTATGAAAAATTAAATATTTATATATTTTATTTTTTTAAAACATATATATTTACAAAATGTTATTTTAAATAAATAAAATGTCAAACTATTCCAAGTTACCAAATATGATTGGTTTCAGAATTTCAGCTCATACCAACTCTACCAAACATGGTTTGGTTTTTCAGTTTCACTTTTTCTCACACCAAAACCATCTGCACCAAACATAGTTTCAGTTCAGAATAAAACCACACCAACTCCAACTAACCCAACTCCAACCAAACCAAAGCCAAAAATCAACACCACACCGTCTACCAAACAAGCACTAAATCACTTACCTTGCACTGGTCAGAGATCAATGTCAATGAAGATAGAGTTATCCTAGGAGCGCCAAATCTTCTACCATCTCCTTAAAAATATTTTGAGCCTTACTCATTTTCTCAGCATCACATAGCCCAGGAAACTAAGGGCCCGTTTGGTAGGCTGTTCGGTCTGGTCTTATCTGGTCTAGTCTGGTCTTATCTGATCTGGTGTGGTTTGGTCTTATCTGGATGGTGTTCTAAAAGTCTGTTTGGTAAAGCTATCTGGTCTTATTCAAGTTGTTTGGTCTTATGTTTGGAAAATAATACAAAAAATAAAAAAATAATATATAAAATTCAAAAAATATATTAAGTATGAAAAATATATAAAATTTGAAAAAATATAAAAAAATTGAAATTAATATAAGAAATTCAAAAACAATATATATTTCAAATTTTATAAATTATTTCGAATTTTTATATTATTTTTTGAATTTTATATATTATTTTTGATTTTTTATATTATTTTCAAATTTTTTATATTTTCTCAAATATATATATATCTAATTTTGTATATTATTTTTTCAAATTTTATACATTATTTCAATTTTTTTATATTATTTTTCAAAACTTATATATTATTTTTTAAATTATATATATATTTAAAATTTTATATATTAATTTTTATTTTTATATATTGTTTTCGAATTTAATACATTATTTTTAAAAAATTATATTATTTTTCAAATTTTATATATTATTTTCGAATTTTATACATTATTTTTGATTTTTTCTATTATTTTTGAATTTTTTTTATTTTCCCAAATTTTAAATATATTTTTTGCATTTTATATATTAAATTTGAATTTTATATATATATTTCAAATTTTATACATTAGTTCAATTTTTTTATGTTATTTTTTTAATTTTATATATTATTTTCAAATTATATATATTTTTGATATTTTATGGTCCCATGTGTTAAGACAATTATATATAAGACCACTTGAGACCATTTGAAACCATCATTTTTGGTTGTGTCAAATTACCCCTTTTGATCCCAAGTGATCCTTGTTTTTTTAGAACCGTATTGCCAAACAATATTCGGTCCCAAAAAAAACCATTATAAGACCGGATTACATGGGACCGGACCGCGAACCAAATATGGTCCAAGTAGAGTAGGTACAATACCAAAACTTTTCATCTCCCCAAACATTAACTGTGCCCTACGGTGGTGATGAAATTGAGAGATGTGATATATATATATATATATATATATATATATATATATATATATATATATTTGCACAGAAATATAAAAATAAATAACTCATATTCTAAGATTATTATACTTTGAGGAGTTTAATGTGCATAGGAATCCCAATATGAATGGATCACTAAAGCAACAGAGAAATAGAGAGTTAGGGTTCCTTTAAGTGGGAAAGGGAGAAATAAAGGCCACCCGAAAGAGATTGGGATAAGGTAAATATTTCTCGGGGTAATTTTGGAATATAAATAAAATATCTCTTAAGGCAATGTTGACTGTTACTTGACTAACAAAAATTATTAAAAAATGGGATCAATGTCAAAAGTTTTTTTTTTAGAAAAGGACTGACGTAAAAAATTATAAAAAAAAAAAAAAAAAAAAAAATTTAGAATTAGAGTTCGACTAGGAACTATCTTATGTTACGTTTTTTAGGGTTTTGCACTCAAATGCGCGCACACATATATATACATATACACACACTCCATATAATCACACAACAAACACAATCTCCATCTCTGTAATCCCTCTCCAATATCCTCTCTCACACGCTCGCATACACATAGAAAAACACACAGTTTATTGTTTCTGAAACCAAAACATGGCGTATAAGACAGCCGGTCCCTCTGAGATCCTCGCGATCACCGGTTCCTTCATCACCGATCCAGACATACGTCTTGCGAAGAAGAAGTGGATATGGCCGGGCCAAAAGTGCATCAGAGTGGACCTAACTCCGGTCAACTACACCTTCGAGGTGCAAGCCATGAGTGCCGAGAAGCTCCCCTTCATCCTTCCCGCGGTTTTCACCATCGGCCCGCGGACGGAGTGCAATGAGAGCATGCTCAAGTACGCCAGGCTCATGTCTCCCCACCATAAGCTCTCTAACCATGTCAAAGAGCTCGTCCAGGGTGTCATCGAGGGCGAGACCCGCGTGCTCGCTGCCTCCATGACCATGGAGGAGATTTTTCGGGGTACCAAGTCTTTTAAGCAAGAAGTTTTCGATAAAGTTCAGCTCGAGCTCGACCAGTTCGGCCTTCGCATCTATAATGCCAATGTCAAACAACTTGTCGATGTTCCGGGCCATGAGTACTTCTCCTACTTAGGCCAGAAGACTCAGATGGAGGCTGCCAATCAAGCCAAGGCAAGTATATATATATATATATATATAGTTTCTTCTCCCTCCTTTTCGTTCAATATTTCTATTTGTTAGGGTTAGGGTATTATTGTTCAATATATATTTGTTAGGGTTAGGGTTTGAAACCAAAAATTGAACATAGCAACTATTGAAGTGGGTAGAAGGTTTTTTGGCTTTTGCTTTGACTCATTAATAATGGGAAGCAAATATATATACTTATATGTATTAAGTTAATTTGATAAAAAGGATTTGTAATTGTTTAGGAATATGACAGTAGTGACTACGGAATGGATGAGAAGGGATTGGGTTATGATTCTAAAACTCTGGAAGAAACATGGCTTGACTTGGCCCTAATACATATTTTTTTTTTGAAAAAATAAGCAATTGTATAGAAAAAAAGGAGTCAATACCTTCTTCTTCATTATTTTCTGGTTACTGTTGATTTTCACAAATTGATAATATTTAATGTCTACTGCATCCTATTTATTCAATATATATCGAGTAATGGCAATTTGTAGGAAGGCAATTTAATCGAAAGTTGTTGCAGACTGCACAAATTTGTTATTAGAAATTAAAAATTCACGTCGGAGCTGTGGTCATTGTGGGATCGATAACAGTGATATTGCCTCTTTCGTGGTTAACAACATTATGATGAGAACAACTTGAGGATAAAAAATAGTGTATATTCTAGTTCTTTTCTTCTTCATTTTGAATTTGTATTTTTTAAATCTTTTTTGGGAGAGAGTTGAAAAACTGAGGGTATTTCTTTATTATGATGTTCAATCCTTCTACTACTATTATTATTATGTACTTTTGTGAATTTTTCTTAGGAGTTCAATGGGGGAACTTCAGAAATTATCTGAACTACACTACAAAAACTACAGAATAGTGCCATGGACTGCTCCCAATGGGGCTCCGTGTCTTGTAACATGTATATATATGTGTGTGTGTGTGCATGTGAATGTATTGGGAAGGCGGTTTTAACTTTTAAGGGAGTTGCTATAGGTTTACTTAACATACATTAGAGAAAAAATATGATTTTTTTGCTGATGAACTTGTTGCAACCTTGATCCTTGAGTCTCATATTGCTTCCATCTGGATGTTGTATGGTTTTCTCTATCTACTTTATCCCACAAATTAATTCGAAAAAAGAAAAGAAAACTGTTTTTGAAACCATCTGATGTAACACAATGGGTAATACGCTTTTATGTTTGGGAGCACCCTATGCATGATAAAGAAATAGTTGCATGTTTTAATTTTTCTCCAATCCCAACGTCAAGGCACTGATAGAGTGCTTAGAATCTTCATCATTGTTTTTCATTCTAGATTGCGCTATTTATTTTATGTTTTTTCAATTATTGTTCTTATACATTGGGTAATGCAGTTCATGAAATTTATGATTTTAACAACTATTTGCTTGAATTGTCTATAGATTGATGTAGAGGAAGCAAAGAAGAAGGGTGAGATTGGTGCAAAGGAACGAAGAGGGCTGACAGCTCAGAATGCGGCTAAGATTGACGCTGAGACAAAGATTATATCGACACAGAGGGAAGGAGAAGGTAAGAAGGAGGAAGTGAGGGTGAAGAGTGAAGTGCAGATATATCAGAACCAAAAGGAGGCTGATGTGGCTCAGGCTAATGCCAAGTTGTTGGCTCAGAAGGCGGATTGGGCTATGAACGCGCAGTTGGCAGAGGTGGAGGCGCAAAAGGCAGTGGCTTTAAGGGAGGCTGAATTGCAGAAAGAGTTGGAGGCAAAGAATGCTTTGACTCGAACCGAGAAACTCAAGGCAGAGCTGCTGAGTAAGGCCAGTGTGGACTATGACATTCAGGTATGTATGCAGCCCTATCTATATGCATCATCATAGTTGCTTAGCTAGTATTTTTATGAAATAGTACATATGTATATATATATTGTTGCTTTAGTAAGATCAAAGTAATTTTTTTATGAAAACACCCACTGGTTTCTAGCTAATGCACATGCATCTTTGCCCCTTTCTTTTTCCTATTCTTCTTTTTCTATTTTTTTTTTTTATAAAAATAAATAAGTTGAATTTCCATAAAAAATTGGCTAAAAAATAAAATCAGCATTGTTTTTTTTAGGTAGTTCAATACACACACTCCCCACATGAGCCATTAGACTACAAGGTCTTTGGTATCAACACTGTTAGCCATTAGAATTTAATTCTATTTGAATTCTCTATTTGAATTCCGTCGACTTGAATGTAGTTAATTCGCAATTCACAAAATCTTTCATGTAATTTTCATAAGAGCACATTTATTTAATATTATTATTTTTGAATAGTAAGAAACTCACACACTATAAATTCACAATGCTAAGATGCTCGAACTCCTCACCTCTCCAATTGGGGGTAGTGGGGTAGTGAGGTTATACCATTGCACTTACGCAAACATCACAATGGGAAAATATGATCTTTTATGAAAATGTTGACACCTATATTTTAATGTTGCTAATATATCATTTTTACATACACATGTATATATATAGGTGCAAGGTGCAAATTCAGAGTTGTACAAGAAACAGAAAGCGGCAGAAGCAGTTTACTACGAGAAGCAAAAGCAAGCGGATGCACAGAAAGCGAATGCAGATGCCATATTCTATGCTCGCCAAAAGGCTGCTGACGGTGAACTCTATGCAAAGCAGAAGGAAGCTGAAGGGATCACTGCAATCGCGAAAGCGCAAGGTGTTTACTTGAGCACCCTCATGAAAGAACTCAGTGGAAACTATGGAGCAGTCAGAGACTACATGATGGTTAATAATGGTATGTTCCAAGAAATTGCCAAGATCAATGCTGATGGCGTGCGTGGACTGCAGCCTAAGATCAGCATTTGGTCCGGGGCCAATGGTGGTGCTGAGGGCAGTAGTGGTGGAGCCATGAATGACGTTGCCGGGGTCTACAAGATGTTGCCGCCGTTGTTCCAGACGGTTCAAGAGCAGACTGGGATGCTTCCACCAGCTTGGCTAGGCACATTGCCTGATTCCAAGAACTCCACCTCTTCTTAAGTAGAGTAGTAGTTGTTAATTTCTTATTTTAGATTTTGGATTTAGATCAAGTAGGACGAATTTATTTGGTTATGCTTTTATTTTATTAGTTGGGATACAAATATTTAGGACTTTTCATATGAAGGTTTTTGTTTTATGAACTGTATTGTTAATATATATTTTTACTAGGTTTGGAACACTTGACATGTGCTCTTCTGAATTTAGCAGAATTTATAACTTGTTTTTATTACTTATTACCAAAGGCCTAATAGTCAAGCGGTACCTGCTCTTACTCCCAAATGGAAGGACAATGGTTCGAGCCTCAGTGGAAGTGTCCGTGAGTATGCTTAACTTTCAAAAAATAAAAAAATCAAGAATAAAGGGTTTCACTACAAGAAATCAAAAGGTTCCATGCCAAGACAAGCCTTTATCTTTTGCACCCTTACTCAGGACGACTTATGTCAGGCCCCGTTATTCCTGAGACTCCAATCTGGAGAATCAACGAATCCTGAGGTATGACGTCACAGAAAATGACTACTAGAATCAATAACAACAACGACACACATGGAAAAAGAATGAAAATAAGGTATCCCATGTCACCTGAGTGATAGAAACTCAGTAATAAATTCTAACGAAACCTACTAGGGCCGAGGTAGTGGAAAAGAACACCAAAACCTCTACACAACCCCTTTCTAAAACCAACTGAGCCACCAAGCTCGAATAAGAATACAGAAAGTCATATGGTAGTGCCGAAATGATACAAAGGCACCACGAAAATAATAAATACACAGACTGAAAATACAACACAAGGGTATCTGCCAACAGCCTGGCTCCCAAGGGAAATAAAAGAATACACAAATATGACTACAGAAGGAGGAACAAAACTACCGTCCCAAATCACCCGTATCGTCGCCGTCAAGCATGCCGTGCTGCATCCACCTGCAACCTGTTGTGGGGGTGAGAAAAACCACGCGTTCACCATAATATCAAAACATCACACTCATAGTCGTCTAGAAAACGCTAACCATCCTGTGTGCATGCATCTATCCTAGGCCGGTCAGTAGTCTCATGTGGCACCCACGCCAAACAGAGACCCCAAAATAATCTCATCAACAACCTCCAATACACTACGGATATCATCAGTACCATAGATCAACGAAAATATAAACAACACATGTATACGTGTATATATATATATAACGTCCTGTAAATAACTAAGCCTGTCACCTAGGCCTATAGACAACCAATCTGAACTCCACTCTCATCTAGAGATACAATAAGGACTAACTATCTACCATACCGTGCACCTAGCACGCTGCTCAAGGTTCCTAGGAAGTAAATAGATCACTCACTAGGACTACCGAAAGTGAATCATCATAACCAAGCCCACAACTCGATCATCGCTCATAACTAGCATCGCTATCAAATCATTTCTAGAAAGAAAGTCGTTCTCACATTTTCTATCTTTAATTCAGTTCTTCTACTTACGATAACCAGTGAACCAACCCGTTCACTCAAATAAAGATAAAAAGGGAAGATACTATCCCCATACCGGATTCGGTAACCAATCGAACTATCTCTAACTCACACTGTCTATCTAGGCACTAGAAAAGGTTATTGGAGTCATTTAGTCCCAAACAGATGCCATGGTCCTCGGATTTTTAAAGAAAAATGCTGAACCCTGAAGAATTTAACCGATTTTTAAGAAAAATTTAGGACCCGGTCAAATCTATTTGGTTCCAACGCCTCCGAACCCAACCGAAACGACAAGAATCATACTAGGTGTGTATAACTCAACATCACAAGTCCGAGCTCAAACCCAAGGAATCACTATATGAGAAAGAAGACTAGAGTTCAAAGCGGTAACCATTTTAAAATCACTTTTAAACTTCTTTCAAATCCGGTCCTAAGACGTTTAACATTTATTTAAAATTTATAAAATAATCCTGAAAGAATGCCCAAACAAAACCGGGCACAAGAAGGAATCCCAGACAACAAGCTAGGAGAAACCTGGATATGACGACCTCTAACGATGCCGAGATCTCGGAAATAACATCAAGATCTCTAGAATAGGGGGCAACTCATGCCCTAATTCACCGATTTTACAAAACAATTTCAAATGGAATTTTCTGAAATTTCTTTCAAAAACGGATTTCTACCGATACTCCTGATACTGAGAATTCAAAACATATTTTATAAAACAGGTATTTAAACTTCTGTCTTTCCAAAAATAGGTAACAAGTCTTGGGGTAAACAAAGAACACGTTTTATAAAAACATCCCCAAGCTTTAAGTTTTCAAAACTTTTAATATTTGATTCCAAAAATCCGAACCATAACCAAGGTTTCAAGAACGGGACAAACCATGCCCAGAGTTCACTAACATCTTGGCTTTTGTAATTTTGAGCGATAAGCTCAAAATTACAAAAGCCAAGGGAACATGGTCAAACTAATGAGCTTTATCCGACCTTTACCCGAACAATACTCCACACTACCGGAGAGATCTATCAATCATCCTGTGATGATACTAATCACCAATCACAAAGGCCTATGTGGCCAATATCACAATTTTAACTAAGTCTCAATATATTGCTACCCAGCTCAACTAGAGCCTAACATACGGGGAACCCTTACACCCCAATGTCACTTTCACTTTTCACCTTTTAATTTTAAGTTCTTACGATTTCCTTTACATTAGGAAATTCACAATTTTCATTATAATTTAACCACGGTTAAAATATCAATCACAAACACCGCGATCTCGCGCCCAAGAGAAGAATACAAATCTCTAATTAAAATTCAGACATAACCTACTCAATATCAATAAGCAATAATAACAGATAATCTTAACAGATAAACACATGTCAAATAAATGCTCAATATGAATGTCAATGCAACTCCAGTGCAACCCTAACTGTATGAGGGTTAAATAAATATCCAGGAATCCCAAACCGTTCACTGATGTGGCAACAAACCCACAACATGAAGGGTGGGTGTCGCCAAATAGAGTACGGAGACCACAAGTCCGTCCGGAACCGGCAAGTGAGGCCTAAGCCCTCAGCCCCCGATGTCTAGAGATTTGAGAGTTACTAGCTCCCTGGGTGCTAGACCACCCCCTGGCCATTTGTTGCGACTATCCAAACGGTCCATACATGTTCATGATATAACTGAGGCATGCAATTCACACCGAAACAATATATATACCATGGTGTTGTATGAATGCAAAATGCCTCCACATGAATGCAATATACTCAATAAAGCAGCATAAAAGCCAAACAATCTCATACAAAGCATGCTTTTAATTTAATTTTCAATAATTATTCTCAAATTAGTCCACCTCAGGGACAATTAGACAATTTAAATTTGCAATTTAATTTCTTTATAATTTACGAGAAAATCAATAAAGAGGGAACTAGAACTAGGTCTAAGTTTTGACGTCCCTCGTCCTCGTGGATCCCCTAACATATTTTTAATTTCAATAAAATATAAATAATAGGGGAAAATCAATTAACCAGATCTACGTCCACATACACCTTCTATAAACCTATTTCGAACTCAAGGGGTACTAAACCGCCTATATCGATTTAATTTAAATATGTTTATAATTATTTTAACTTCTCCGAGAAATAAAATCTATTTAATTTCTCATGGGAAATCATTTATTTAATTGTTTTTGAAGTATTTCTATTTTCGACATCATTTAATTCAATTATGGGTATTTTATAAATTCCTAGATTTACGTCTTATCACTAGGAATTTAATTAAACATTTTTATTTACCCATAAACATGCAATGAAGATGTATTAACGTTTTTTACGCACTATTAGTGAGTGTCAAATATGCATATATATAAGAATATATATATGTAAAATTCCCACCTATTTTAATTGCTTATAAACAGTCCCGCCATGAATAGTGTCGACGCTCGAATATAGAGCCCGCTAACCAAAGTCGCCCAAAAATTATTTCGAATATACCGAAACGTCCGTCTAGACGACCTATACGATATATACGAAGCCTATTAACAATTAGTTAATAAATTTGAACAAATCTAATGAAAACCAAACCGAAAAATCGTACCTATAATACGAAATTTCCAGTAAACCGTTCAATGGTTTCGCACTAAATTCGGATATATCGTGTACGACAACGAGAGCAAGCTATCCTCAAAGTTTCACGCAAAACAAAGCACGAATCGTCATTGAGTCGACCTAACTCGGTCTGGCCGAACTCGCCACTGTTCACCACTAGTCATCTCGCGCCACAACGACACGAACCACCACCACCACCATGCCGTCGCGCATCTGCTCGCGATGCCATCACCACCAGTTCATCGTCGCCGACGACCACCAGACCCACGACTGAAACCCTAACTCGCCGCCGAAACCCTCTCCAAAATATGTCATCTACAATCGCAACCACCTCGCGCCACCACCGCGCTATCGCGCACCACCAGCGAACCTAGTCGCCGCTGTCACCAGCCCTAGCTGAACCCTAGGTTGCAAACCACCGCTGCACCGTCAGTCGTCGTCAGTTCCAGCCGACGACCTCGCGCGAACCCTCTATTTCTCTGCTCCGACTTCTCTCTCTCTCTAGCCGCGAATTTGGTGGCAAAGTGAAAAATGATATGGTCGGTTGTTGCAAGGAGAAAGAACGAGAAAATGAAGCCTGATTGTGGGTCGCGTGAAGAAGAAATGATGCGTCGTTTATCTCTCAGCCACACATTCGTTATCCAACATGTACATATATATAATTTCCATATATATATATATTAATAATTATTATTACACATTTTTAATTATTATGTAATAATAATAACCCAAAATCTCTAATGCAATACTCGATGCTAAAACAATAATCGTAAAATCCCGGTTAATGAAAAGGCCAAGAAAATACCGGATCAAATCCTCGCAATGAAACGACTCAAAAACCCTCCGAGTCGAGTATCGAACAAAAACAAAATACTTAATCCCCTTTTAATAATAAATGGAACATTATCTGAAAAATCCCTAAACGAATACACGAATACCCTGAATATCGACGAATGCTAAATAACTCAAATAATCCGTAATAAATACCTGAAAACCTCGAAATAAAATCACACGAACTCGAAAAATAAACGGGATACCCAATAATCCCAAAAATATATCGGGAGCCTCCAAATAATAACGCATGAACACGTGACGTCAACTAAATAATATAAGCCCAAATAAAGACTCCCAGTTACGAAACCAATCACTGAAACCCCAAATAAAGTCTAAACTCATCGAGGCTCCTAAAATCACTAGTTGTAGCCCAGTCAATGCACTAAACGCAATCGTTGAAACTAAACCGCGTAGTCCATAACAATAAAGCCCATGAACCAACACACTAAATGCCGAACTCGCATAGCTGAGTCAAAACCTTTAACATCGGTCAACAAAACGTACCGCCACCCAGTCGAAGCACTAAAAGTCGAACGTCTAAACGAATCTACATAATCGGCACTAAAGCCCACGTAAACCTCTAGCCACGTCCGAAACACGAAACATCAGTTCAAGTAGTGTAATCACCAAAGAAACCCCACGAAGTCACCGAAGAGACAATTGCAGGGTCCTGCTGTCGAATCCAAAAGTCACGTCAACATTTCACCAAGTCAGAAACAATACTGTCACGTCAAGTCATGTAATAGCCAAAGAAAGTCCACGAAGTCATCGAGGAGAAATCGCAATGTCGTCCAGTCAAGTGTAGACGTAAACGCGAAAAATTTATACTTGAAACACCAAGGATAACCATGATGTCATGAACAAGTGACGTCACAACCGAAATTAAATCGAAAAAATAATTCCAAGAAATTGGGAAAATAACATGGGGTGTTACAACTTATGATAATGTGTTTTTTGTTCTGGCTATGAAACTAGATATCATTTTTTTTCAATGTCCAGTCACAACTAGAAGATGGTTTTCTATCAAGTCCAAAGGTCGATTGAGGTGTCCTTACTTCTTTTGGAATGAACTCCTTTCTTGGACTTATGGTTTGAAGGACAAGAGCTTACACTCTCTTATTGGCAAATGGTGTCTTTCTTCTTCTATTAACATCTTTTGGTGTGAAAGAAACATGATCATGGGGTATTATACTGGCACTCAGAGGACTGAATCTCAGCTTCAATCTGAAATCTTTGACACAGTTAGATTCACGTCCAACTGATAATGTGGCTATGGCTTAAGCTCGGGACCTCCCATATTCCATCTTCCTTTAGCATGGTTTCTCTTTTAGTCTTGGGAGCCTCCTTCATTTTATGGTGTTTCTCTCTCAGTAGGCAGATTGTTTGTTGTTGGAGCTTTTAGTTTTCTTGTCCCTCATTTCTGTAAGTTTAAGTTTTGGAGTTGGCTTTGGTTGTTTAAGGGCTTTAGTAGAATCTTTAGCGGTTAAAAGTTTTTTTAGGATATAATGACTACCTTAAAATAGAAAAAAAACTTCTTGTACACTAAATTTTTGTCATTAATTATAAATCAATAAATCAAATTTTTTTAGTGTTTGCAAGTACTTCGTAGAAATATTAAGGTGGCAATGTCCTCCACTTGTTAGATTTTAAGAAAATTCCACTAGTTATCACTGAGTGAGTCAAAACGTGCATTCTATCTCACTCGAGTTTGGTCCAGTTGAGATCCAACAGACCGGATCAAATCTGATACAAAATTGGGCCCTATCAATCATATTTAGGGTGACAATGGAGTGGGTATGAAACGGGTTCGCCTATATCCATTCCCGCCCCGTTTAATTTTTTTAAATACCATACCCTTAACGGTTTTGTTACGGGTGACTAGTGCTAAATATTGTCTATTTTAAGCCCATATCTTGCTATTGTTACGTCTTTACATTCCATTATTTTATATTTTTATGTCGTTCGTGTGTTTAAGTGTGTTTCAGGAGCTTAATGAAGATTACGAGTTAACTTTGATGAATTAACTAGAAAAGTGCTGTATCTATCCAAAGAGAGAGGAAAATAGGTGTTTTCAAGAGAAAAGTGTCTCACAAAGGGCAAAAACGTTATTTTTTTGAGCCGCAACTTCAAAAATTATTCTAATAGAGTCGAGGGGGTTCAAATGAAACTAATCCCAAGAAAAATTGGTTCCAAAGGTTTTGTTATGTCTGAGCTACGCCTCCAGCAACAAAAAGTGGCTAAAAAGTGTTGTTTTGACGCCTGGACTGCACGTGGGCATTTTGGCCCTACGCCCCAAGCGTAGGGGTCTAGCGGATTAAGATGCTGAAAATTCCAGTTTGGACCCCGACTTATTTTTCCTTTGTGGCGGCTGTGAATTTACACCTCGATAAATGTGACATACATATATACATCAGAATATATGGTTTCCCTCGGCTTTGTCTATAAATACCAAGCTTTGCTATAGAGTTTGGGAGCTTCCATACACATATAATTTTCAGAGCAGCCTCTGGAGATTCATTCAAGGAGAAGAAGGCCATGGAGGGCGTGTCTACATCAACGATGTAGTCTCCTTCTACCATGAACAACTAATTCGGTATCTAGGGTTTTCTAGCAAAACCCTAGCCATGTAATGTAGTTCTTAATTTGTTTTCAATTGTAACGAGGGGAAACTGTGACCATACTGTGATGATTGATTGTAGATGTGTGATCGTTTTTATTCTTGACACAAGATTATATATTTGTTTTTAATTCTTGTCTTAGATTGAATGAATATATCTTCTTACACAATCATGTTATCATAAACATAGTGTGATTTTCTACATCAATGGTGCTTAACACTTGAAACCCTAGGTTTACACAGGCCATGCCTCGGCGAGATGATATAGACTTGTTTTAGTTTAATTTAATGTTGTAGGAGTATATTAGAGGAAAGTAATTTGCATGCACTAGTCATATTTTGTCCGGAGATAGGTTGTAGAGAATCCGATTAATATTATCATTTTTAGGGACGTATTCGACTATTTGCGGTATGGCCTAATTCACAGTTATGGATCGCCCTCTTGCAATTGAGCAAGTAGAGAGTTATGTTATATGGTTAGTGGTGAAGTATGAAAACCCTATATTTTATTTCTATTGTTCTTTTCTTAATATATCTTTACTTGCTTTCTTAATTAATTAGTTAATCGATCACAACCAACAAATCATACTTTTATCCCAATTTAAGAGTATTATTTTACGAGAATTCAGAATACGACTTAGTCTTTGTGGGATCGATAACATTTCTCAAGCCAAACTATACTATAATACGATTCGTGCGCTTGCGATAGGTAAAACCTAAGCCGTTCTAAAGGGTTGTTCTTAACACTTATTTTTAATACCCTTGGGCGGATATCAACGGGTTATATTTTCATAAACCATACCCGCTCTATTAACATTTTACAAAACTCGTGTCCGCCTCGCCCTGCCCCATGAACACTTGATTATTAGTGCCATCTTCATCATCGACAAAATAGTTTGGTGCACAAAAATTCAAAAATAATAATAAAATCCTAAATACATATTAAAAAATTCAAAGAAAAAAATAATAACCTATGAAATTCTTTCAAATCATCCAACATTCGAATTCAAATTCTCTCTCTATTTCTCTTTTTTGTTTGTATATATTCAGTTACTCAATTCACCTTAGTCTGATATGTCAAATTATATGAAAAACGAATGAGTAATAACTAATAAAGTATTTAGGATTTCATAAAAGGTCTTATGTATGTATATATATAACTATAAACAGGTAAAAAAAAATTAAAGTTAATCTAAACAGGGCGGGTATAATCAATATCCGTCCCCGCCTCATAACCCTTGACGGGTTCAATTTATTTTACCAAACTCGTCCCTACGAAATAAAAGACATTTCCAAACCCTTAAATAAAGGGCTGGAACGGGGCGGATCTCCAATGGGGTAGTACAAATTGCCATCCCTAATCATATTGGACCCCACCATAATCAAACACCAAATTTGATTCAGTTCGTTAGATCTCACTGGACCGAAGTCCAGTGAAAGACAAACTGGACCTGATTTCTTTCTTATGTAAAAATGTTTTGTAGTAATTTGGATCCGGCGGTATCTCTCTCCTGAATAGGATGTATACATCATTACAAAGATGTACTCATACAGTTAGAATTTACATAGTTGACCATTACAAGATGTCTCATACAGTTAGAATTTTGATAGAGTTAAATTTTTTTAGATGAGATGTTTATCCACATTTGGATTGATGTGCAAGGAATTCAGAAGAAGAGGATCTTGTTCATATTTTTGAGGCTACGTAGTGTTTTGGAAGATTATTTTTTAATAAGAACTTGATGTGACATATGCCCAGTCGATGCTTCGGATTTGGGCGTGGATGCAAATGTGACTATGACTTTATTTAGCTGATAGAGTGAAGGGTAAGAATGTGAAAGAGAGGGGGAAAAATCGTCTCCGGACACCCTCTCAGGAGACGTACGGTGAGGGGTTCACTGGGAAAAAAATAAAAAATTTACTGCAAGGCTAGTTTAGGAAATTTACAACAATATATAATATATAATATACCTATATGTATATATCTATCTATATATAAAATCAGTCGAGACGAAAGAGATGAAACCGAACAAGATGTAGCCCCAAATTTTTTGAAAGCTCTCCCAAAATTTTCAATATTCGCTCCAAAATATTTCCCATCTTCAATAGTCCAGAGACGAATTTTGTTCTATTTAGAGAGCCCAGAAAGCAATCTTCTCTTCTTTATTTGAGAAGAGAAGTGCAGAAGTATTGGGCATGGACGATGATGTGATGCAGCGAGTATTCCAAGAAGGGGGTAGAGATTACTACCAACAACCCTCCACTTCTTCATCTTCTTCTCCTTCCATTCTCCAATCCCTCCCTCTCCATGTGGTATGCAACTCTCTCTCTCTCTCTCACTATATATATATATATATATATATATATATATATATATATATGTATCCATCATTCTTACCCGATAAAGATTTTGGGGTTTTTCCAATGCGGAAAATGTTTGATGGTCTATTCATTTTCAGTACAAATTGGGATAAATTTTCTGCTGGGTTTTCTTGTATGCTTATATATATATATATAGGTTTCTTGAACACTTCATATGTCTGATTCGCTATTCGAGGGAAAATTTTCTGCTAGGATTCTTATATGGTTATATATTGTATGACTTATTTATGTAGGGTTTTTGACCACTGAAAACGTTTGATTGGCTATTTGTTTTCTCACTGCAAATTTGGAAATTTGTCTGCAGGGTTTTGTTGTATGCTTATATATATATATAGGGAAAATTACACAAACCACCCCTGAACTATGACATAATTGCATGCGGTACCCCTTACGTTTCAATAATATCATAAACTACCCTTAAAACCACCTCCGTTGTAACACTTAGCCCCTTCCGTTAAAAGTCAACGACGGAAAATTTTCTTTTTGGTCAATAAAGCCTATTTTTGGAGTGAATTTCCAATTTTGCCCTTATATATGCATGTTCCAATTTAACCCTTACTTTTACATACAAAATTACTTTAATACCCTAACTTTTTTTACTAAATTGCCCTCACAATTTCATTTAAAAAAATATACAAATATTGTTTTTGTGAAAAATATATATTATGTTCCAAAATATGAATTTTTTTTTGCGAAAAAGTATATATTATGTTCTAAAATATGAATTTTTTCCGAAAAATAATTTTTTTGCAAAAATTATATATTATGTTCCAAAATATGAATTTTTCGGAAAAAAAAATTATATTTTGGAACATAATAAATATTTTTTTGCAAAAAACTATTTTTCAGAAAAAAAATCATATTTTGGAACATAATATATATTTTTCGCAAAAAAATTATTTTTCAAAAAAAAAATTCATATTTTGGAACATAATATATAATTTTTACAAAAAAATTATTTTTCGGAAAAAATTCATATTTTGGAACATAATATATATTTTTCACAAAAAAAATATTTTTCGTAAAAAAATCATATTTTGGAACATAATATATATTTTTCGCAAAAAAATTATTTTTCGGAAAAAATCATATTTTCCGAAATATATATATATTTTGAAATTTTTACTTTTTACGAAAAATATAATTTATAGAATCTTTTTATTTAAGTTTTTGGGGTTTAAACTAATATTGATGTTAATGGAATTTGCTAAAACATTGATGTTTGTGTTTTTTGGAACAAGCAATTTCAATTTTTATATTTTTTTAAATGAAATTGTGGGGGCAATTTGGTAAAAAAAGTTAGGGTATTTATGTAATTTTGTATGTAAAAGTATGGGTTAAATTGGAACATGCATATATAAGGGCAAAATTGGAAGTTCATTCCAAAAATAGGCTTTATTGACCAAAAGAAAATTTTCCGTCATTGACTGTTAACGGAAGGGGCTAAGTGTTACAACGGAGGTGGTTTTAAGGGTAGTTTATGATATTATTGAAATGTAAGGGGTAGTGCGTGCAATTATGTCAGAGTTTAGGGGTAATTTATGTAATTTTCCCATATATATATTTTTATATAAAGCAGTATTTCTATATGTATTCATCTGGACGGTTTCTATACGTGTTCTTGATCAGTGTTTGCACCTTAGTTACCCTTTTGTTGCCTTGTTGGCGGTGTATTAGGAGTATATCGTGTTAGACATGAGCATTGGCAAGCTAGTACTATGAATAATCTGACGCAATTGGTCCATTCAGCCATCTTTCCCAACTTGTTTTTCCCTTACCTTATTTATAAGTATAAAGGGGCATAACCCTGATGTCTAGCTTCAATGTCAGGAAGTTTTTACATAACCACGAATCATGCCAGTGTTTTTTATCATCTAAACTGATGACCAAAATTCTAAACCTTCTTTGAAAGCAACTACGCCTTTCATATCAGGACCCTTGACACGTCAAGTGGAATATCTTCTATCGTGAATTTGGATGCTGGTGTGAAACGCTTTTATGTACGGGTCATGCAATTAAAATTTGAAGTGTGTGATCTGAATTTTTATCTCTATGGCCTTACAACGGTGAGTTTTGGAATTCTGCAGTCCTTTGATCATGGATATTACTTGCTGATCAAATCTATTCAAGAGCTTAGAGAGAAAAAGGAGGGCCTTGTAACGGTCGGTATTGGTGGCCCAAGTGGGTCAGGTAAAACAAGGTATACATGATGTGTATAGTAACTATAGTTGTATTATATTGTTCTATATGGGGTTCAAAGTTATTGAAAATGTTTCGAGTACAAATAGCATTTGAAAACCTTGAGTTGTTATAACTAATCTTGTCAATTTAATGGTCCCTGAAGCTTAGCAGAGAAGATGGCGTCCGTGATTGGTTGTTCTGTTGTGTTGATGGAGAACTATCGTGTTGGAGCCGATGAAAGGAATGATTTGTTTTCAATAGATTTCAATGCTTTAGTCCAAAATCTTGAGGTATGCAGCTCATTCTCATTTTTGTTATCGTGACATTTAGCTATTTGTTTTCAATAATTTTATAGTACTTCAACAAGCCCCGAAAAGTTTTTTTCAACTTAATTGTCAAGTTGTGTAAGGTTATAGGTGTATTCTCAAATTCTGAAAAGGGGTTTTGTGTTTATATAGGATTTGATAAATGGTAGAGATACACTGACCCCAATCTTCGATTTTCAAGCAAAAAAACGTGTTGGTTCGAAACCAATAAAGAGTACTTCATCTGGGGTGGTAAGTGCGCATGCAAGTACTTTTTTTTTTCCTTTTGTTAAACTGTAGTCTTATTGATTTTTAACTTAAACTGTGTAGGTTATAGTTGATGGTACTTATGCTCTACATGCAAGATTGCGCTCTCTGTTGGATATTCGAGTGGCAGTGGTATTTTTTCCTTCTTGAATAATTAAGAGCTATATTATGGTTTTGTTGTTGGTTTTCTGAAATATCTAATGTTAAGGAACTATTTATATAATCTGCAGTAAAAGTTACATGTTACATGTTTTTATGGGTCAGGTTGGTGGGGTTCATTTTAGTCTTCTTTCCAAAGTGCAATATGATATTGGTGAATCTTGTTCTTTGGACTCCCTTATTGACATCATTTTCCCTTTGTTTAGAAAGCATATTGAACCAGATCTGCATCATGCACAGGTTGGTGTATAAATATCCTAGCTTCATAATTTTAGCTGCTGCTTGTTGATTTCTTCTATTTATCATGCATATCAGAATTAATAATAGTTTCGTTTCATCATTTAGAGAGCCAATATACAAGCTGAAATGCAAGAGTGAAGTCCGTAAGTATACCTTTACACCCATGTGTTACATCTGCTCTTCTATTTTCTCCAGTTACTTGCCTAGAAGATATTTGGAAATTCTAATTTTGATTCAAGAATTCGAGAAAGCCAGCATATTCTAGAGTCTGTATATGGTTAGATTCAACAGATGAGAAATAATCCTTTTTTTTTGTTAATTTTAGTTTTTTTCTGTTTTTCTTTATTATTTTTGTATGAAAAATAATAATTTGTTAGTTTATGTCAGGTTGAACTAGGTTGAATTCAATTAACACCGATAGGATTTGCATATCTTGGCTTGTTGGAGATCTAGTGGGTCATTGCCTTCTTCTCCAAGGGGTGTGAGGGATATCTGGAGATTGTACCCCATCAATTTTGTTTCTCTTAATCCCTCTTTCATGGCCATATATCTTTTCGGCTAAGGAAGGAGAAATCTTACTCTTGCTACATTAGTTTAATTTTCATTTAATTCGGGAAAATTGCGACATCCATCTACGGAGTTGTTCCCCATTCAGGAGTCACTTTTCGACATGAGATAGATCTTCCAAAGAACCAAGGCCTTTTTTGAAGCGAATTCATTTGCAATTCTTCCTGGCTTTGCCCTCGGGCCCAACCCCATCAAGTAAGTCCATGTTCGCCAGCTAAGAGAGGAAGTAGACAAAGGTTCACCAGCAAGAAAGTTCTCACTGGGAAAAGCTGAAGTGTCCAATGGTCTCAATCTCCTATGTTTTTGGGGAGCGGACCTTATTTTTCGTCTAGGTTTTGTTCCACACCTGTTTCTCTCTACTATAATCACTCACCCTCTTCATCAAGTCCGACTGGGGATGGGGTTCACCATTCTCTCATGGAGGTTAAGCGTGTCTTGTAGACGATTCATGAGATGCCTATTAATACGAGGATTGTCTTTATGGAGGGGAAGCGATGATACATGTTGGTAGGGGAACTTTTTATTTTTGGAAGAGGAAACGGGTATCTGATGTCTGATGAGGTTGTTTAATCTAGTGATGACTCTGAGTCATTGAGGGTTAAAGGCCTTCTGATGGGGAGGAGTTGCATTGAGGAACTTAATGGTCAACTGGGGGGAGGATTGGGTCTATAGGATGGGGGTTTGGCGGGAGGGGTTGCTTTGGGATCCTAGATGGTGTTAGTTGTGGGTGCTTCTTTAGTAGAGGGGGTTTTGGGGATAGGGGGCGGGGAAGGCTTAGAGGTGGAGGATGGGGAGCGTTATGGTGGTTCCCAGAGGCTTGTTCAACAACAGAAGGTTGGGATAAGTGCTAATGGGTGTGGTTTTGGAGGTTTCAGTACAACATAGGAGGATGGTGGGTTGACTAGCGCGATTTATTCTTGTTTGGGTTCACCCCTTTTCTCTGAGAGCTCAAAAGATCATTGGGCCTGGTAGAGGTTAACGATGCGGTGGTTAAAACTTAGCCTTTGATGTTGGGAAGTCCATTGGAGAAATGGGTTATTCTTGTTTTGTTTAGGGGGATGTGATTCTAATTGGGTGAGGGTTAACATTTTGGAAATGAGTGCAACCTTTAGGGTGGATGATAGAAAGGATCATTCGTGGATGGAGACGATGGAACTGTGGGGCAATCCTAGAAGAGGGGTTTGAAGAAGAAATCAGCTTGGAAAGATGAAAGGAAATGCGTAAACCTATATACGAAATCATCTTCTGGAGGGAGAAGGGGGCCCGGGAGGGTTACGGAGTAGAGGGCGGAGGAAGGTGGAGGGAATGTTCGGGGTCTTCATAACCTGAAAAAGAGCAAAGTAATGAAGGTTGCTCTGAATAGGTGGTATGTCTTTTGGAAACTAAATTGGAGGTGATGATGGTGAAGTTTGTTAAAAGTATTTGGTGGAATCGGTTCATTGAGTGGCATGTGTTAGATGTTATAGGTTCCTCGGGTGGGATTCTTGTTATATGTGGGATAAGAGGTGTATCTCGCTTTCCAAGGCGTGGTGTGGCCGGTTATCGGACACTTGCTCATTTGTATATCTGGAGCATGGGTTTTAGTGAATTTTTCTCTAGGGTGTACGGGTCGGTGGAGGACGGTGAGCGACACCTTAGTTGGAAGGAGGTGAGGGCCAGATGGTCTTCTCCGTGGTGTTTTGGTGGTGATTTCAATTTGGTATGGTTCCTTCTAGAGAGGTTTACCGACGGCTGGTGGACTAGGGTCATGGATCAGTGTTCTATGTTCATTGATGGGTTTCAGTGGCATGATCTTCCCTTGGTGGGAGTTGAGTTCACGTGGACTAGTGGTAGTGGCTCTCCAACGCTCTCTCGGTTGGACTGATTCTTGATTTTTGGGGAGTGGAAGGAGTGCATTCTGGATGTTGTTCAGTTGGCCTTAACTCGTTTCACATCAAATCACACTTCTTTGGGGGTTAGATTGTGGAGGTATTCCCACGCAATACCCCATTTCGGTTCTATAACACATGGCTCCGTCTGTATGACTTTCATGGGCGTGGGTGGGCCAAGTCGCTTGAAGGGATCGCAGTGGGGTCTCCAAGCTTTATATTTGATTAAAGCTGAGTCACTTGAAGGTTTCTTTGAAAAGAATAATGAGGAGATTGGAGACTGGAGTGGAAGAGGATCAGGGTTAGTGCTGAGTTAGTTGAGTTTGATCAGCTGGATGAGAGGGGATTTCTTGATGAGGCTCGACATAGTCAGAGATTGAGGAGATTACCATCATGGAAGAGATTTTGTGGTGTTATAGGTTTGGAACGGGGCTCCCCTTTCCGACAACGCCCATATAAAAAAAATGTTCTCCATACCAGGGATGGTTTTGAGCAAGAGTCGCCATTCCCGTCTACAACAGAATTCCGGCAAGCTGATACTGGCTCACCACATCCAGTCCTGATCCGTCTCCATACAGATAAAGGGATTGTCAGTATATCGGGAGGAAGAAATATCCTCTATTTTTTATCATATGCACTACTGATCCTTGTATACAAAAAAGAAAAGTGTGTACACTAGTTAATAATCCATATATGGAGTACCCAGTCAACAAAACGAGTATTGAGATAGAGATGTTGCCAAAATTTGCCGACAAGTTCATTGAAAGATCCACTTCTCTGCCACTTGATCTGATGGTGCATTGATGCCTAGTAAGAGAGCCACAACAAGGTTTATGCCAACTGTCTCTAGACAAACACAACACTATTAAGGCCGCGTTCAAGGCGTACAAATGTCACAAAAGGGAAAGAAGGGAAGTCACAGCTGGGTAAGGATTTGAAGTGTAAAGAGTTGAATCGCAGGTTGAGGCGCGAGGGAGTGGGATGCCAAAGATGTGTGAGATAGGCCTTTTGTGGTCTGGTTATAATTGTTAAGGTTTCATCTAAGGATAATGTATATGTGTATATATTTTTGAATGGTTACTGTGTAAAGGAATATTCACGGTGTGGGTGAGATGGAGTGAAATTCGCCTGACCTGAACCCCCCGTCTGGCTAATCAGTTTTACCATACCTTCCCCTAACGCTACAAAGAATATTCCATACCTGCTACAATAGGGGCGGGGCAGAACAGGGCATGGCCAAAACCCACTGAGACGGGTTAAAGTGCCACCCAATTTGGAGTATCCATCTGTGGGGCACAGGATTATTTGAGATAGTTGGCCTCTGTAAGTAAACTTGATGCGAGGTCCTACAACATGCGATATGATGAGAAGGAAATAGAGTTTGATTTTTAGTCTATTAGGCATGGTAATGTTCATTTGAAAGTGAGTTTGTGTTTTATTTAATGTGATCAGCAACCGTGAAAGATCTTTTTGACAGTTCAAAATTTGGGGTATATTGGGGAAGTGTTTCCCAATCGGTGCTAGATGTGGAGTAAGGCAATAAAATAATTCTAGTGTTACCCTATCACTAGTACCTCAGAGTAGACTGTGTTCCACATTGATTTAGATTGGTAAATAAATAACACTAACAAATTTCTAAATTCACAATTATATTTTAGATGCAACAATAAGAATCAGTTTGGTATAGTAGAAGTATAAAAGAAAATAACCACACAAGAACATACTAATTTCACGTGGAGAACCGAAATGGGAAAAGACATCGGTCATTGTTCAGGCAAACTAGATCCATGATGAGAAAGAGAAAACAACTAGGCTAATAGATTCAAAACCCCTTGAACTCCTAGTTATCACTTGACTTTGAGTTGTTGATTAATTGCAAGAGATGGCTTAGAACCAATAGTTTGATTGATCCACCAATCTCGAGTCTACAGACTTATGACCCGCTTGTCAACAAACTTTGCTTCTCGGTAACTTTAGGAAAAATGCCAACACTTATTTCCAATCATAACAACGACGATGATACATTTATCTAGGGTCATGTCAGTCATGGATGTTTAGGTAACGGCTTTTGGATAATAGATCCTTTATGCATTATGTGGAGTTTTTGGAGGGAGCAGAATAGTAAAATTTATGAGAGAATTGAGATGGTCTTGTAAAGATTTCAAAACCAAAAATACAAATTGCAATGCCTTTCTTTTTCTGTACTTCAGGGCCTTTCTTAGTTCCTTTTCTCCTCTAGTATACAGTTGTGTTGTTTAATTTCCGCTCTCAAATAAGTAACTGAAATAAGCAAGTTGGAGGTAGCATAGTTTGTTGCTCCTGCATACCATGCATATCAATTAGTTCCACTCCCCTTTCACCTTTTGGATGTAAATTTGTTAAACATAACGATTCTGTGTATTTATTAGAAGTTTTCTTTCATTGCTCATGGCTTCTGCTGACATTTCCCTTTTTTTCTTTCTTCTGTCTAAAATATGCGTCGCATTGCTTAACATAGTTTATTTATTGCCTAATTCTTCTTTAACCTACTTCTTGTAGAATTCACCAAGTGGACATTCACCTTATTCTTTTCAAGAAAAGGAAACACAAAGAGATAAGTGAGTTGCTGGATTATGGCCTTTTGTATATAACCAACAATTATCCTGAATGGGTATTTTTTTATTTTTCATATAAATTTTTTTTTGTTCATTTACATAAATGTAAATTTGTTTTTGTTGTTTTTGTTTCTTGAATTTGATTTGTTTTTAAAAGCTTTTGAGATAGATTTTACATCTTATTTACTTGCTTCTATGTTGTCGTTTTGTGTGGGTAATGAGAAATTCTAGATAATGGGAAAAATTGAGTATGGGTATTTGAGATGATGAATAACTCGTCTTGTTTCTATATTTTTTTGGTTTATTGATTTTAACAACCAAAGAAGTATGAAGAGTTTTTTTGCTTGATTTTCTTTTTATTTTTTTCCTAAAAAGCTCTAAAGATGGATGAACTTTTTTCTTCACTTGATTCCTATTTGAGGTTCGAAAAAATTATGGAAAATGACATAAAATTGAGTTTTTCATTTTGGACTTGAGATGATGAATAAATCGCCTTGTTTCTTGTAATTTTGGATGATAATATTTAACATTCAAACAAGCATGAGAATTTTCTTGCTTTCGATTTTTCTTCTAGGAGTTTTAAAGATGGATTTGCAATCTTTCTTATTTGCTTCAAAATTATTCAAAGTTGTTGTGGTGATCTTTTGTTCCTTTTTTTTTTCTTCAACTGGTTGAATTTAGTATTATTCAAACCATGGTGCTATGCTTCAGTCTTGCAAATGACAAGTGCCCCTATGCTCGGTTATATGAATACACTACCAAGAAGAGGGAATTACAGAGCTTTTGAAAAATAGTTGAAAATATAGTCACTTTTTTGTAAGAAGCACATGGGGTTCATTTATTTGGGTTGACATGTCTCTGAATTTTAATTTTGGTTTTTATATATTTATACATCATCCGATTAATATATATTCATCCATTTTTATCTTAAATGTGGGTGAGGTGGGTGTGTGACATTAATGCATTTTAGGCTTGTTTAAAAGAGCAAATTCTAATCATACCTTGGTATAGAATTGGGAGTTACCTCATTCATTCATGGTTATTTGATTGTTGTGGTTTTAAGGATTGAGACTTCTTGGTTTATTTAGCTGTTGTGATGTTGTTGGTGCTTTTTTGTCTTGCTTTAGATTAAGGTGTACTCTCTGTATTGCCACGAGTCTGTGTGCTTTTTTGGATTCTAACATGCATGGCGCTTTGCAAATATGCATTGTTATTATGAGCATCGGGTTACTTATTTCTAATGCTAGAAGGTTGAAAGGGGTTGCAAGCTGGCGTGGTGGTGTTACAATTGTTTGTCTTTGGCCTCTATGTTGGGGCAGTACTGCCTGTTTGGGAGAAGTGGAATTTTGATTGTTCTTGGCAGAATTTTGGGTTCAATGTTAAACTTATGTGTTTGTTTGTGTTCCCAAGATATCTTCATGCTAGTGTCACTGAGATTTGCTTGGCAGATCAGTTATAAATTCAGACTAACAAATGAAAGGATAAAGAAATCTTTAAAGAATTTTATTTTTGTGGTTGTTGATGGAGTTTTGTTGCTTTAATAGATATTGATTTTACATGATATCTGAAAACCAATCTATGCCTTATTATGCATAGATTTAGGGCTTGTTAATTTAGATTAGTTTGGGTGCCAATGATGGGTTTACATATACTATGAATGTCTAATAATTAAAATAAATTTAATCTAAGACACCTCTTTTTTGGATCTATAATTCTTTTTTTTGTGTTTAGCTATGAGGAAGGATTTTTTGCTCTTTGAATTGTTGATGCAACTTAATTTGGAAGCTTTTTTTTTTTTCAGTCATCTTGCAGGACTTGTAAATGTTTTTTTTTTTTTTTTTTATGAAATTAGTTTGTGCAAGTGATGTTAAATAAATAGACATGGACATCAGAACTCCACAATGGAGTATGATGATTTGTCTTGGGAATCTCTCTGATGCACAACATTATCATAATTGGTTGAATGATTTTTAGGTTTTGATTGCTTATGTAGTTCAAATTGTTTTTGTTTATTGAGGAATTTAATATGATTTCAGTTTAGCTTGTCTCATTGAAGGTTTATATTTGTTCATAATTCAGGTAATCTTATTTAAATATATTCTTTGCTTCTTTGGGTATGATAAAGGGTACTTACAAATTTGTTTGCCTGCTGAAGAACATGATGGTTGTGGATGTCCTAAGAAGAAATTCAGGATAAACATATAGGATCTATACTCTTTTCCTCAGCTGTAGGTGACGTAATTTTTTCTTTTGTTATTTTGTCTTGTAGATTTTGACATGGGCATGAGAAGGACTTGGGCATTTATTTTCTTATTAATTTTTGTAATAGTGAATGATACAAATACATTTAAAATATATATATTATTTTCTTGTATAATGAATTAGTTTAATGCTAAATAAGTTTTTTTTGGTGCAATATCTATGTATATGTTGAGAGCTATATTTTTGTAGATCACTAGCTGAATAATCTAATGCAATAAATTGTGACAATTATAAAACCAATTTCTTAACAAATTATGTGGAGCTCTGTCAATTATTTTTCAAAATTAATATGACATTATCATGTAAAAAATATATAATAAAAACCTTTAAAAAAATTAATCAAACATTCCATATAGAAATTGAAAATTTACTTTAACAAATGTTTAGTTGAAAATTTTCATTTTTTTAAGGTTATTACAACATAAAAAATATATGTTTTGCTTCATTTAGGGTTAGGGCCTGTATCAAGTTTCCTGAACCTTTCGGTCCTATTCTCAAACACGGTGACCATCCCGCCATAATTGATTACAAGTTACATGACCATACTAAAAATCCACTTGTATTAAAACAAGTGGTGTACAAAGGGTACCACGTTTCATAACCCACGAAGATGATTCGAAAGTTATATCAATGAAAACCCCATTTATAGGAGTGCGACTTGCATTGGCCATCCCCACAATTACGAATATATCGTTAATTCTGAAATTTGTTAACTCATACTACAGAATCATATCCATGTACTACAAAATCCGTTACCGTTTATTACATTAGTCATTGGTTTTCTTGTATTACAATATAGGGTGATCTTTATTACAGAAATGCATACTTCGTATTACAGACCCCAATTCTAACCCCTAAGCGGAAAAAGACAATTATTTTTTCGATCATTTGGGGTTAGGGCCTGTATCAAGTTTCCCGACCCCTTCGGTCCTAGTCGGAAACATGGTGACCATCCCGCCATAGTTGATTACAAGTTACATGACCATACTAAAAATTCACTTGTATTCAAAACAAGTGGTGCACAAAGGGTACCACGTTTCATAACCCACGAAGATGATTCGAAAGTTATATCAATGAAAACCCCATTTATAGGAGTGGGACTTGCATTGGTCATCCCCACAATTACGAATATATCGTTAATTCTGAAATTTGTTAACTCATACTACAGAATCATATCCATGTATTACAAAATCCGTTACCGTTTCTTACACTAGTCATTGGTTTTCTTGTAGTACAGTATAGGGTGATCTTTATTACAGAAATGCATACTTCGTATTACAGACCCCAATTCTAACCCCTAAGCGGAAAAACATAATTATTTTTTCGATTATTTGGGGTTAGGGCCTGCATCAAGTTTCCCGAACCCTTGGGTCCTAGTCGCAAACACGGTGACCATCCCGCCATAGTTGATTACAAGTTACATGACCATACTAAAAATCCACTTGTATTCAAAACAAGTGGTGTACAAAGGGTACCACGTTTCATAACCCACGAAGATGATTCGAAAATTATATCAATGAAAACCCCATTTATAGGAGTGGGACTTGCATTGGCCACCCCCACAATTACGAATATATCGTTCATTCTGAAATTTGTTAACTCATACTACATAATCATATCCATGTACTACAAAATCCGTTACCGTTTATTACACTAGTCATTGGTTTTCTTGTATTACAGTACATGATAATCTTTATTACAGAAATGCATATTTATATTACAGACCTCAATTCTAACCACTAAGCGAAAAAACACAATTATTTTTTGCTTCATTTGGGGTTAGGGCCTGTATCAAGTTTCCCGAACCCTTCGGTCCTATTCACAAACACGGTGACCATCCCGCCATAATTGATTACAAGTTACATGACCATATTAAAAATACACACTGGAGTCTAAATTCAAACTCAGTAGCAAACTCTTCATTTAGAAGTTCAATAAACAATAAACTGAAAAAAAACAGAAAATAAACAATAAAACTAATATAACATGTTTAAGTTCAATCTCAGCTCCACTGAATTCATTCCAAAAAAAACCAAAAAAAACTAAAGAAGTTCAATAAACAACACCCAACAGAGAAATCTTAATTTCCAAAAAATCTTCATTTAGTCGACTTCCTCCATCTTGCTCCCAGCATCAGCTTCCTCCAAAAGATGCATGTCATTGTCGGCACGTGAGAGTTCTAAAATCTGTGCCAAATAAAACAGAAAATATATTATCAAAATGTGAAAAAATTGAAATCATTACCAAATAAAACTAATAGAACATATGTTATACCTTTATTGAAGAACCTCGGAAATAGAATTGTCATCATCACAGTCACAAAATATATTTTCATTTGTTGCATTCATCTCAGATGGAATTCCTACAAAACAAAAAACATAATTTTTTTAAAACAATAAGTCATGGCGTTAAAAAGAAATGAGAAAAAAATGTAAATCAACAATTACCATATTCTTCAGCCAAAAGCCAACTTTGGGAACACATCAAAGCCTCCAACGTAGTTGGATGAAGACTGCTACGATGTGGACTAACCACCCTACCACCAGTACTGAAAGCAGACTCTGAGGCAACAGTAGAGACGGGAATCGCTAATATATCTCGGGCCATCTTCTGTAAGGTAGGATATTTCACTCCTGCCGTCTTCCACCACCCCAAAATATCAAAATTATCACTCTGAGGCAATAATTTCTCTTCCAAGTATGCGTCAAACTCAATCTTCTCCCCATCTTCAGGTGCAGTTTGGATAATAAATTTATCAAAATTCGACTTATACCTCAGCACACCCCCCTAACTTCACTCACACTAGTAAGATTAGAAGATGAGCCACTTGCACCAGCTTTACCTATTTTGAACTTTCTTGCATACTCAAAAAACATATCAACACAACTTTCTCGCACTTTTTGAGCTTGCTCCATCCAATCAACTCCATAGATTTGAGGATAGAAGAATTCAATCAATCGCATCTTATATTGTGGATCTAATACTACCGCCACTGCTAATGCCTCATGACAAACATCCCAATATTTCACATATTTTGCCAACATGTTGGTTGCCATCTCATGAATTAAAAGGCTGCTGTCATTAAGCCAATCATTCAATGCAATTCTAATTTCACAAATAGTACCAAAAAACAAATTGGCAGTAGGATATTGTGACCCAGAAAATAACTCCGTGGCGGTGTAAAACAACTCCAACTTGTCACAAATTTCTTTTCCCATTTCCCAATCCTCATTGCTTGGTGATGTTTTGTAAAGTTTCTCACATTGCTTTTGCTTCAACCGTGGGAACACATCTTTATATTCTATAGCAGTTACAAGCATGAGATATGTAGAGTTCCAACGAGTTTTGCAATCCATGGCTAATTTTTTGGTACATGAAACTTTTAATTGACGAGCCGCTTCTTCAAACTTTTCAGTTCTACTCGGGCTTGCACTCCAAAAATAAACGCTATCACGTATTTTTTCAATTGAATCCCGTATTAATTCTAGACCATCTTTCACAACCAAATTCAAAACATCAGCACAACATCTCATATGAACAATTCTCCCACCTAGTAAAAGTGAACTCACATCAACCTTGTCAATGAGACAATCTATCAAGGCATCATTGACAGAACAATTATCCAATGTAATCGTGGATAATTTTCTATCAATGTTCCAATCCAACATGGTATCAAGTAGCACTTCAGTTAAAACTTCTTTATTATGTGGAGCAGGAACATATGCGAACCTAAAATTTCAGAATAGAATTTCAGAATAGGTCAGCATTGTGTTTCCACAAAGTTTTTTAGTACACTGATTAAAATTTAAAAAGTTAAGCAGAAAAATATTTTATTCAGTAATGACCAAAACCTAACCAAACCTAACCTAACCGCTTATAATTTCCTAGGACCACTTGTTCTGCCTTCTCTGAAAAGCTATGAATATACATTCCTCAATATATATACATAATACACATATATGTATAGAAATTCCTAAGAGATTTTTAAAGTACTTAAGGTCCCTGCTACCCATTAAATTATCCAAGTCTATATTAAATGTCATACTGAAACTGAAAACAACACTCAAAAATCAACAAGTATATCTTATTATCATCAAAGACAATATATTTGTAGCATAGCCTTCTGGGAGTAACATGAAACCAACTCATCCACAATTAAAAAATAAAATATGAAAATATGTTTTACCAAAAAGTAATTCCAAATAATTTCAGTATGAATCCATTCTGTAAATTCAACAAAGAGAGAGCATCATTGTTTTAGGTGGTCTAACTATATCACAGAGCAGTAAACTCTGTAGGTGACAGGTATTGTTAACCTTCCCTGAGCTAATCAGCAACATGTTTGAAGGCTGCTAATGATAATTCAGTACCTACTTGGCTATATATATTTAATGCAAAAGATTGATATTATGTACCTCCAATTGGTGTTGTCCACATGATTACTTCAATGGACAATGAATACAAATCTAGCAACTATTTCAACCAAATCAAGTTTGTGAACTCAAAATATAGCTTTAGTTGAATGATTGTGCAGGTTGGACTCCTCTGGAGAGAAAGTTTAAAATTTCAGAATAGAATTTCAAAAGAAAATTCATAATAACATAAAATTTCAGAATATAAATTTCAATATAAAATTTCAGAATATAAATTTCAACATAAAATTTCATAATAGAAATTCAAAATAAAATTCAGAATATAAATTTCAACATAAAATTTCAGAATATAAATTTCAACATAAAATTTCAGAATATAAATTTCAATATAAAATTTCAGAATATAAATTTCATAATAGAATTTCAAAAAAAAAATCAGAATATAAATTTCAAAATATAAATTTCATACCTCAAAAGTCTTCTTTGTAGTTTCCACGAATCATCAATGAAGTGAACTGTTACTGCTATGAAACCCTTCCTTGAATGATTACAAGTCCACATATCCGAAGTGAGAGCGACTCTACCATTAACTTCCTCCAAAAATCTGCACGTTCTAGCCTTTTCCATGTTGTAAATCTTTAAGATATCACTTTTAATTGTATTTCGAGAAACCATCTTAAACATCGGTTGAAGGCTATTCACGAATTTTCGGAAACGACAATGGTTGACCATGGAAAGAGGATACTCGTGCACTATTATCATACATGCAAGCTCATGTCTTGAGACAGTTTGATCAAACACATGATTGCGATATGAAACTTGTCCTTCAAGTGTATCCACATTTCTTTTATATGAGCTTTGCAAAACCGATTGTCTCAAACCACTACTATCCCTCTTTATTCTAGGACACCTCTTTATATGATCAAGCAAGCTCTTAGTTCCATAACTACTAGGAGCTTTCAATTTCTTATTACAATGATGACACACGCCATACACCATTCCACTCTCTGTGATTTTGCTAAAATCATTCCAAACAGCTGATGTTAATTTTCTTTTTTTTTCATTAATAGTTGGAACACTAGTTGGGTCTTCACTATCTTTAGGAATTTCAGGGGTAGGGTTTGAAGTGGGAGCCTCAGAGGTAGCAGGAGATGCAATATCATTTATTGGCTCTCTAACTACATTTGGACTATTTGATTCTTTCTCTGACATCTTCCAATACCCTAATACCTACAACAAAATTGCACATAAAAAATCATGAAGTTCATATATATGCATATTTATATTCCCCCTACATGATTTAACTATTTATAAATCATATAGAATACACCTATAATTTTATGGCAAGTTGAAAAGTGTTTTAACTATTTGTTTCAAATTTTCTGTCCGGTTTGAATGCGCCTTGAAACATTTTTTTTTCTCGAAAATAAAATATCCAAATACTATTACAGTTACAATCAACATATATTAATGGGGAAAAACAAAAAGAATAAACCATTTGATCCTATTTTTCAGTCATATATATTTCATCCTGCTGCTAACCATCAACAAAAGTATCAATACTGTTGTCATAGATAATATATACTTGCTATTTGTGTTGCATCTTAATTTTTAACATGTCAGTGATCATATACTTGAGCCGCTATTCATGAGTTCTCAATCATGTATAGTCCATAAGTATCAATACTGTTGTCTTCTTTGGGAAGTGACATGGGGCCATAAGTATCAATACTAAATCTTCCTAAAGAAAATATTGATGATTTAGTAAATCAAGGTGCATCCGACCAAGTAACGCAAGACAGGAGATTAGGTATTGAAAAGGGGGTACGGAGAGATGGAGATACCTCTAACACCAGCGTTATTGATCAAAGCATCGATGCGGCCAAAAGCATTCCAAGCAGTTTGTATAGAGGCTTCATCGGTGGTAGGATGGGCGCTGACGTCCAGCTCAAGAGCTATGGCTCTTTGTATAATTTGGAGATGAAAGTGAGGACTGAGGAGAAGACTGCTTTTGCCGACAATGTCCTGAATGAATGAATTACATTGAGATAAGAAAATGTAGATTACATTGAGATAAGGTTTGGTATATAATTGACAAGTGTCTTTAGAGATAATGTAGTTAATTAGAATTTATTTTTATTCTTTTGTTTTAAATTATATGAATATCTATTATATATATATATATATATATATATTCATTTATTTTTATTATATTTTAAAGTATTAAATAAATTATTATTTTAAAAAGAATGATTAATTTAACTTCATTTTTTTGTTTGAAAAAGGATAATAAAACTTTATTGAATAATATTATAAAAAATTCATATAATTCAATTATATTTTCTTTTTTGTTACATTACAACAAAATAATATTAGTTTAATTGACTTTAATTGAGTAAAATTGAGTGGAATTGATATATTTCTCAATTCAAAGTAGTGTAATTAATTGAGTAAATTCTCAATTCAATGTAATGTAATTAATTGAGTAATTCTCCAATTTAAAGCAGTGATTTTGACTTCAATTGAGTGAAATTCAGTAAATCCTCAATTCAATGTAATTTAATTGAATTCAATTAAGTGAAATTGATAAAATTCTCAATTTAAGATAATGAAATTGAGTTCAAATGAGTAAATCCCCAATTCAAAATAGTTTAATTGAATTAAATTGAGTGAAATTGATAAAATTTCCAATTTAAAGTAGTGAAAATTGAGTAAAATTGAGTTTAATTGACAAAATCTTCAATTCAAAGTAATGAAATTGACTTCAATTGAGTGAAATTCAGTAAATTCCCAATTCAAAGTAATTCAATTGAGTAGAATTGATAAAATCCTCAATTCAAGGTAGTGCAATTGAGTTCAATTAAGTAAATTCTCAATTCAAAGTAGTTTAATTGAATTAAATTGAGTGAAATTGATCAAGTCCTCAATTCAAAATAGTAAAATTTTAGTGAAATTAAGTTCAATTGACAAAATTCTCAATTCAAAGTAGTGAAATTGACTTCAATTGAGTGAAATTGATAAAATCCTCAATTCAAAATAATAAAAATTTAGTGAAATTGAGTTCAATTGACAAAATTCTCAATTCAAAGTAGTGAAATTTACTTCAATTGAGTGAAATTCAATAAATCCCCAATTCAAAGTAGTTTAATTGAGTTCAATTGAGTAAAATTGATAAAATCATCAATTCAAGATAGTGAAATTGAGTTTAATTGAATAAATCTTCAATTCAAAGTAGTGAAATTAAGTTCAATTGACAAAATTCTATTATAGTATTTAAATATATAATTCAAAAGATTTTTATATTTCATATTTTATTTTTATACAATATATATTATTTTTAAAGTAATTTTGTTTAATTTTTATTACTAAGATTGAAATAAGTCCATGATCAATTTATTGAAATTTCTTTTTTTCTAATTATTTGAATTAGATGATTTTCACTATTCTAAAACTGAGTTTTTCACCGATTCAACATATGGTAATTACTTTATTGTGCGACTTTGTAGATTTATTATTTATTATTTTGATATTATACATACATATGTGTATTTTGGTTTTCAATTCATTTTTCTCCTATTTTTCTCTCTTTTTCTCTGTTGTGTTGTCTATTGATATAATGTTATTGAAATTTTAAATAATTTTAAGTTAGATAATAAATTTTATTTATTTTAAAAAATTACATTACTTTATGGAAATTAGTGAATAAAGATTATTATTTTTAATTCCCTAGTTAAATTTTAAATGTGTAAAGATGTGTAGGGTTAATTTAGCAAATAGCTAGGTGGGGCGGGGCAGATAATCGGGGCGGGGTTCGGGGCAGATAATCGGGGCGGGGCAGGGGTGCCCCGTCCCCGCCCCGAATAAAATCGGGGTTTTTTTTTTTGCCCCATCCCCGCCCCGCTTAGCTTAATCGGGGCCCCAAACCCGGAATAAACGAGGCGGGGCGGGTTTTTTTGCCACCCCTAGTGACGTGTGTAGTTTATATATCTTGTAAAATTATCCATTTACGTAAATAAATAAAAAATTACATGACTCTTAAATAGTTTACTTACAATTGAATTTTCAATTAAACACTGAAATACTAATTTTATGCTAAATTTTTCATAAAATTTAGTCGACTACTCAATAGTCTTGAGTCTAATACAATTGAATTTAGTGAACTACTCAATAGTCTTTAGTCGACTACATGGAGTCCTTTAGTCGACTAGATGGTCTTCACAATTGATTCACAATTCATCATCTTGGTTCAGTTGACTACATCAAGGGCATTAGTCGACTACATGGAGGGACTTAGTCAACTAGTTTAGGACTTAGTCAATTCGAAATATATATATGGTTTAGTTGACTACTTTAAAATTAAAAAAAAAATTCAAAAACAATATATAAAATTTGAAATATATATATATATATATAATTCAAATATATATATAAATTTTGAATTGTTTTTATAAAATTCGGATAAATTATATAAATTTTGGAAAAATATATATAAAAGAAGATCACTAATTGATGTTGGTGGTAAGTAGTTTGATTCACTTCATTAGAAAAGATATGACATTTTAACATATATATATATATATATTTTTTCTAAAATTATATAATTTTTTGAATTTTGTTTTTGAAAATATATATTTTTTGAATTTTATTTATATATTTTTGAAATATATAAATATTTTCGAATTTATATATATATTCGAATTATATATATATATTTTCGAATTATATATATATATTTCAAATTTTATATATTTTTTTGAATTTTATATATATGTTTTTCGAAATTATATAATTTTTTGAATTTTGTTTTTGAATATATATATATATTTTGAATTTTATGTAGATTTTTTGAAATATATATATATTCGAATTTAAATATTTTTCAAATTATATATATATTTCAAATTTTATATATATTTTTTGAAATTTATATATGTTTTTCGAAATTTGTATATTTTTTTTCTAATTTTATATATTTATTTCAAAATTTAAATATTTGTTTTCGAATTTTATATCTTTTTTCGAATTTATATATATGTTTTTCGAAATTTTATATATTTGGGGTTGGGGCATAAAGGTCATTTCACATTTCATATATTTCTCTCAAGGGTATTCTTGTCATTTTATTGGCCCAGGGGGTGTCATTGTAAGAGAAACCAAACCTCAGGGGGTATTAGTGCAAAAATTTCAAAAACCAGCACAAAAGTGGAATAGACCTAAACCTCAGGGGGTGTTAGTGCAAATTACCCTAATAACTACGTAAGATAGATTGTTAGGAGTTTGAGTCTAATACAACTTTTATCTTATTAAACTAAGTTAAATAATACCATATAAGAAAGAAAAAAAATATTATCATATAAGATTAGAGTAGTGACATGTGTAGTTTATATATCTTGGAAAATGATCTATTTACGTAAATAAATAAAAAATTGCATGTCTCTTAAATAGTTTACTTACAATTGAATTTTCAATTAAACACTAAAATACTAATTTTATGCTAAATTTTTCAGAGTTTAAGTCTAATTAAAATTAAATGATAGAGATGAAATTGATCAAAATAGATAATAATTATATGATAGATAAATTGATAAGATATACCAAAGGCTTTGTAACCTGATGATATCACATTTCCTCTCCAAATGGGAGGTTAGGGGTTCGAGTTTTATGGAGGCTCATGTGTGGGTGTGTGCGTTTCTTACCATTAAAAAAAAATAAAAATTTGATAAGATATTAGAGAATAGTTTAATTCAAAATAGGAGTGTAGTTAAATAAGAGATTAATATGGTAGAGGTAAAGTGCAATTTTAAATTTATTAGTATAGATATTTCAAGCACAACTCTTTGTGGGAAAAAAACCACAAGCTTTCGGCTTGGTTCGGAGTCTTATTTTGGGGAGAAAGGAAGAGTGTATCTATATGTATATATCTATATAATATATGTAGTATGGTAAGTTTTTGAGTGAAAACGGTAAAAAGACTTTTATTAAAGTTTGACTTTTGGTGAATTAGGCCGATCGGACGCGTGGCTGCTTCTGGACTGTTGGATGGTAATTGGAGACCGCTTGTACAGTAGACGAATTTTGTTAGAGAGAGAGAGCAGTAAAAAGTCTTAAATCAAATCATCAATAAGATCATCGAAGAGTGGCAAGTAAACTAGAAAAATGATAAGGTGGTGAAAGAGTCATTTCCAAAGGTTCTGCCCACAACGGAAAATAATCCTCTCCTTTTCCCCTCTCACTGGCTTAAGTGCCATTTTGAGGGCCCACTGGTAAAATTCTGAAAGTTACCACAAGGACAATTTTGATATTTCGCATATATATTTTAGAGAATATATTTATACATGATATATACATGTATACTTATACATATATATATCCTTCGGACAATCTGGTAAAGCCGAAAGTCCCAAATTCAAAACAATTTTGAAATCTCTGAATCTTCATCTCAAAATTTTCAAAAATCCCTCCAAAAGTTTTGATACAGTACATAGATTCGAAATCATATAAATAAGATGCTCTTTATTAACCAAACAACCACTATTTGATTTTTCAGATTCAGATTGAGGGAAATTTTCAAAGAGGATGATGTCGACCATCAACGACCACCAACACTATCATCACAGCTCGAATTTATCAAGAATCGGTAGAGCTCCGGGCCGTTCTTGGTGATAGCATTTGGAACCCTGAGCTAATGAGGAATCGGGAAAGGAGGGTTCGAACGAAAGGTCAAGACTTCCTCAGGTACTTGCCATATATGCATACATATATATATATATATATATATATATATATATCATTCGGGTTTTGTTTCTACTTGTGAGATTAATTGGTTAAGTTTTTGGTGGGTATTGATTTTTCTTTATTTTTAGATTCTGATTTTTGAATGGAGAGTTTATGAGTGGTGATCTATTCAGGGAATTTTTTTTTTTTTTTTTTTTTGAAATCTCTGAATCTTCATCCCAAAATTTTCAAAAATCCCTCCAAAAGTTTTGGTACAATACATAGATTCGAAATCATATAAATAAGATGATCTTTATTAACTAAACAACCACTATTTGATTTTTCAGATTCAGATTGAGGGAAATTTTCAAAGAGGATGATGTCGACCATCAACGACCACCAACACTATCATCATAGCTCGAATTTATCAAGAATCGGTAGAGCTCCGGGCCGTTCTTGGTGATAGCATTTGGAACCTTGAGCTAATGAGGAATTGGGAAATGAGGGTTCAAACGAAGGGTCGAGACTTCCTCAGGTACTTGTCATATATGCACACATATAATATGTATATTATATATATATATAATTCGGGTTTTGTTTATACTTGTGAGATTAATTGGTTAAGTTTTTGGTGGGTATTGATCTTTCTTTATTTTTAGATTCTAATTTTTGAATGGAGAGTTTATGAGTGGTGATCTATTCAGGGAATTGTTTTCCTTTTTTTTTTTTTTTTTTTAAAATGTGTTAGATTGTTAGGATCATGGGTTTTGTTTGATATTTGATTGGTGATATTGTGATTTTGGATCATGTACTAGAATTGGGTATGTTTGTTACATTTTTATCTATTGTTTATTCAAAATTTTTTGGTATTATGGAGCATATTTCAGGGATTTATGAGTATAGTTTTGTGATCTTGTTATGGTATATATTAGGATTTTATGGATATTTATAGATAAGACAATTGAGTTCATTGGTATATTAGGATTAGACTTGGATTTTGTTATGGTATATGTTAGTGCTCAGGATTATATGGATATGTATTCACTAATTTGAGAGTCAATGAAATAATCTTCGTGAAACTACTAATGAGTACAATAATAAATTTTGAAAGTAATTGCCTTTGCATATCTCCAAATGCTTTGTCTGGTTGCCAAGAAAATGGCTAGAAATGAATAGGAGACTGATATTTTGTCGTTTCTTCTGTTCTCCATCTTTCTTATATAAGATTTCAATATCTTCTGATAATTCAAAGAACGTTGAATTTTATTCTTTGCCCTTTTGATATGCTGTGAATTCACTAGTTGGTGGACTGGTACTATAGATTCCCAATATAATTAAATTTCAAACTAAAATGCATTTGTTTAAAAAAATATCTATCTAAATGATTAACATGAAGACAAACTGTGGTGAGTCGTTAGTCTATATCCAATAACACATAAAATCCGGATACCATTCCATTTATATGGTCATATATTACCTTTCTGTTTGATTATGGCATTCTTCCTGGTTGATGAAATATTTAGAAATGGAAATATCATTCTTTCTTTATGCATTGTAGTTCACGGTTCTCGTTCTAGTTATAACAGTGTGATACTATCACAGTGTCGAGAAAGCTAATATTTTGTGCTTTGCAGTTGGCGAATTGTTCAATGAAGTACGATCCTCTATATGATGCAAATAAGGGTTTTAAAGTGATGCCATCATCATTTCATGATATTAGTAACGTTGTTTGGTATGTGTTTTGGCATTCCCCTATGGTGGTGAGTATTTTGTTCAGAAATAGATTATTAAAATGTTATGTTGTTTATTTTCCCTTTTGTTATTAGATATGTGGGCATTCAACATGTAGTTTTTGGTGGTCGACACATGGGTGATTGGGAAGAAGGGATGACAAGCCCTCAATATGGATACAAATACTTCAACATATGAAACCTCAACCAAGCCTTTCCAAGAGAAAGAAATTGACAAGCCCTCACTCACCTGGAATCTTATTTTGGATTGTAACTCGACAAAGCCTTTTTCTAACTCGGTGACGAAGATCAAACATAACTAATAATTAGTATCAATGAGTTGTATATAGTCAGATTTTCCAGTCAAGCCTCTTAATCTTATTGTGTAATCCGGGAATTAATTAGTTTTCTTTGGTTCTGGTTATTCGGAGAAACTTTAAATTCTTGTAAGCAGTTCTTTTTCAATGTCCTAGTAGTGTATGAGACACATCAACTTTTCTGAGTGAGTTTAGAAGGAATGATGTAGCATGCTTTTTAGACATTGCACATGGATATATCAACTTTCTGATTTTGGCTAAAAAGTACAATGAAGATACATAATATATGGGCAGTCCTATCTGTAATACATATCAGCTACCATAGTAATATCTATCAGTCATACTCAACTGCTACAGTAATAGGCTTTTCACGTATTACATTTTGTATCTTTAATACATGAATGTGTGCCCAAGTGTAAATATCTAAACAATAAAACAACTACCATAGTAATATCTATGACTCTAAAATCAATCAAATTAAGTATAAATGTCTAAACAATAAAAACAACTAAGATATGTAAAAATGAAGATACATAATATATGGGCAATCCTATCTGTAATACATATCAGCTACCATAGTAATATCTATCAGTCATACTCAACTGCTACAGTAATAGGCTTTTCATGTATTACATTTTGTATCTTTAATACATGAATGTGTGCCCAAGTGTAAATATCTAAACAATAAAACAACTACCATAGTAATATCTATGACTCTAAAATCAATCAAATTAAGTATAAATGTCTAAACAATAAAAACAACTAAGATATGTAAAAATGAAGATACATAATATATGGGCAATCATATCTGTAATACATATCAGCTACCATAGTAATATCTATCAGTCATACTCAACTACTACAGTAATAGGCTTTTCATGTATTACATTTTGTATCTTTAATACATGAATGTGTGCCCAAGTGTAAATATCTAAACAATAAAACAACTACCATAGTAATATCTATGACTCTAAAATCAATCAAATTAAGTATAAATGTCTAAACAATAAAAACAACTAAGATATGTAAAAATGAAGATACATAATATATGGGCAATCATATCTGTAATACATATCAGCTACCATAGTAATATCTATCAGTCATACTCAACTGCTACAGTAATAGGCTTTTCATGTATTACATTTTGTATCTTTAATACATGAATGTGTGCCCAAGTGTAAATGTCTAAACAATAAAACAACTACCATAGTAATATCTATGACTCTAAAATCAATCAAATTATGTATAAATGTCTAAACAATAAAAACAACTAAGATATGTAAAAACGAAGATACATAATATATGGACAATCCTATCTGTAATACATATCAGCTACCATAGTAATATCTATCAGTCATACTCAACTGCTACAGTAATAGGCTTTTCATGTATTACATTTTGTATTTTTAATATATGAATATGTGCCCAAGTGTAAATATCTAAACAATAAAAATAAAAAATTAAGTATAAAAACAATAAAAACAACTAAGATATGTAAAAATGAAGATACATAATATATGGGCAATCATATATGTAATACATATCAGCTACCATAGTAATATCTATCAGTCATACTCAACTGCTACAGTAATAGGCTTTTCACGTATTACATTTTGTATCTTTAATACATGAATGTGTGTTCAAGTGTAAATGTTTAAACAATAAGAGAACTACCAAAGTAATATCTATGACTCTAAAATCGATCAAATCAAGTGTAAATGTCTAAACAATAAAACAACTAAGATATGTAAAAATGAAGATACATAATATATGAGCAATCCTATCTGTAATACATATCAGCTATCGTGGTAATATCTATCAGTCATACTCAACTGCTACAGTAATAGGCTTTTCATGTAGTACATTTTGTATCTTTAATATATGAATGTGTGCCCAAGTGTAAATTTTTTATAAACTTTTTTTTGTGGTTAATCTTGTTTATAATCTTTTTTATAAATTTTTTACTTGCAAATTAATATAATTAAAGGCATTTAAGTCATTTCATGTCTCTAAGGGGTGTTATTGCAACACTTTACAAACCTCAGGGAGTGAATCTATTAAAAAACGTTGACCGACCACTAAGTGAAATTGACCCAAACCTCAAGGGGTGTCACTGCAAATTACCCTTAAATTATAATATAGTTATAATTAAACTCTATTTCTTAATGTTTATACCTATTTCTTTCTTTACAATAAGTGATTCAGAAGTCTTAAGCACTTTGAAGGGGGGGGGGGGGGGGATTAAATTGAGATATGTCTATACTTAATTATAAACAATGTAGTATTTTTTGAAGAATTTATCCGTTGATCTAGCATTTTAGAGAGAAATATGTCAAAGATCTTCACATCATATTTTCCTAAGTTTATAATTGTAAAATATTAAATATAGCTAATATAACCTGAGGGATCTAGATAGGGAAAAATTATTGGATACCACGGGGATAAGTCTGACTTGGTATCCCAAACCAATCAGGACAAATGGTGATTTATATATGCAAGTGATAGAATCCATGTCACGCCCCAAATTCCTAGGACTCCGAAACCCGAGCCTAAGAGTTAAGGGAGTGAATGCGGAAGTAAAAAGAAACGAAAAACAAATTAAAACCAATGACTGAAGGTCATCAAACACCCACAAAAGGGTAAAATGCTCTAATACCATGCTGACACGTCCCTAAATTCCTAAGACTCCCGAACTGGGATATCCAAGGGATCCAGGATGTGATCATTATGATGAGCAACCAACTAAGATATCATTAGCCATGAAAACGTATGGAATAATGATGGAACGGTATATTTCATACCCAAATGAATAATAAACAAAGCAGCGGAATCTAACGAAAATCCGGCAGAGTTCCGTTTGTAAATGGAACATCCGGATACACAACCACAACACAATAATCTGCCCAAAGCAATTCAATAATCACAATGGCTTCCAAGCCCCACATTCATCAATCCTAATAGGGCCGAGGTAGTGGAAAGAAACCAAAACCCCTCCAAACCCTCTAAAATCAACAGAGCCACAATTGCTCGAATAAAAATACAGAAAATCACCTAACTGTGCGGAATAGATACAATACATCCTGAAAGAATAAGTACAGGAAATAAATAATACATCAATAGGGATATGCCAACAGACTGGCTCCCAAAAGAGATACATAATAATCCCATAACAATGGTTAAAGAAACTGAAAGCGGATACCTATCGTCCCCAAACCCAGTCGTGCTGCAACCGTAACCGCATCACCCAACGCAACTCCAAAACCTGTAACAAGGAAACAAAAGAAAGCTGCCGTTGCACTGCATCCTGCTCATAGCCGTATATTTCCTGCAACCTGGCGTGGAATACCAGGGGGCGAATGAAATTCCCCTGTGAGCAAATAAGCTCAGTGGGAAAAGAAACTCTAACTACCACATCCTCTGGCAGTTTAGGTAGTGCTAAACTATCTAGCAAGATATATATATAGCCCAACTAATCTCATCCACGCAAAACCCAAGGCACACGCTCATATACTACCGTACGTAAGTATATAACGGGGATATACATACATATACACATATATATATATATATAAGAATAAATACACAGCATGAGTCTGTAATGTACAACTAAGACTCGTACTCCAAGTACCAACACCAGTAGTTTACACTACTCTCATCAGCGTACACTAGGTACACGACACTAATGTCAAATCTAACCAATCATCCAGCGCTCACAACGCTAACCAGAAAATCTAAACAGAGGGAATCACACTCACCTCTAATATCCACAAGGATCAAAATCCACCACTAGTACCAAGGAATACTCATAACTCACTCCCCGAGAACACAGGAGGAAAAGTACTCACGTCCTTGCGTACTAACACAATCATCGTCTATATATATATATATATATATATTGTAAATGTACAATATATATATATATAATACAAACCTCATCCCATTCCTAAGGAAAATCTACCTCTCAAAGGCTAGATCACCTCAATCATATCACCATACCATAAATCACATCGACCTCATAATACTATCATCGATAGGGTCAATCACATCACTAACGCTCTCACTGTAGGCGAGGGAAAACCACCAATCAAATCACTAAGAGTACGCGAACTCAACTCACAAGAACGACCACCCAATGGTCACCGAAACAAAGCAAAGGAAAAGACTTCCCAATGCTAAACCAACAGATAACCGAGACAACAATGTCAAGGTTAAAACACCACAAGTGTTTAAGGAGAACACTTGGACAAGGAACCCAATCCACTCGGTAATCATGCCCACAACATGTGGAACAACTCGAATCACCTAAGTAGTGACGTCAAAAACCAAGAAGAAAAGAAGGGCAACACTATATGTGTGCACTGAACAACACCAAGCCTCATACCCGAGACTTAGAAACGATAGGAAGCAAAGGTGAAACAATGGAACACCTTTCGAAACTCTACAGGATGAGATATTGAGAAAGAGGTCTCGAAATCTCAGAATCCCAAGAAAAGTAATAAAATAGTTTTCCTTTTAAGAAACCACATAGTAAAAATGACCGTCTTGCCCCCGGTCTCCGTCAGTTGCCATCACCGACTTTTAGAAGTTAAAATCTTTGTTTAAAGAAAATCCTAAGATCATTTTATAAAGTGTTAAAACTTTTAGTTGCTACGGGGGTAGGCGAAAATGAGTTTTTCCTTTTAAATACAAAGAGTTTAGAAAACACCGTTTTCAAAATGACAGTCAAATAAGAGAAACACAACTCTATGAATTCCTGTAATGTCCGAGAGGACAGTAAAGGAAGAGCAACACGTTGGACTCACGGAAGACAACCATCCGTTCCAACTCCACCAATTCAAATGACACCACGAGGAAGAGGTTCGGCACCACACCGTAACCGACAACTCAAGGAATGACATACAAGTCAACGACCACGTACTAGTGTACAAAACACAGTACCAGGAATGCTTAAGGGAAGGGACTAAGCACTAGAACCAAGTCTGTCAAACTACAGTACCTCGAGTACTTAATAAAGTCACTCAACCATAACCTCTTCTCACCGATCAAAATCTCAACTACAGTTGATAGTCTATTCCTCAAAAGTGAAAGACACCTAAAGGTCCATACTAAAACTCACAATCTCATCACCTGCCTTCTCGAAGGCCCCAATTCATAACTGATACTAAAATCAATCTCTAACCTCCAATCTCTAACAAGGTCACACAGCCAACCACAATCACCAAACTATTAACCCCACCTTCTCTAAGGCATCAACTCCAAATCATCTCTGCAGTTCATCACTAACCGCAACTAACCACAAAGATCACTATGCCAATGTACTTAACCTCCCCCAAGGGTACGAAAGTATATATATACTCACAAGTATAAAATAAGCATTTCATTATACTTGATCTATTACCACATGTAATCATTTTCTTTCACGTTAATCATTATCAACTGAGCATTTTACAAAGATATGAATTTAAATTCGCAATATTCATACATAACATGCTCCAAAATCCAACAGGCAATAATAACACATATTAAACTTGTTCCAACAACACATGTAATAATCTCACGTATACATGTCAAATGAAATCACATAAATGCCATGCAAATATAATGTGACTCAACACCACACTTTGCCCTATCATAGGTTAACGAATACGCACTCTACCCATAAATATGAGCTAACAGAGGGTCGCACCGGTACTTCCCAAGTGATTTTGAAACTTCTCACTTCAACAAGGAAGACGGTTTGCACGAGACGACCCGTGACCAAAGATTCGTCAACACGAATGCACGAGACGACCCGCGACTTCGAGAATGAGACGACTCACCCTATACCCCATTCACAGCTCATTATTCTGTAGGATGGGAACACCCCCTGGCCAGTTGTTGCGACGATTCGACACAAAGACACCCCACATGATTTCACAACCCACATATACCAATACCATGATTTAACACTACATGATATTCTCAATATGCATCCAGGTCCAAATGACAATCATGCATCAACATAAATATGATTTCATAAACCGCATATACCAACACTATATACATCTAGGTTTCAATGACAATCATCTCTCAATATAAATATGTAACGCATCATATTTATATATAATATCCACATGAATCCAATATAATTCTCGAAATCTCTTTTTAACATGCTTTTAAAATACAATAAAGCATTTAAATCATATGAAAACAATTTCATATACAACTCATGTTTTCAAATATATATTTTCTTTAATTCTTTAGAAAATATTTCAAATTCCCTTATCATGCCTTTAAAATAATTAAAGCAATTAATTCACGTCTCGCAAGGGAACCTAGCACAACGTCTAAGTTTTCACGAATCTCTACTAAATCATTTAATTCTCAAGGGAATTTCTAAACCGCCTATTCCTATTCAATTCAATTAGGAATATATTTAATCTCGTAGGAAATAATTTAATTAAGTTTCTTAAATTAATTCCTAAGTCCTATTCCGATTCTAAACGAATTATAGATATTTAAATTAACGATTTAATATATCTATATTAAATTAAATAAGGGTTTTGCACCCCTAAACTACTTCAATAATGCAGAGTGAGAAATATAATTTCCCACCTGAGATTACGCTTACAGAACAGCCGTTTCGGGCCCACCGTGAACAGTACCGGCGCCCGAATATAACGCCCACCGACCAAAGTCGTCCGAAAAATATTTCACATATATCGAAATGTCCGCCTCGACAACCTATACGATATATACGAAGCCCGTTAACAATAGGTTAAATAATTGGGTTAAATCTAAAATACCCCAAACGAAAACTATAACCTATAAATGCGATTTTCGGGCAAATCGTTCATCCTAAATTCACGAAATTAATATATAACGAATACATGGTAGAGACGAAGCTACTCACCGAATATCGGCTCAAACCGATCACCGGAAGGTCGCCGAAAAATTGGCCGAAGCCCAGCCGGATCGCCCCTGCCCACGCGCGTCTCCCCTGCGCGAGCCCAGCTCTGTCCGGCGCCACCCTACGCCACCACGGCCTCCCGCGCCGCCGCCTGGCCCAACCGACGACCACCATGCTGTCGCCGACCGCCGCTGTGCCCTTGCTCCAGCTGCGCAGCCGCGTCTGCCATGGAGAACAACCCGAGGTCTCTCTCTCCAGCCGCTCCTCTCTCTCTCTCTCTCTCTCTCGCCATGACCGGCGACCGAAGATGGAGAAGTAGGGAGCTGCTTCAGTCGTGGAGAAGAAACGAAGAAGAAATGAAGAGAAACGGGAGTGGTGTCGTGTAGGAGAAGACTGGTTCAGCAGATACGGGTCTGTGCACGTATACATGTGTATATGCATATATGCCCTAATTGCAAAAGCAACCCTTTAATTGTCCATAATTGCGAAACTGACCCTTCAAGTATCCGTAATTGCGAAATAACCCCAAAACTATATATATATAATTAAATATATATATATACACAATAAATCCCGAAAAATACCGGGAACACCAAAACGTAATCTCGCAAACCCGAATCAATAACGGGACGCCCAATCAAAAATATATCGGGGTAGAAACTCAAACGTCGGAACACTTAACAGGCCCGATCCAATTAAAATGCGTCGTCATTCAATCGAAACACTAATCATTAAATGTCGAATAAACTAACGTCGAAACGAGACCGTGTAATTGATAACAAGAATTCGCGTAGTCGTCAAAGAAAAACCATAAAGTCATCCAGTCGACTTTAAAACTAAACGCGAAAAATTTACAGGTATTAAATACCAAGAATAAATAATACGTCATGAACAAGTGACGTCATTACCGAAATTAAATCAAAAATAATTTCAGTAAAAAGGATAATAACACGGAGTGTTACAATCCATGCGTGTATTACACCTCTTTTCCTTTTTCTTTTTTGATAACGGTGATGTCCGGGACAGCTTACGCGCACCTCGACTAATCCACGGGACCCATGCAAGGTGACCCCACCCCCCCCCCCCCCCCCCCCACACACACACACACGACGCAGGTAAGACTCGGACTATATATGTCTGCGGTCGTGGCCCTAACAAATTGTTTGCACCTAGTAGAAATCGAACATGAGATCTCTTTTCCTTATTGGCTTGGGGTACCATGTATATTTATCCCGGGGTACTCAATAGGCATAAGAGTGTCTTGTCCGTGTCAAGGTTTGTAGGTTCACATTTTTCAAGAACACATTTTAAATACCATGTTATATTTTTATATTATTTATATATATATTTGCAATATTATTTATTTAATCAATATACATTGCCTAACCTTTACAACATTAAGAATTTTTGTTTTTAATTCTTTTAGAGTTTCAATAAAGTAATTCCTTTATGTTTTAGTTTAAATGAATAGATCATAATTTGAATGTTTGTTAATCATTAAGCCAATAGATACATCAACTTATTATTTATGCTTTTCAACCTTTAATATAATTTTTTATTTTATTTTAATGAATGTATAATAATTCCTGTAATTTTTATTCTAAAAGTTGATGTATATTTTTTCAAGTACCTCATAATATTTATTGGATTATTATATTCTCTTTTAGTTATTATATATTTATTCAAGTTTCTTATAGTTGGAATGAATTTATATAGTTATTGTTTATTTAATCAACTGGACATCACTTTACATTTTTCCTTTCATACTTTTTCATGTATTATTAGTTTTAATAAATACCTCATCATTTATGTACTATTGAATTTATAATTGTTTGTATTTCAATTTTAATTATTTTTCTTAACTTTTTTGTCATTATATATTTTTTATTTATTTTTGTATATTCCATAAATATTTATAATATTTTATTTTTCACTTTTAGTTTCAATAAATAACTCATAATTTGTATCCCATTATTTATGTTTCAAAGGTGTTTCATTAAAGTTGTGTTTACTAACAAATTATATATAGTGAACAAATTATATATAGTGATTTTTATTAAGTTGGAAGTATTTAATATTTATATTTTGAGTTTTTCCTCTCTTTTTTGTATTTGTATTATGATTAAATTTAATTTTTGTATTATTTTTATTTTTTATAGTGAGAATTATTATGATAAAATTATTTGATTTAATTTATAAGTTTAGTCTAAATTAAAATTTACAAAACACATGTTTTTAAATATAATATATAAAAGAGAATAAGTAAATGAATAGTGATAGATTCAAGGTTTCACTGTAGTTTGATTCGAAGATGGAAAAAAAAGCTTTGGAATTTTCGGTTAGGTGAATAGTGCCAAAAATTTGCATTGATTCTTAACACATATATGTATATTTCTGTATATATATATGAAAAGAGAGAGTTAAGGAACAGTAGCTTTCAGTAATTTTCCTCTCTCAAAAGTCAATTGGGACTCACATCATTAATCCCAAAATCTTGCAAGCCGTGTTGAGAAAATCTGGCCGTTGGATGCTAAATGGCACTTAAGCCAGTGAGAGGTGAAATGGAGAGGATTTGGGTTCCCCCACAACCCATCACTAGAGGGCAAAGTTGAACAAGTTTTCACTCGGAATTGTCAAACGACTGGATGAAATATTCATGGGTTAGATCTTTTGCATCATTGTTAGTTCCTTTATTTCAATGGTGTTTTCAAAATTTTCTACAAGTGATACTACTACTGGGGTTTCTAAACAAGGTAGGGTTCGAGGTGGTGGTGGAAGAAGAAGTGGTTCCCTTGGGGGTCGTCTGAGTGGTAGGGGAAGGGGACCTGTTATGGTTCCTTATGAGGTGGATGCAACTACACCGGATAGGGAAGTTGTGGTGGTGGAAGGAGTAACGCGTGCCGTGACGACTCTTGCAGATGATGTAGCGCGTGAGGATAGGCCTGTCATCTCTCCTGGTTTTAAGGAAGTTATCAGTGTTACCACTAGCCTTTTATCACACGTAACTGTTGGCAGTGATATCCCTGACCCTATTGAGCAGCTGGATTCAGCATCGGGCAGACATGCTAGCCCCAATTTTCATGGATCTGTGTTGACCACTGTTGCAAATGGTACTATGCCCACGCACCAAGCTTCTCCAGCTTATGGTAATGGTGATTCTGGTATAGCTCCTTCATGGGCTAGTCTCCTGTGTAAGGAATGTGCCAAGGGTAAGATGAAGCTGCAATATTCACCCTCTTAAGCCTGGTTCTTCATGTGTTTCACCTCCTCCTGAGGTTGCTTTTTGTGGAGGTAATTAATGGGAAAATTGTCATGTGGGTTATTTTCTAGATAGAAAACTTCCTTTTCTAACTGTTGAGTCAATTGCTAAGCGCCTGTTTGTGTAAAACTCTTTAACATTCCTTTGGAATATTGGAGAGAGGGGGCCCTAAGCTATGTGGAAAGTATGATTGGGCATCCCTTGTATGCTGATGCTTTAATATAGGGCAAGAAGTGGCTGAGCTTTGCAAGAATCTGTGTGGAAATCAATGTGGAGTCAGAGCTTAAAAATGACTTCAACTTAGAGCTTCCTGATGATGAACTGATACTTATCTATGTAGAATACCAATGAAAACCTCTTCGATGCTCTCAATGTAAGGTGGTTGGTCACATCAATGCCAAATGTCCTACCTTGATCAAGAAACCAAGCCCTGGAGTTACTGAACAGAAGCCATCCAACATGCAATGGGTCAAAGTGGATAGGAAGGGTAAAGGTATTGTGGAGTCTGTCCAAGAAGAACCTGTGAGGGAAATGATTCCTGTGATAACTCCTATGATTCCAATTAATGTTAGTACCAAGGTAAATGACACTGATCCTAGCATTTCTGATGAACCCCGACCCCGACCCCGACCCCTAGTCCTATTGATGTTGATGCTGATAGTGAAGGGGATGGTGATGAGCAAGTTCTTTATACAAATACTTTTAGCTGCTTGATGGACCTGGATGAGAATGCCACTGAGGCAAATATGCTTATACCAAAAGCTGACATTATGGAATCCTCAATGAAAATAGGTAAGCTGGAAGTTGCAGTGGTCATTCCTATGGATCCAACTCCTCTCACTTCCAAAGGTGCCTCCACCAGAGCTAAGAGATCTAAAAAAGTTAACCTATTCCCCTCAAGCAAAGAGGTTCATTGTTCATAATGATGATATGTTCCTGGAATGTGAGAGGTCTTAATAGGCCTGTCATGCAAGGGGAGTGTAAAAATCTTATTAGTACATATAGCCTTTCTTTGATTGCCTTCAATGAAACTAGGGTCCAACAAAGTAATATGAGAAAAGTGGTTAATGCTATTTGCCCAGGTTGGGATTTTCTTGAGAATTATTATTACAATGATCTTGGAAGGATTTGGATATGTAGGAATCCTTTGATGATTCAGGTGAACCTAATTGATAAAAATGAACAATCAATTGAACCTAATTGATAAAAATGAACAATCAATTCACTGTTCTATTAAGGACATTAACTCCATTTTCTCTTCTATGGTTAACTTCATCTATGGTAGTAATGACCCTTATAGGAGAAGGCATTTATGGAATGACCTTGCTTCTAAAGCTACCTTATGGGCCTCTAGACCTTGGTGTGTCATGGGTGACTTCAATGCCCTTAGATACAGATTTGAGAGGCTAGGAGGTACTGAAAATTAGACCACTATCATGCAAGAATGTGGTACAGTTCTTGACAGAGTTGGCCTCAGAGACTTAAATTATTATGGTATGAAACATACTTGGAATAATGGGCACACTTTTAGGAAGCTTGATATATGTGTTGCTAATTGACTGTTGGAGTGACATGTATCCTTGTTGTGAAGTTTTGTTTGGGGCTTAAGTGTGTTCTGACCATGCTTTTATATCTCTTAAACCTTCCATTGATTTCTTCAGAACCAAAAAGCCTTTCAAATTCAATAATTATCTCACTTGTCATGAAGGTTTCCTTCCTTTAGTGCAAAACTCTTGGAACAGATTTGTGAGGGGTACTAAAATGTATTGTGTCATGTAAAAGCTCAAGATGATTAAAGAAGGTCTCAAGGTGCTGAATAGAGCTTATTTTCAAAATTTATCTTACCAAGTGAAGGAGGCTAGAAGAAAAGTGGTCAACATACAGATGTTGGTGGACACTAACCCTACCAATGCTGATCTCAAGTCACAGGGTGCTGAATGCCTCAATCATTATTATTCCCTTGCTAAAGCTGAAGAGGGATTAATGAAGCAATAGTCTATGATACAGTGGCTTCAACTTGGCGATCACAACACTGTTTTCTTCCATAAATTGGCCAACCAAAGAAGGACCAACAATAGAATATATTCTCTGCTTGATACAAATGGTAACACTGTTAGAGATCACAATTCCATAAAAGACCATCTCATTTCCCATTTTAAGAACCTTTTTATAGCTCCTACCACTAATGATCCTATTGCTGATATGTCCCATCTTATCAAGCCTATTTCTCCTACCCAGAAAACCTGTTTGGACAAACCTTTTTCTATTGAATAAATTAGAGGTACCTTTTTTAGTCTTAAAAATGACAAGAGTCCAGGTCCTGATGGTCTTAACCTTATGTTTTTCAAAGCTTCTTGGTCCATTACAGGTAATGATTTTTTTTTTTTTAAAGAATCAGCAGTAATTGATATTACTTCTGCCATAATGAACTTTTTTGTTACAGGTTCTCTTCTTAGAGAAGTGAATGCTACCTCTCTTACCCTGATCCCCAAGAATGACAATCCTTCCTCTGTTGATGAGTATAGACCTATTGCTGTTTGTAACATCATTTACAAATGCATAACAAAAATCCTTGCTAATAGGCTTAAACTTGTTCTCAATGATTGCCTAATCCCTAACCAGACAACCTTCATCCATGGTAGATGCATCTCTGATAACATTCTTCTTGCTCAAGAGGTTTTGTTGCACTATCACAAGAATAATAAACCTGGCAGAATTGCTATGAAGATAGATCTGAGAAAGACCAATGATACTATATCTTGGAAGTTTATCATTTCTGTTTTGCAGGCTTTTGAAATCCCAGAGAGAATCACCAAGCTCAAAATGACATGCACTACCACTATTATGTTCTCCATCAATGTCAATGGGTAGACAGAAGGCTATTTTGCTAGCGAAAGGGGTCTGAGACAAGGTGATCCTATGTCTCCTTATATGTTTGTTATGGCCATGAAAATTTTGTCTTCTTTATTTAATCAGCTTCAGCATGAGGAGAATTTTAAATTCCATTGGAGGTGTGAGAAAACTAGACTGAACCACTTGATGTTTGATGATGACCTTCTAATTTTCAACAAAGGTGACTTATTTTCTATTACAACCATCATGTCCAAAATGAATCTTTTTAGTCTTCTTTTTGGACTAGAACCAAACCCTGATAAGAGTACCCTCTTCATGTCTAGTATTAGTAATGAATGGATGAGTTCATTTTAAAATATTACCCACTTTCCTATTGGTGATCTGCCTATTAGATACTTGGGTGTCCCTTTTGTGTCCACTAAAGCAGATGATTGTCAAGTGCTGGTCATGAGAATTATCAAAAGGGTCCAAGCTTGGAGCTGTAGACTACTATCCTTTGTAGGGAGGCTTCAGTTGATCCAATTTGTACTATTTTCCATGCAGGTGTATTGGTCATCTTCTTTTGTATTGCCCAAAGCTGTTATGAAGGATATTTCTAGCATCCTAGAAGATTCTTATGGAAAGGTTTTAATCTTAGTCTAGGAGGTGAGAAGATGGCTTGGAAGGATGTTTCTTTACCAAATGAGGAGGGAGGTCTAGGCATAAAGGATCTAGTCACTTGGAACACTGCTGCCATGGGAAAACATTTCTATAAAATCTTACAGCCCAATCACCCCTCTCTATGGGCCAACTAGATTCATGTTAATATTATAAAGAACAAAGTGTTTTGGCATCTGAAAAACTCCAACAATAGGTCTTGGAGTTGGAGAAAGCTCTTGGGTTTGAGAGACAAGTATGGAGATTTGTTCAAATTTAGAATTGGCAATGGTAATGCTGTCTCCCTATGGCATGATACTTGGTTGCTTGATAAGTTTATTGAAAGTGTTTTTGGTGATCAAGTCATTGATTCTTCTAGCCTAGGCCCTAATGCTAAAGTTTCTACTATTATCCTTGAAAATGAGTGGATTTGGCCTCATGTGAACTCTTTAGGACTCAACTATCTAAATTTCTTCACTATGAATCACTCATTTCCTTCTCCCTCTAAAAGTGATTCCTTGATTTTGATTCCATCTCCCAAGTTTAGTATTGCCTCTGCCTGGGAGATTTTTAGGGTTAAGAAAGATGTGGTGGGTTGGTTTTCTGGAGTGTGGCTTGTAGGAGCCATCCCTAGACAATCCATCATTTTTTGGATTGCTATTCATAATAGAATGCTCACTCAGGATCGGATGCTTGCTATGGGTCTGTTAAACTCTAACAAATGTGTCTTCTATGGTGGCCTTAAGTCCAGAGATCATTTGTTTTTTGAGTGCTTTGTCACTGCCAAAGGGTGGAGTTTTGTCAAGACTCAAGGTGTTGTGCAATGCTCTATCTCATCTTGGCACATTTTGATCCCTTGGGTTGCTTCTCTAAAGGGCAAAAGCCTCTTATCATTGCTTTCTAAATGGAGTGTTGCTGCTACTGTTTATGTATTTTTTGTCTGAAAGAGGACGAAGACTTTACACCAATGAGCATAAAACTGAGCTTCAGCTTGTCAATGAGGTCTTATCTACTGTGAGGTTTAGAGCTCCTTCTCTACAAAGAGTTAAACATTCCAGTTCTAATGATTCTCTTGCCTCTCTATGGAACCTTCCCAACTCTATCTTTGATATCTAGCATGGTGTGTTGGGAGCTGTTAAATTGGAGTTTTGAGCTCTGTTTGGATGATCCTCATGGTTGTAGAGTGAAGGTTATGTGGGTGACTTTGTTCCTGGTTTGGTGTATTAACAAGCTTAGTTTCTTCTCCTTTTGCTTAAGTTGTTGGTTCATGCTTTTATGGTGGGTGTGGGATTCCCGAGAAGAGGAGAGCTCCCACTTGTTTTCTTTCTAAGGTTTTTCCTTCCTAATCTAAAGTTGATTTGTCAAAAAAAAGATGTGGAATTAAGATTTTATTTTAGGAGGGGTCCAATATATTTGATAAATTAAAAATTAACTAGCACAATAGATATAAAATTTTACATCAAATGGGGAAAAGGTGTCACGCCCCGCCATTCGTAAACCCGAATAGAGTCCACAAGTAGCGACACGCGACACCAAAAATAGATAAGGTTCAAAATAAATAATTTCTTAGACCACTTTTTAGAAAAAGAATATATTTCAAAATTCATATTAGGGGTAAAATAGTCATTTCAGACTTGAGAAAGTTATAAAAGTCGTTGAAATTCGAAAAGGAGTGAAAAGAATGAAATGGTGCTTCAAACGGACCATTCCAACGCCTCATGTTTGCCCAAGGGTAAATCAGTCATTTCAGGGGCAAAATCAAACTTTCAAAGCTCGCCTATCTAAACCCAACATAGGAGAGATAGTAGGATCAAACGGAACGTGATTTGAGCCAACGAGGTGAGGGATATGAATTTTCAAAGTTGGGAAGAAAATCTGCAAAAAGCTGATGGAAGGTGAACAGTAGCCGTAAGGCTACTGGTCTGCTGCAGATTTGAGAAGTAAAGCTTTGAGGCAAAAATGTGATTTTTCGCATACGGCCTCTATTTTCGATGCTACTGGTCCCAAAATTTCATAAAAAATGTATAAGTGAGTTTTTAGTTTTCAAAAACCGAAAATAGTTGTCGGGGCCCGGTGAGGCGCTGAAAATGTAATGTTCTCTAAAACTTTTGCGAGGATGAGTTTGGAAAATGTATAAAAACTGAATTTTTTTGAGTCAAGACTCACATAACACGTATATTCATATCCCAATCTCATCACTCGGTTTGAAAATTTAAAACCGAAACTCAAAAACTTGTAAAACTTAAATATTTAAAGAAAACTACATTATTTAGTCAAATAAACACAAAGTTTTATCGAATCTCCAAAATATACATGTTTTGTAGTTAAGGCTAACACCCTAGCCCGCCAAGATAATAGATACATGCCCTTGTTCACTTTAGATACAAAAGTATACAAAATATAGCGTACTTTGGGCTAGAAAAACACTAAGCGTTCAAAATACACAAAAAAGGACTTAATGCTTCCGTCGCCAACCCGGATCTCCTAAAATCCATCCTTCGCAACGTCATGACCTGAAAAATATTAAATAAGGGGTGAGCTTCAACTAGCTCAGTAGGAGATGCTTCCCCACATCGATCTCGGCCGTCCGAGCGGTACACACCCAACCCCGTCGCATGCTACTATCCTAGGTCGGTCCAATTGTCCCACATGGCACGTGTGCCAAATCCGGGACCCCAATCATACCCACAAACAACCCCAAGCATGCTTGCAACATTTATCACATAAAATCGAAATAAATAAAATAAATAGTAAAAAGGAAAAAAAAAATCACAAAGCATAGCGATGTAAATGATATGCCAAACAATGCAACTCTAGACTCAAGAGGGTGACCGGGTATATTGTCGCCATAGTACTATCAACCACGAGGATTTTATCAACTCGTGAAACAACACCGTGTTCGGATCAAGTCCTCCCACGCCTCCCTGATTCCCGGATTACTAGTCCGCCGGTAGCGAGAGACACCGCCTGGCCAGTTGTTGCGACTACCCGAGGTTACTTACAAGGCAAACCGAGACATGTGACTGACAACAAAACAAACTTAATGTAGCAAGGGGTGTTTGAAACTCAACATGCCTCAAAATACAATCAATGTTCAACATGAATGCATCAACATATATTAATGTAAACTTTAAGCATACTACTCACAACTTCACTAGATAGCCCAACTAGTAACAATATCAACATAGCAGGCAACATATCAACATATTCAAAGTATGTTTCTAAGTTATACCAACTCAAGTTCGCGTCATTAAACGCTCACTTTGACGCACACACCCACGTAACCGAAAAAGAAAGTGGTTCGTCATTCCCCTACCTCAAGTCCAACGCCAACTAGTCCGCAAGAGCAAGCAAACGAGTTCCCAAAAGCTAACCAAAAAGTCTCCTACAGGCTGCTCCAAATCTGCAGAATTGCTTCAGATTACCAAGTATCAATCAAGGAAACTAATTAGGCTCAAGAATATGAAATTGCCAAGATTTATCAAGGTTGGGAACCAAAGCCTTTCATAAAGATTTATGAGTACAAAGTGAAGGTTTGAAATGGATTATAGCTCAAAGTGACTCAAGAACTTTCAAGAAGATGTCATTAATCATCCAAATGAACACTAGAATAAGAATTTTCAAGAATAGTGTCAAGCTACCAACATGTCAATAAAGAAGAAGATTGTGATCAATAGTAGGGTCTTTATCAAGAACAATAACAATAAAAGCCAAAACCAAATTCAAAGGCTTATAAATGAATTCTCAAGGAATATGGAATTTAGGATTTATAATGAAGAAAATCTCAAAATGGCACAAAATTTCCCCAAGCTACCAATAATCATTATAGTGGAAATGGAGTCACAAGAATACATTTCAATAAGCATTATCATCAATGGAAGCAAATTTTCAAAGCTTGTAGAGAATTTCCAAAGTTTCACAAGTTAGGGTTTCAACTTGAATTTAAGATCAAGATAGTATGAAGTTGGAGAGAAAGAGTTCAATTGAGCTTCAATAATGAGAAAATATCATAAACAAAACATGTTTCTAAAGATTATACAAGACTTACAAGAGTTCACAAGATAGAATTCATAAAGGGAGAAAAGCTCAAAATGAAATCAACTCACCAATTTAAGCTTCCAAATTCGAAATGGTGTAGGAGGAGTTCAACTAAGCTCATTTGCCAAGATCTTTAAGAAAAGAAAACAAGATATCAATATCAATCACAAGATTGCCCAAAACGAAATGAGTGGGAATTCAAGAAGAAAACATTACAATAGAAGGGTTTCACTTACCACTTTTGGTATTAATGGAGTTACAAAGACATGAGGAACACATTGTTAGTTGGAGGTCTCACCAAATTCTCAAGCAAAGGAGATGAAAAAATCAGATTTTTGAAGTAGAGAGTGAGCAGGGGCTGAGCAGGGCTGCCGAACTGGGGGTTTTAGAGAGGAGAGTTGAGCCGTGTTTGGTGTGAACTGAAGATAGAAAATTCTGGAAATTCAGCCCCAATAATTATATATATATATATATATGTGTATATAATTCTCTTGATCCAATGGCTAGGAATGGAGCTTGGAAGATGAGGTAGGCTAAGATTGTGACAACACACCATCTCTACCATGTTCTAGCAAATACCCAACAATGTTCAATGTCTTCCTAATATGCCCATGTGGTCTCAAACTAATTTACAAATATGCCATGCTCTTATAGCTAATTTTTTGTAGGATAAACACTTGGAAAAATTTTCATAAGTCTTCACATAACTCTTTAACTTTAAATTAATCCCCACGATCAATTCTAAGCTCAAAAATCACGAAACTAATTTCTAAATTCCTTATTTGGTATAACGAAGTGAACGCAACTTTCGGTTTCGAAATCCAACACTCCGGGGACCTATTTCCACTACACGCTTTTTCTAGGTTCCCGGGTTGTCAGATAGCGAAAACATTAAAATGAAATAAAATCCGATTTCTAAAAATTTCCAAACTTTAAATCTAACACATACGGCATATAGGAAAGCATTTAACACTATTCTTATAATAAAATAAAATAAAATAAAATATTCGTGAAAAATTCACTCATAATTTCAGGAAAATTAACGGGACGTTACAAAAGGAATATGATTTTTTTTCAAATTAATAAGTTAATTCATTTATGGCATGTATAATTGATCACAATCCATTAGTATATTAATATAAAGTTAGAATATACATATTATTGCAGGGGGTATGTATGAATTTTTTTAAGAAAATTATATCTAAAATACTACAATTAAAATTTCAAGAGAGGATATTTGTTTTTTGTGATATTTTAAGAAATGTACATAGAAAAAAGTAAATAAGCATGCCTCGTGGCACATGCTCCCTACGCCCCTGCATATGCCCCATCAATGGAACATGATAATTACGTAAATGTATATACAAATAACAAGGAATAATAAAAAAGATTCATTTTTATCCCTTTCTATTTCGAACGAAAATTTATGATATTGTAGATGCAGAAAAATACACAATAATAATAGGGTTAAAAATTGGATCATTTATTCAATCTTTGGCCATGTATTTATACACAATTTTGGTAAATGGGTCAAGCCCATTTACCCAAGTTTATCAATCCCTTAAATCATGGGATTTGATAAACTCAATTATCTTTTGGACTCTCTTTTTCATAAGTAGGACAACTCCCTGACTTATGGATCACTCATCTTCTAGAGAATTTTATGGGCCCATTTATTTCTTCGGCCCATCCGTCTTCGGCCCATCTGTCTTCGGCCCATCTGTCTTGTGGCCCATCCTAGTTGGTCCATGTATTATTTTGACTATTACACAGGCCCCTGAGGTTATGACCTTATGGGCTAATTCATAGCCTATGACCGAATTTGAATACATTCACATATACATATACATTTTATGGGAAATAATGGAGATGAGTTGTCATGTCATTATTGGGCATTTAATGGCATTTCAAAATACAAGGCCATTACTCCCTAAATCTTCGCACCATGAAGGCTCCTTGTGGGTTGTGTGACCTTCAGGTTTTTTGCAGTCTTTTAGCATGCTTTTTCTATAAAATCCATCCTAAGTCATTTCATTTCTTCATTCTTTTCATTCATAGCTTTTTCCTTCTTGCTCTTCTCTCTCAGTTTTCGTCTCTGGAACTTATCTCTTCCTTATTCCTGCACTTTTTTTCCGTCGGTCAGTTCAGATCTCCCAGCAGAACAGAAGTCTACTTCTACCCGAAGCTTTCCCTGACACTTCACTATCAGCTGAGTAAGTCGGGCAGTCTCTTCCTTTTTATTTAATTCTCACCTCTGCCCCCCTTTTGTCTTTTCTACCTTTCTTGGCACTATGTCTGACAACGATGACACCCGGTCAGTAGAGGAGGTCGTTATGTCCTCTACTACTGGCACCGATCCTACCAGTATTCCTTACACCTTACTATACTACGTGTACCAATTCGGTTTTTTTTATATGTTATCATTTGTGTTTAATTTTACGACGCCAACCATGTATTCCTTACACCTTACTATACTACCTGGCACTTCCGATAGATTGGTTTCGGTTAGATAGAATTAGGAATGTGAGTAGATTTTTATAATTTTATCCTTATATTTTTCTGGAAAATGTAGAGAAATTTATTTGGCGAATTTTGGTACACAAAGCTCTAAAGTAAACATAAAATACCATACTACGTAAACAAGGGTAAATCTTCATGTGAGAGAAATTATTGCGTGATTTTGAATTATATGATCTTCGACAATCACAACATGACACAAAAACGATTGTGTTGATTTTACGAAAACATTTGTTCACATGTCGAGCCTTGATTGTTGAGGTCATGTAGTCCAATATGATGCAATAATTTGTCGCTTCTTCCCTTGATCAATGGGCCACCCATGCAATATAAGTGAATCTCTGTTAGAGTAGTTTTCATCATCTTACCTTCCTCTCCCCAAAACATATGCATTACTACATTTTCTGATATAAAGCAACACATAGGTTAGGTGTCAAGCTCATGTTGCATCTCTCCATCTCATTTTCTCCATGTTTCTTGTAAGCCCTTGGATTAGAAGGGTATGGGGTGGAAAGTTTCATATACATATATATGAGTATAGGAACCGATCACTTTTGGAGACATCAAACAAGACCTAACTCTCCTCTCTAAAAGCCCCAATTCTGCAGCCCCTGCTCTACTTCTCCTCCAATTTTCGGCCAGCCCTAGCAGGCAAAATACTTCCTCCATAATTTCTTATTTCCTCTTCCTATTCTTGAAAAATTGGTTAAGGGTTCAACTACATGTATGAGCTCCAAGTTCTAATGGTTCTTTTGTCTCCAATTTGGTAAGAGATCTTCTCTCTTATGATTTCTCTTGCTCAAATTTATCTTATACTTCAACTCTTGAGAAGTGATGTGTGATCTTTGTTTTTTTTTCCTCTTCTAGCAATTCTTGACATGGATCACGGTTGAGCTCTTTATCTTGCACTTGAACTTTTGGAGGAGCTCAAGATTGGTGAGTTCTTGCTTCATTCTTCATTTTGTTCTTTAAAGGAAAATTCCAAGGTTTCTATTATTGAAAATTTGTTTTCAAATCTTGGAATTTAATTTCTAAAGTGTGTTTATTTCTTGCTTGAAACACACTTGTAATTAATGCTTGGTACAAATAATTTTAGAATTTGAAGTGAAACTCTTTTGGAGGAATTTCTTGAAGAATTCTAGCACTTGAACTTGAACCTCCTTTTGCTCCCTCTTGAACGAGTCTTGAAAACTAAGTCCTATCTTTGATGATTTGTATAAATGAAGCTCATTGAACCTTACTTTCTAACTTTGTATCATTTTGACATTTGATTTCCTTAGGAGCCTTAATTTGTTAAATTATGGGAATCAACACTTTTTCTTTCAGCAATTAAATTTCAGTATTGAAAATTTTTACTATCCTGCCTATTCTGAAATTCAGTCCTCATTAATTTGATTGATAACGATTTTTTGAAAGCCTTTGTGCCATTTTGGACTTAAACCTATTTTAAACCTCAACCTTGTGTTCATAAACCTCTAGAAATGAACTTGGTTCATAGTTTTGATAGTTCTGGGCAAATCTCTATTCTTGATACTCATTCTTGCTCATTGTTGATATTTGGTAGTTTTGGTCGAATCTTGAGAATTGGTAAATTCTTGGTAAATTCATATTAGAAAATTTATTTTTTTCTAATTATTGGTGTCTTGATAGCTTTGGAGAAATCATAGAGACTTGGTGCGCCTTTTGGGAACTTTTTGGAAAAAGCTTTTGGAATTCCGTCGCTTGCCCTCGCTTGTTGGCTCCGTTTGGCTTGGACTTGAGGTAGGGGTTGACGCTCCACTTTCTTTCCCGATTACGTGGGTGTGTGCGTCTTTGTATGTATATTTTTACATACTAGTTGAGTCATAATCTAGAAACATGCTCTAGGCCCCTTTTTTTTTTTTTTAAAAATGTTTGATTTATGATAACTTGCTTGATATGTATTCGTGGGAATAATTAGTGATCTTAAATTGAAAATTTAGATTTATACTTATGAATATGGAAGAAGGATAAAATTGTTGAGAAATGATCTACGTGTTGCATATTTGAATGTTGATATCATTTTCATGTTGCATTCATGGACCTTGTGGTTTTGAGACCGTTTGGATAGTCGCAACAACTGGCCAGTCGGGTTCTCGTGATATGTGGAGCTAGTATCTCCCGAAAACGAGAGGTGGGGGAGGACTATGTCCAAGCCCGGGTTGTTCCAGTCGGGCTTGTGGTCCCCGAGTTCTTTAAGAATGGTGACATTTGATATCCATGTTTCCCTAGTGATAGGGTTGTGCATTAGTGACATATTTCATCCTATCACTTGCATTGATATTTATTGTTGTTATTTCCGGATATCTTGTGTAAATTATTTGTTGAGTATGTGGGGTTGTTTGTGGGTACGACGGGGTCCCGGATTGGCACACGTGCCATGTGGGACAATTGGACCGACCTAGGTTTAGTAGCATGCACACGGGTTGGGTTGTACCACTCGGACGGTCGAGATCGAGGTGGTGAAGATTCTCCTACTGAGCTAGTTGAAGCTCACCCCTTAACATTTTTCAGGTTATGACATTGCAAAGGATGGACTTTAGGAGGTCCGGGTTGGCGATTGAAGCACTAAGCCCTCTTTTGTGTATTTTGGGAGTTAATGTATTTTCTACCCGAAATATTTTGTACTTATAAGGGGATAAAGACATGTATATATTCTTTTGGCGGGCTAGGGTGTTAGCCTTGATTATAAAAACATGTGTATTTTGAGACTTTAAAACACTTTAAGTTTATTTTGTTTAAGAATGTATATTTTGGGAATATTGGTGTTTTATGAGTTTTCGAGCTTACGTTTGGGGCTTTTCAAGTGAATGACGATATCGAGATATGAATATGGGTATTTTGTGAGTCTTGACTCAAAAACTCAGTTTTTGTACATTTTTCAAACTCATCCTCGCAAAAGTTTTAGAGAAAATCACATTTTCCGCGCCTCACCGGGCCCCGACAACTATTTTAGGTTTTTGAAAACTAAAAACTCACTTTTACATTATTTATGAAATTTTGGGACCGGTGACGTCGAAAACAGAGGCCGTATGCGAAAAATCACATTTTCGCCTCAAAACCTCACCTTTCCATTGTGCAGATCAGGAGCCTTACGGCTACTGTTCACTTCCTGCAGTTTTTTTCAGATTTTCTTTTCTACTTCGAAAATTCATATCTCCCACCTCGTTGACTTAAATGAAGTTCCGTTTAATTCTATTACCTCTCCTATGTCGGGTTTAGATAGGAGAACTTAGAAATGAACCGTTTGGTCCTGAAATGACTGTTTTACCCCTGGGCAAACATGGGGTGTCGGAATGGTCCGTTTAAAGTACCATTTCGTTCTTTTAAATTGTTTTCGGGTCGTGGACGACTTTGATGATATTTATTAAATGTAAAATGACTATTTTACTCCTAAAATGGTGTTAGAAATATGTTTTACATAACAAGTAGGCTAAGGAACAATTTATTAAGAACTTTAATTATTTGTTTTGGCGTCGCGTGTTGCTATTCGGAGACCTCGTTTGGGTTAACGGATGGCGGGGCGTGATAAAAATTCTAATAGTTCTTTCTTTTGGGGGATTTGATACTGGAGAAGCTATTATTATAACTATTCCACACACACACGGAGTAACAAACACACACAAATGTATTGAAAAAAAAAAGAAAAAAGGAATTTTAGCAGTCCCATACTCCCATATTCAAAATAAATAGCCTAACAAACTTGTTACCATGTTCATACCATAAGAAAGTGGCCGATTAACTGGCAACGTCAATATCTCTCCATTAAGAGGGAAAGCAAATTCTTTTACTCACCACGGTTTCTGGGGATTAAGTTTTGTCATTTCATCCATTCAATATCTTATTATGGTAAAGAAGGAAAAAATATATATATTCACCATTTTTGCAATCATTACAGTATTTAGTTCCTACTATAAACAATTTGGGGGAAAAAATCAAACACAATTGTAATAGTCGTAATTGGATGTAAAGTAACTCACTTTTTGTATAACTCACTTATCCTCTTTAATATAGGGAGCATACGGTTATTTTAAATAAGATAAAGTACTAGGTATACAGAGTACTACTATTTCTGAACTATAACTCACCAAGTAAAAATATAGTAATAGAAAGCGAAGGGAACAATACAAGTTTACATTACATGCCTGATTGGCGGATGTATTAACCTCCCATACCATGGGATGGGGTCGATGGTTCGTCCTCGTAATAATCTTTAGCATAGTCGTTGGATGCTAGCAAATTCACCTGCAAATTGTACCTCAATTACTTCATGTATATCAGAGAACATTCAACCGGTGGAAAAATAGGAAACCGTATTAATAACTGAGGCACGAAATTAACCTTGACAATATCTGAGTTTGAGTTCGGACGTACATAGGCTGCCAAGACACTCATATTAAAGTCCTGGGAGCAAGAACACAGGCAAAAATCAATAAGATCTAATAATAAAGAAACCAATTAAGATAAAAACAGCAAAAACACAAAATAATAACAAAATAAAACAATATATATAAGAGTAATAATTCACTATTAAATTCAATCACTGAAATCTGATTCAAACATCTTCAAAATATTTCTGTTACAGATACTTCGTTCTATAACGTAATCTACATTGAATCTCCTAAGTTGCAACGAAGGCACATAAAAGGAATACCTGAAAACATTCTTTGACCAAATATCTCGAAACTGATTGTAACGCTATTTAAGTAACCATGACAATGACTATCTTCCATATTTGTCCATTGAGGATTTTAAAGTAAGGTACCCAGCAAATCAAATCCAAGTGATGTTGATTCAACCTGGGGAAAGTGCTAAAATAAAATATCACAAGGTGGGAGCTTTCAATCACCATTAAGTTTCATACAGAAATGAAACTGAAAGATAGATATATAGTAGTCCTTTCTCCTAAACCCCAACCAACCTACATAAAATCACAAGTAATTATGGGAAAAAACCTGGCAAGACACTCTAACTAACTGGTGGTTGCTTCAATTCACAGGTTCTTTCATCCAACACACCAAACTACACCCGTTCACACAATTTCCCTGATTTAGATTGGATAACTGACTCCAAAGAAACAACAAAATCAGGTTCGTCGTGATATTTTTTTAATTGAATTTTATCATCTTTTATAGTATGTACAATCAGGTATCATGTGAGATGTGACGTTTGTTTTAACTTGTTACTTTCTAAAGCATGCCCGGCTTAATTTACACCTTCCACACCCCTACAAAAGTAAATAAATATATAAAATAAGCATGCGTCTTTTGGTTTCCATATATATCTCGTATCTTTCTAAACAATTACAACTTTTTCTCTCCAGTCACCTGTAGGATTGACTAAAGTAAATCCCACATTGGTAGCATAAGGCACGGTGAGTCCTCCATTCGATACTTTGACTTGTAAAAGGAGCCATAAGAGAGCTTTTATTACAGAACATACAAACAAATCACCACATCGAACATCAGAAAACAAATGAATTTACCAAGTTCATGCAAAAATGCTTATTGAAGACTCGTCAATTTTCTACATGAAGTTAAATAAAACAACATAGTAGCATTCATTGTCACGCCCCGCCATCCGTTAACCCAAACGAGGTCTCCGAATAGCAACACGCGACGCCAAAACAAATAATTAAAGTTCCTAATAAATTGTTCCTTAGCCCACTTGTTATGTAAAACATATTTCTAACACCATTTTAGGAGTAAAATAGTCATTTTACATTTAATAAATATCATCAAAGTCGCCCACGACCCGAAAACAATTTAAAAGAACAAAATGGTACTTTAAACAGACCATTCCGACACCCCATGTTTGCCCAGGGGTAAAACAGTCATTTCAGGGGCAAACAGTTCATTTCTATGTTCGCGATGCCGTGCTGAATCGTAGCTGAGTATCAAGTGTTGTCTGAAAAGCCTGCCAAAACCTCGACGTGAACCTCGGATCACGGTTTGAAACAATACTGACTGGAACACCGTGAAGCCTGACAATGTCCTCCACGTACCGTCTACTAAGAGTCTCGGCTCCATCAGTCTCTCGAATCGGTAAAAAGTGTGTTGTCTTCGTCAGTCGATCAACAATCACCCAAATAGCATCCTTCTAATTTTTGGTCCTTGGTAGCCCTATCACGAAGTCCATAGTGATATGCTCCCATTTCCACTCAGGAACTGGTAAAGGCTGCATCAATCCCGGTGGTGCTCGATGCTCGGCCTTCACCTGCTGACATGTGAGACATTGGCTCAAAAAACCGCTACCGCTTTCCTTATCCTGTGCCACCAATATTGCCGACGAAGATTGTGATACATTTTCGTGCCTCCAGGGTGGACTGCAAATCTGGAACTGTGAAACTCTGTCAATACCTCATCACGACACGACTTCGGAACATAAAGACGACCTCTAAAACGAAGTCCACCATCGGTGCCCATTGTCCAACTATCAACAACCTCGCCACTAGTGATGCGAGCTCGAACTGAAACAATCTTGCTATCCTGAGCCTGTGCCTCAATAATCCTGCTGATAAGAGACGGTTGTGCCACTAAACTGAACAACATAGCCTGTCCCCCACGGTCACTGAAACAAAGGCACAAAGCTTCGAAATCCTCCATCATACACCACTCTCTAACGGCAATGCACGTTAAAGAAGCCTATGACTTGCGACTCAAAGCATCCGCGACCACATTTGCTTTTCCGGGGTGGTATTGGAGCTTAAATTCGTAGTCCTCAAGATACTCAATCCACCGTCGTTGCGTCAAATTCAGATCTCGCTATGTGAACACATACTGAAGGCTCTTGTGATCCGAAAACACCTCAAACTTCTCATCGTAAAGATAATGTCGCCAACTCTTCAAGGCAAATAGAACCGCCGCAAGCTCAAGGTCGTGAGTAGGATAATTACGCTCGTGAGTCTTCAACTGTCGAGACCCATAAGCTACTACCCTTTCAGACTGCATCAATACACAACCAAGTCCCTCACGAGAGGCATCATAATAAATCACATAACCAACTCCGCTCTCGAGAATAATCAAAATCGGTGCGGTGGTCAAGCGAGTCTTCAACTCAATAAAAGACTCCTCACATTTATCATTCCAATTAAACTTAACCCCCTTTCTTGTCAAGCGGGTCATCGGTGCAGCTAACCGTGAAAAATCCTTCACGAATCGCCGATAGTAGCCTCTTAATCCCAAGAAACTGCGAATCTCGAACACGTTAGTAGGTCGCTTCCAATTTAACACGGCTTCCACTTTAGAAAGATCCACCGAAATACCACTTTCGGAAACCACATGCCCCAAAAACTTCACTTCCCGAAGCCAAAATTCACACTTCTCGTACTTAGCAAATAAGCGATGTTCCCTTAGAATTTGGAGAACCATCCTAAGGTGAACCTCGTGCTCATCCTCTATAGGAGAATACACCAAAATATCATCAATGAATATGATCATAAATTTGTCCAAGCACTGTCAGAACACCCGATTCATGAGATCCATAAATGCCGCCGGTGCATTAGTTAAACCGAAAGGCATCACTAAGAACTCAAAGTGCCCAAAACGAGTACTAAATGTCGTCTTTGGAATGTCCTCCTTTCGAACTCGCAATTGGTAATAACCCGATCGCAAGTCAATTTTAGAGAAGATCGCTGCACCTTTTAATTGGTCGAACAAGTCATCAATTCGGGGCAACGGATACTTGTTCTTCATTGTAATTCGGTTCAACTTACGATAATCAATACACAATCGTAAGGACCCATCTTTCTTCTTAGCAAAGAGAACCGGAGCGCCCCATGGTGAAGCACTCGGTCGAATAAATCCATTGCTCCGAAGATCATTCAACTGTCTTTCCAACTCCTTTAATTCAATTGGTGCCATCCGGTACGGTGCCTGAGAAATAGGTAAAGTGCCCGGCAAAGTCTCAATGGCAAACTCTACCTCGCGAAGTGGTGGCAACTCGGTCAAATCCTCAGGAAAAACATCCCAAAACTCGCTAACAACTCTAGGATCAACTACCTCCTCATCAGCTAGTAGACTTGCCAATAGAAGGCTAGGTTGATCGCCCAACATCAACCCGAAAGAAGAAGCGGAAAAGTCTCCTTTATCACCCACAAAGTGAAACTGCTCGCCTTCTGGCGTACATAAGGTCACGCGCCGTTGTAAGCAATCGATCTTTGCGTGAAAAGTAGTCAACCAATCCATACCTAAAATAATATCAAAGTCCGTCATGTCGAGAATAATGAAATCAAATGCTAGACGTCGACCTTCGATCACTAACTCGCAATCACGACAAACTCTGGATAAGGCAACACTACCCCCTACCGGAGTATCAACATACAGAACCTCGTTAAGCAACGATACCTCTAATCCCAACACAGATGCAAATGATGATGAAACAAATGAATGCGTAGCACCGGAATCAACTAGGACGCGAGCCAAACAACCGGAAACAAAAAATGTACCTCACACTAATGAAGGTCCGGCTGAACTGTTCGCCACAGTAGGTGCCTCTACGGGTGCTGCTACTGCCTGTGCAACCGTGTAAACTCGGCCCTGCGGTGCCTGAATTTGTCCAGTCCTTGGCCTCGGTGGCTGCTGAATAGAAGGTGCAGAAGTCGCTGTATGAGAACCCTGTGCTGACTGTATAGGATGTAGTGGTGGAGGTACCCTGAACCCAGACTGTGCCGCTGACTGTGCTGGCCTCTGCTACTGCTGACCTGTACTACCCAACTGTGGACAATCCTTACGAAAGTGCCCTAACTGACCACACTGAAAGCAAGTCTGAGGACGCCTTGCATCATTGTTCTGGGACTGATGGCGAGAAGGACACTGTGGCCTCAAATGACCTGGCTAGTGACAGTGATAACAAGTAATTTCCTGACGAGTAGACCCTGACCGTGTCCGGGTAGATGGTGCCGATCGGGTCTGAAGCTGCGATGGTGCGACCGGAACTGTGGCACTCTCTCTCTGCCTCTTCTTGCTACCACTAGCTGAAGATGATGCAGAAAACATTCTGCCCCTGGACTCTCTATACTTCTGAAATTCATTCACCTCTTCTTCCGCCACCATTGCTTTAGTGACCGCTACTTGCTACACTATGTGTTCAAACAAAGAAACTCTGGAACGAAGTTGTGGCTTCAACCCTTATACAAACTTGCGAGCCTTTAGCTCTTCATCTGCTACCACATCCGGAGCAAAACGGGACAGGCTAGAGAATTTTTTCTCGTACTCTGTAACCGACATATTCCCCTGGACCAAATTGGTGAAATTATCCCTCATTTTCATACGAGTAAAGCGAGGAAAGTACTTCTCCATGAACAGTTCACGAAACTCCGTCCAGGAGATAGTATTAATATCCCGAGTGTTGAGAATACTCTTCCACCAACCTTCTGCCTCTTTCACAAACTTAAAAGTAGCCAGTGTCACCTTCACATCATCCTCCACTATTTTCAAAACTCCGAATGCTTTTATAACTCTTTCCATCCAATCATCGACCACCAAAGGATAGGGTCCTCCCTCAAAATCTGGAACTCCTATCCTTGAGAAATCCTTAAACGCCTTTCTAGCTCTTTCACCCTCGTCCTCAACGTGGCCTTCCCTCTCGGCAAGTGCCATGGCAGCGGCCAAAGCACGCAATAACTGATTTGCGTCAACTGCCGGTGCAACCGGCATGCCGTCCTCAACATCAGGGGGAGCAGGAACATTCTCCTCCATAACCGGAGGTACTAGACCTGGACCCTCATCGACATGAGGTTCTGGCTCTTGCCCCTCAGCTTCCGGGGGTGCCAAATCCCTCAAGAAACGCCGTGGTCGGCCTCGGCGTGGTGGCGTGGAGGCTATATGAAACAAAGAAAGGATTAAATACCAACATATAGAAATAAATTCGACTAAGTGTCCTAAACCATGCCAACACACGCTTAAGCCCAAAACATGACAACAAATAAAATAATACAATAACAAGTAGCATTCAACAATTTACAAAGCAAAAATAATTCAACAACTTATAAATTCAAAGTTATACGGACCCAAAACTCTCACCCATCGTCCCTAGGTAAAAGTACTCGCTCTGATACCAATTTGTCACGCCCCGCCATCCGTTAACCCAAACGAGGTCTCCGAATAGCAACACGCGACGCCAAAACAAATAATTAAAGTTCCTAATAAATTGTTCCTTAGCCCACTTGTTATGTAAAACATATTTCTAACACCATTTTAGGAGTAAAATACTCATTTTACATTTAATAAATATCATCAAAGTCGCCCACGACCCGAAAACAATTTAAAAGAACGAAATGGTACTTTAAACGGACCATTCCGACACCTCATGTTTTCTCAGGAGTAAAACAGTCATTTCAGGGGGAAACGGTTCATTTCTAAGTTCGCCTATCTAAACCCGACATAGGAGAGCTAATAGGATCAGACGGAACTTGATTTGAGCCAACGAGGTGGGAGATATGAATTTTTGAAGTAGGGAAGAAAATCTGGAAAAAACTGCAGGAAGTGAACAGTAGCCGTAAGGCTACTGATCTGCAGTTTTGAAATGTAAGGTTTTGAGGCCAAAATGTGATTTTTCGCATACGGCTTTGTTTTCAACACCACCGGTCCCAAAATTTCATAAATAATGTAAAATTGATTTTTAGTTTCCAAAAACCGAAAATAGTTGTCGGGGCCCGGTGAGGCGTGCAAAATGTGATTTTCTCTAAAACTTTTGCGTGGATGAGTTTGGAAAATGCACAAAAACTGAATTTTTTTGAGTCAAGACTCACAAAATACACACATATTCATATCTCAATATCGTCATTCACTTGAAAAACCCCAGACGTGAGCTTGAAAACTCATAAAACACCAATATTCCCAAAATATACATTCTTAAGCAAAATAAACTTAAAGTGTTTCAAATAAATTCAGTGCTTCAAATAAACTAAGTACAAAAGATTTCGGGTAGAAAATACATTAACGCCCAAAATACACAAAAGAGGGCTTAGTGCTTCAATCGCCAACCCGGACCTCCTAAAGTCCATCCTTTGCAATGTCACAACCTGAAAAATGTTAAGGGGTGAGCTTCAACTAGCTCAGTAGGAGAATCTTCACCACCTCGATCTCGACCGTCCGAGTGGTACAACCCAACCCGTGTGGATGCTACTAAACCTAGGTCGGTCCAATTGTCCCACATGGCACGTGTGCCAATCCGGGACCCCGTCGTACCCACAAACAACCCCACATGCTCAACAAATATTCAACATACAAGATATCCGGAAATAAACAATAATAAATATTAATGCAAGTGATAGGATGAAATATGTCACTAATGCACAACCCTATCACTAGGGAAACATGGATATCAAATGTCGCCATTCTTAAAGAACTCGGGGACCACAAGCCCGACTGGAACAACCCGGGTTTGGACATAATCCTCCCCCACCTCTCGTTTTCGGGAGATACTAGCTCCACCGGTCACGAGAACCCGACTGGTCAGTTGTTGCGACTATCCAAATGGTCTCAAAACCACAAGGTCCATGAATGCAACATGAAAATGATATCAACATTCAAATATGCAACACGTAGATCCTTTCTCAACAATTTTATCATTCTTCCATATTCATAAGTATAAATCTAAATTTTCAATTTAAGATCACTAATTATTCCCACGAATACATATCAAGCAAGTTATCTTAAATCAAGCATTTTAAAAAAAAAAGGGGGCCTAGAGCATGTTTCTAGATTATGACTCAACTAGTATGTAAAAATATACATACAAAGACGCACACACCCACGTAATTGGGAAAGAAAGTGGAGCGTCAACCCCTACCTCAAGTCCAAGCCAAAATGTAGCCACTAAGCGAGGGCAAGCGATGGAATTCCGAAAGCTTTTTCCAAAAAGTTCCCAAAAGGCGTACCAAGTCTCTATGATTTCTCCAAAGCTATCAAGACACCAATAATTGGAAAGAATAAATTTTCTAATATGAATTTACCAAGAATTTACCAATTCTCAAGATTCGACCAAAACTACCAAATATCAACAATGAGCAAGAATGAGTATCAAGAATAGAGATTTGCCCAAAACTATCAAAACTATGAACCAAGTTCATTTCTAGAGATTTATGAACACGAGGTTGAGGTTTAAAATAGGTTTAAGCCTAAAATGGCACAAAGGCTTTCAACAAATCTTTATCCATCAAATTAATGAAGACTGAATTTCAGAATAGGCAGGATAGTACAAATTTTCAATACTGAAATTTAGTTGTTGAAAGAAAAAGTGTAGATTCCCATAATTCAACAAATTAAGGCTTCTAAGGAAATCAAATGTCAAAATGATACAAAGTTAGAAAGTGAGGTTCAATGAGCTTCATTTATACAAATCATCAAAGGTAGGACTTAGTTTCCAAGACTCGTTCAAGAGGGAGCAAAAGGAGGTTCAAGTTCAAGTGCTAGAATTCTTCAAGAAATTCCTCCAAAAGAGTTTCACTTCCAATTCTAAAATTATTTGAACCAAGCATTAATTACAAGTGTGTTTCAAGCAAGAAATAAACACACTTTAGAAATTAAATTCCAAGATTTGAAAACAAATTTTCAAGAATAAAAACCTTGGAATTTTCCTTTAAAGAACAAAATGAAGAATGAAGCAAGAACTCACCAATCTTGAGCTCCTCCAAAAGTTCAAGTGCAAGATAAAGAGCTCAACCGTGATCCTTGTCAAGAATTGCTAGAAGAGGAAAAAAAAAACAAAGAGCATACACCACTCCTCAAGAGTTGAAGTATAAGATATATTTGAGCAAGAGAAATCATAAGAGGGAAGATCTCTTACCAAATTGGAGACAAAAGAACCATTAGAACTTGAAGCTCATACATGTAGTTGAACCCTTAACCAATTTTTCAAGAGGAGGAAGAGGAATTTCGAAATTTTGGAGCAAAAATTTTAGCCTGCTAGGGCTGGCCGAAAATGGGAGGAGAAGTGGAGTAGAGAGTGAGCAGGGGCTGCCAAATTTGGGGCTTTTAGAGAGGAGAGTTAAGCCTTGTTTGGTGTCTTGAAAAGTAACCGTTTGTGTAAACTCATATATATGTATATGAAGCTTTCCATCCAATACCCTTCTAATCCAAGGGCTCACAAGAAACATGGAGAAAATGAGATGGAGAGATGCAACATGAGCTTGACACCTAAGCAATTTCTAGATGAGTCTACCAATCTCCTTGCAAAATGACTAAAATTACCCTTTGACTAAAATGGGTAAAGAAGGGGAGAGAGGGTATGATTGACATTCCCCAAATTCACATTCTCAAATATACCCAACCAACTTAAGAGAATTTACCACAATGACATGCTCTTATAGACTAAGTTAGTAGGAGCAACACTTAGAAAAGTTTCTAGGAAAATCCACTAACACAACTTTACACGAAATCTCAAAAATATCCCTATGCGTAAAAATTCAGAAACCAATTTCTAAATTCCTTATTTAGCGTAACGAAGCTAACGCAACTTTCGGATTCGAAATAGGACACTCCGGGAACCTACTTCCACCATACGCTTTTCTTAGGTTCCCGGGTTGTCAGATAACAGAAACGCTAAAATAAAATAACATCCGAATTCAGAAAAATCCCAAACTTTAAATCTCATACTTATAACATATATGAAAGCATTTAATATTATTTTGACAATTAAATAAAATAATTAAAATAATCGCGAAAAATTTACTCGTAATTTTGGAAAATATCGGGATATTACAAAGAAAACCTTATGTAGAGATTCCACGACTATAACTTGGAATTCTGATAAATTAGCTACTAAACTTGCATATTGTATGTCAAATACACGCATGATACACAAAAAAAAATCTAATACAAAAACAATAAGAATAAAAGGCAAAAATTACAAGTAAAAGGAAATATATTAACTTCAAATTATGGAGTTTGGCAGGCCACCTTCAAAATTATAAATTCAACCATGTTCCAAGTGTAATGCCTTAATAATTTGAACATATCGTATGCCAATGTATATGTATAAAGTATAAACATGTAGAAGATGACATCGAAAACTTGATAGTTGATACAATAGTAAACATGAGAAGTTTCCTAGCAAAAATTGCTTCTGCAGCAAGTATAATTAACTATGTAAAGACTAGCAGAAGTTTTTTTTGCATCAGTTACGTAGATGCAGAAAATGGTTCTTGAAACTCCTACAATTGCCAAGTTTGTACTTATAGTTCCTATTGCAGATAATGACATTAAATGGGCAAGGGCAATGGAAGCTATTTCAGAAAGCAACTTTTCAGCAAATGGGGAGAGAAAAATGAAAAAATAACACAGAAAATTTTGCCTAGTCACTAAATATTCTGCTCCAAACATGGAAGTAGCGGGAAATTTTGCATAGAAATTTTTATTAGGGTAACTTCTCCGTAAGAAAAAGGAAAGCCCCAGCTTCTAAAAAAAGGAGAACTCACTCTAAAAGGATCACCCCTCAAAGACTGTACAAACATTGAAGCCCCTGAACCTTTACCCTGCACAAGAGCAACAAATACAAAGCTTTCAGATATCAATGAAGAGTGTTACATGGTATTGCATACATAAAATTAATTTGTCAAAGCGAAGAATAACACCTAGTATGGATGATTGATTGATGAGACTGGCATCTTTATCTATTCTTCTTCTGTTTTAATGAGAAAAACAATTCTATATCCTTATGTTTCCTGCAATTATTATATCTAAAGTTTTATAATTATGATTCATACTACTACTCTCTCTCTCTCTCTCTCACACACACACACACACACAGAATAATGAATCTGAAAAACTTGAGGAGGAAGAACATTACTCAACTAAAACAAAAAAAAAAATAGCTCCCTAATGGCAGCATGTCTCTAGGTAACTTGCATCTACCCCCACACAAAATGAATCTTTTTAGTCTTCTTTCTGGGCTAGAACCAAACCCTGATAAGAATACCCTCTTTAAGTCTAGTATTAGTAATGAATTGAGGAGTTCTTTTCATAACATTACCCACTTTCCTATTGGTGATATGCCCATTAGATACTTGGGTGTCCCTCTTCTGTCCACTAAAGTAGATGATTGTCAAGTGTTGGTCATGATAATTACAAAAAGAGTCCAAGCTTGGAGCTGTAGACTACTATCCTTTCCAAGAAGGCTTCAGTTGATCCAATCTGTACTATTTTCCATGCAGGTGTATTGGTCATCTTCTTTTGTATTGCCCAAAGTTGTTATGAAGGATATTTCTAGCATCCTAAGAAGATTCTTATGGAAATGTCCTAATCTTAGTCTAGGAGGTGAGAAGATGGCTTGGAAGGATGTTTGTTTACCGAATGAGGAGGGAGGTTTAGGCATAAAGGATCTAGTCACTTGGAACACTACTGCTATGGGAAAGCATTTTTGTAAAATCTTGCAGCCCAATCACCCCTCTCTATGGGCCAACTAGATTCATGTTAATATTATAAAGAACAAAGTGTTTTGGCATATGAAAAGCTCCAACAATAGGTCTTGGAGTTGCAGAATGTTGTAAATCACTAATGGTGATTAAACTACCCAGGATCAACACAATATTGAGAGAAAACGAACTTATATTTAAAAAAACTCACACTCTTTCAAAATACAAACTTTTCTCTCTTTTTCTTTCTCACACCTCTATTTTTATGGTCTAGCTTCTACTTCTATAACTACCATACACTCTGTATATATAGAACTGAAGATTACACAAGACAAAAACACAAATCTTGATTTGCCGTTATTCTTGACTTTGATGGATAGGCGTGCTATTCTCACGCATGGTGTTTGGTGGCAGCCAACTTGGACCTTTGCATGCATGTGGATCAGCTTCAATGGATGATGCTTATCCTAGCATCTTGACCCAATCTTCATGCATGCATGAAACAAGTTTATTTTCAACATTCCCCCTTAAACTTGATTCTCCATACTTCTGCATTCCTAACACCATCTCCAGTCTTGTGGACTTATTTCGGAATTTCTGCATTCCTTGCAACAGTCTTTGCCTCTCTCTCGTCCAGTTTTGCACAGAGATGGTTGACTCTCTTCTTCATAGTCAAGTCCACGACTAGCGACAAGCACCTCAAACTGAACCGAGTCGACCTGCCTGAACTCTGAAGAGATACCATTTTCTTTCCCTGCACTTCCTTTCCTGGAACTATTACTGAGACATTACATTGTCTGACTTCACTTTTCTTCCTTTGTAGTCTTTCATGAACAGGCGAGTTTCGCCTTTTCCATTTCTCGTCTTATGGACGCACTTCAACCCAGTTGACTTATGATCTTCTGGTGGACTACACTACTTCTTCTCTATGGTGAACTTCTCTTCATCCATATCTATCTTCCATTCCTTCTCTTGAATGGCTTCGGTGAAGCTAACCGGATCTTCTTCTGACTTCTTCCTGGTCCAGTATCTTTCACCCGGATCCATATCTGACTTCTTTCTGGTCCAGTATCTTTCACCCGGATCCACTTCTGACTTCTTCTTGTCAGGAACGGGAGCAATTTGTGTCACTTTTGGTGGCACTGCTTCAACCTTATCTTGTGGCACTGTTGGTGACACTTCTTTTGCTTCATTCTCTTCTTCTTCAATCACGAGCTCCTTGGGCTCCATTTCTTCTTCAAATATCCAGCTAACAGGATTCCTATATTGAGCCATCAATAACATTCCGTTTAGCTCATCTGTGTCTTTCCCTGCAAAGTATACATGTTCGTCATTTTCATCTTCTTCTGTTAGATCACTTCTGCATTCACGGGCATAGTGGCCGTATCTGTTGCAGTTATAACACTTCACTTTTCTTTTCCCATCTTCACCTTCTCGTCCTTGATAGCCACGACCTCTACCTCGACATCTTTGTGAATTTCCCCATTTCTCTTTTCTGGCTGAGAATTTTGACTGCAGTACTCGCTCGTCCTCTGGAATACTTGAGGTATTCTTCTTGTCGATTCGCTGTTCATGGATTTCTAGAGTGGCTTGTAACTCGTCAACCGTCATGCCATCCAAATCCTTCGATTCTTCAATGGCTACAACCACGAACTCAAATTTTGAATTGAGCGATCTCATTATTTTTTCGAGCACACGTACATCTTCGATCGTTTCTCCACATCCTCTGATCTGATTCACAATTGTCAATATTCTGGTAAAGTACTCAGAAATTGACTCTCTTTCTTTCATCTGCAGCAATTCAAATTCCCCCCTTAGACCTTGAAGTCTAATTTTGATCGTCTTTTCAATTCCTCGATTTGCTTTTCAAAGAATTTCCCAAGCTTGCTTGGCGGTGTTGGCGGCGGAGATCTTCTCAAAACTTGCTTCATCTACACTCTGATAAATCAGATATAACGCCTTCTTGTCCTTTCGTCTTTCTTCTTTAAGCTCGGCCTGTTGGACCTGGCTTAGATTCTCTACTTCTTCGGGTTCGTCATACCCGGTATCAATCACATCCCACAAATCTTGTGAGGCTAGAAGGACTCTCATCATGATACACCCCTTCTCGTAATTATCTTTATTCAGTCGCGGAAGCTGGGGTTGAAAGAAATTGCTGGAGTACGCCATCGGATTTACTTAAGTACTTGAGGTGCTTATTTCTGAAAATCGGTGAAGAATCTGGTCAAACCGATCACACGGTTGCGTCCGGAGCGTTCCGTTTAGTCAAGAACGACTCTTCGTTTTCTCAAATCGGAGTTAAAATGAGCCCGGAACGGATAAAATACCACTTAGGGGCAATTCTGTAATTTCCAGAATATTTGCTGACGTGGATGCTGACGTGGCAGTGACACGTGTCGGCTGGTGGTTGGTGCCATGTGTCGGCTGGTGGTTGGTGCCACGTGTCTGCTTCTTATAGGGCCACGTTTCAACTTATGGTTGGGACGCGTGGCTGCTGGCGTCACGCTGACGTGGCTGGGCGCGTGGCTGCGCGTGGGAGCACGCGCTGGCTGGAGGTTGAAGATGACCTCGCGCGTGTCTGAGAGTGGGCTTCACTCGCCGATATTCCGTCCGCGCGTGAGGGCGCGTCCTTCAAGATCTTCGCCTGATTTCTCGGGGCTACGTTCCTGCTGGAACGGAGAAGCTAGGTATGTGTTCAAAATTGTGTTTTGAACACCTATGATTCACGAATATGCTTTGAAAGGTTCGGCTCTGTTTTGTTTTTTTTCTTCCGGGCTTGCTCAAGCTTCACCAAGCTCTGATACCATGTTGTAAATCACTAATGGTGATTAAACTACCCAGGATCAACACAATATTGAGAGAAAACGAACTTATATTTAAAAAAACTCACACTCTTTCAAAATACAAACTTTTCTCTCTTTTTCTTTCTCACACCTCTATTTTTATGGTCTAGCTTCTACTTCTATAACTACCATACACTCTGTATATATAGAACTGAAGATTACACAAGACAAAAACACAAATCTTGATTTGCCGTTATTCTTGACTTTGATGGATAGGCGTGCTATTCTCACGCATGGTGTTTGGTGGCAGCCAACTTGGACCTTTGCATGCATGTGGATCAGCTTCAATGGATGATGCTTATCCTAGCATCTTGACCCAATCTTCATGCATGCATGAAACAAGTTTATTTTCAACACAGAAAGCTCTTGGGTTTAAGAGACAAGTATAGAGATCTGTTCAAATTCAGAATTGGCAGTGGTGATGCTGTCTCCCTATGGCATGATACTTGGTTGCTTGATAAGTCTATTGAAAATGTTTTTGGTGATCAAGTCATTGATTCTTATGGCCTAGGCCCTAATGCTAAATTTTCTGCTATTATCCTTGAAAATGAGTGGGTTTGGCCTCATGTGAACTCTCTAGGACTCAACTATCTAAATTTATTCACTATGAACCACTCCCTTCCTTCTCCCTCTAAAAGTGATTCCTTGATTTGGATTCCATCTCCCAAGTTCAGTATTGCCTCTGCCTAGGAGGAATTTAGGGTTAAGAAAGATGTTGTGGGTTGGTTTTCTGGAGTGTGGCTTGTAGGAGCCATCCCTAGACAATCCTTCATTTTTTGGACTGCTATTCATAATAGAATGCTCACTCAGGATCAAATGCTTGCTATGGGTCTGTTAAACTCTAACAAATGTGTCTTATGTGGTGACATTGAGTCCAAAGATCATTTGTTTTTTAAGTGCTTTGTCACTGGAAAAGGGTGGAATTCTGTCAAGACTCAAGGTGCTGTGCAATGCTCTGTCTCATCTTGGCACCTTTTGATCCCTTGGGTTGCTTCTCTCAAAGGCAAAAGCTTCCTATCATTGCTTTCCAGTTCTAATGATTCTCTTGCCTCTCTATGGAACCTTCCCAACTCTATCTTTGATATCTAGCACGGTGTGTTGGGAGCTGTTAAATTGGAGGTTTGAGCTCTGTTTGGATGCTCCTCATGGTTGTAGAGTGAAGGTTATGTGGGTGACTTTGTTCCTGGTTTGGTGTATTAACAAGCTTAGTTTCTTCTCCTTTTACTTAAGTTGTTGGTTCATGCTTTTATGGTGGTTGTGGGATTCCCCAGATGAGGAGAGCTCCCACTTGTTTTCTTTCTAAGGTTTTGCCTTCCTAATCAAAAGCTGATTTTTCAAAAAAGAAAAAGATGTGGAGTTAGGATTTTATTTCAGGAGGGATGCAATATATTTGATAAATTAAAAATTAACTAGCACAATAGATATAAAATTTTACATCAAATGGGGAAAAGGAATATGATTTTTTTTCAAATTATTAAGTTAATTCATTTATGGCATGTATAATTGATCGCAATCCATCAGTATATTAATATAAAGTTAGAATATACATATTATTGCAGGGGGTATCTATGAAGTTTTTTAATAAAATTATATCTAAAGTACTACAATTAAAATTTCAAGAGAGGATATTTGTTTTTTGTGATATTTTAAGAAATGTACATATAAAAAGGTAAATAAGCATGCCTCGTGGCACATGCTCCCTCCGCCCCTCCATATGCCCCATCAATGGAACATTATAATTACGTAAATGTATACACAAATAACAAGGAATAATAAAAAAAGATTCATTTTTATCCCTTTCTATTTCAAACGAAAATTTATGATATAATTGAAATAAACCAAGCAAATGTGGCCCTTAGACTCTTTTTTTTTTCCAAGTAAAGATTATTTTCCAACTGAAGATTATTTTCACCAACGGTCTATATGGTTGAAAACACCCTTAAATTCTCGACATACCATTTTGAATCATAGATGCAATAAGTGAGTTATTAATTATTACCTCCCTTAATTTATTTATTTTAAATTAAAAGGAAGATCCCTCTTAATCCTACTTTTCTCACTAAAAGGATAAATTAGTCAAATACTTTCTTTTAGAACTTTACATAAGTAATAAAACTTTTTTTTAGACTAGAAGTCCTACTTTTGATATTATTTCTTTTTTCAAGTTCTATATCATTAAATATTTTATTTATATCATTATTAAATTAGATAAAAGATGTTAATCTAAAAAAGAAACTTTAATTCAAAATTTTATATGAACTCTTACATATTAGATAAAAGATGTTAATCTAAAAATTAATTTTTAATTCAAACCTTTATATGAACTCTTACATAAACTATAAAAATTAAATTATAATCTAGTTTATTTATAAAATTATCTTACAATAACATAATGCTTTATTTGGTCCTGAGGATGGATAAAGGGATAGAGATGGGGTGGGGTGTATGAGGCATCATTGGGGATGGATCTAGTTTTTTCAATTTTCGTTTAGTTGAATGGAACGGATGATATAAATAATAAACAATACATTACTCTTGTTTCGTTGAAAGGAAGAAAACATAGTTTTTATATATTTTTACAAATATACTGTCTTTAGGTGGAACATGATTTATTAGAAAATTGGCCTGCTGGTTAAAATTGTCATTTTGAATATATTGGTTGGTATTTTCTCTCTCATCTTGGGCCCAAAATTTGGTACAATAGAGAGATGTGAAAGATGGAAGGATGCTTCATCGCTCCTTCCTTCCTATTATCCCTTTCCTCCAACCAAATACAAAAATTTCACTTTACTCTCCCTCTCATCCCTCCCTCCAACCAAACATACCGTAAGTTTCAAGTTTTTCATTTTTCAGAAGAAAAAATAAAAAATATTTCTACAAAGCAAGAATGATTTTTTATCTTGTGATCAACAATGAAGGTAAAAAGCTAATATCAAACCATTTCAATGGGACTTGCTTGAATAACCTTACAACAAGTATCATTAAATATATAAAACGATGGGTATAATTTTAAATAATAAAATTACGCCAAAAGTTTCCTATAGATTAAAAATAGAACTGTTGAATCGATAAGACGTAAATGTTAATATTTCATTCGTGATATGCACGGGGTATTTTAATTGGTTTGTAATACTACATCACAGTTATCATATAAGCCTATACTCATCTGTTGTTAGACGCGCTACAACTAATTTTTGACTTGGCCATAAATGTTTCTACTAAACTTGTTATAGAAGAAATATTTCGTATTTTGCGTAAAATAGTCATAAAAATTTGTGGTCAAAATTCTAATTTATTGTAGTTTTTTTTAGAACAATATAGGATTATGAATTCGTTATTTTTTATTTTTGAAAAATTCATACGAAAGTTCTTGGATTAATGTAGTTAGACCACAATCATACCCAACTGTGGCACGAGTGCATATCTGTATCACTATATATAGGTAGATGTATATACATGTATAACAAACACTAGCAATAATAAATAAAATCATATAAATATATCTCCCTATATCGTACGAAAATCCCAAGCAAAACATCACCTTATTTTCCCCAAAGGAATCCTGGTTTCTCTTTCTAGAATCTCCAACTTTTCTCTCTCACTCTAAAATTTGTTATATATATGGTTGATATATATATATACATATACGAAACCCTTATAAGCCCCCATAAAACCCAACTGAGCCCCCTTTACTACTTTCTCCCTCCTCCATTCTAATGCCAAACAAATTTATTTAAACCCCACTTTAAAACCCTACCTCGATCTCCTTTACTCACTACTCCGTTTCCTCTCTCTCTCTCTAAATCTTCAGTTACAATCCCAATGGAGACGAATCAAGGCGACAATAAAAGCCCTAGTCCCTCCTCACCGGTAAACCACCCCCGAAACCAAGAAAACCACCTCACCTCGTCGGGAACCCACCTAAACCAACCCAATCCGAGCCATCAATCCTTTTTATGGTAGAGTCTGTCTGAAAACGACAGCCAGAGCCAGATCAATCACCTTCTGCCGAAAAACCGCCACTGCTTGAGCCTTCAAAACCCCCATCGGGTCACCCCCCCTTCGCCGGAATACAACCGGCTCCCCCACCCTCCTCAAGAAACCCATCTGAGCACACCCCTATGGAACCCCGATAGCTTCTCTTATTACCCATTCACTTCGGCGAATTGCTACCTTTCGGCGACCCAGCCTCCGCCGGAAAACCGCTCCAGCTTACTAAGATCTTTCCGTGAAATCTACCCCTCTTTGCCTCCCCTCCTGTGCCCCAATCTGATCAATCTTGATCATCACTCCATGAGTATGAACAACACCACCAATAACAATAACAATACTACTCCCCCCCCCCCTAACCATAATGTTATCCCCCTAAACCCTAATTTTGTCCCTGACCCATCTTTTCATGCTGACGAATTCTCTTTTCTTCGGCTCTCACCGGACCCGCAGCCTAGTCTCCGATCTCCGGCGTCTCTAAACTCAGCAACTCCTTTACTTTTAGGGGCACGGCCTAACCCTAATCCCTGTTATCTGCCTAACAATGTCAATGGCGGCGGCTCCGAATTCGATCTGCATAGGAGGAGAGTACTATCTGCTGTAAAGGGTATTTCTCATCAACCCCAAAACTTTCAATTTTAGAGAGATCAGCCCTTTTCGAATTTATCTATGTCTCGTTTCGATCTCATGAATAATAAAAATGGAGGAATTGGTCTGGGTGATTACGAAGCACGAAACAATGGTGGCAATGGTTTGGGTCAAAATGGATTGCTAAATAACGGAGGCAATGGTTTTGGATACGATACCCTAAACTATGGACATAATGGTTTAGGTGGTTTTGGAGTAGTGAATAATGGAGTCAATGGTTTTGGTTATGAAGCACAAAGTAATGGGGCAATTGGAATGGTTATAATAATGCTCTAGTACCATATAATGGAGGCAATGGTAATAATGCCATTGATGTTTTTAATAGGGATTCTTTGGTTCTGGATTCGGAGTTTTAGCGAAGGAGGAGACAATTAAATGGAGTCGAGATGGACAACTATATGTATAGATCGAGGCAGTGCGATACAAGTCCTCCTTCGGGTAAGCTGGAGCTGGAGGCCCTTAAAGGTAAGGTTTTGAATGTGGCCAAGGACCAGCAGGGATGCGGTTGCTTTAGCAGAAGTTCAAGGAGGGGAATCGCGACGACATCCAGATGATATTCTTGGAGGTGAAGGACCATGTCATTGAACTCATGAAGGGTAATTTTGGGAATTATTTCATGCAGAAGTTCTTTGATGTCTGCAATGGGGAACATATCACTCAGATTATACAACTATATACATTAAAGACAAACACAAAGCGTTTTGACTTAATAACCGCATTCATATAAGCATTTCCAAAAATTCCAAGGAAAATAGAGTAAATGTAAGCAGAAACGTTACATATTTCACTATATTAATACCAAGTTCAAAACAACAAATTTTATTTTATGAAGTAACAGAGAGGAAGGAAAATGATCAAGGCTCCTGCCCAATCTGCGCGACCCTCATCTTACTCACCTGAACCTACTACAAACTTAACCACATCATTACCATCCGTTATTATCCATACCACTACTTCCCCAATTTCGCCACCCCAAAATTCCTGGAAGAACCACTCACATAAATCGACCAATCCGCCACCAACACTTTCCTCATCATTATCCATTTCACCTAAACCGCCTAAGCAGGACTCCAAACCGCAATATCAATTTTCCCTTCCCTTTTATCCGGAGGATCCAGTCCACTGATTTCCCCTGACCATTCTCCTATCTCTCCTCCTCCCACTGGCTCACATTTCAGTGATTTCACTAGCCTGGTTGATGGGAAGTGTAAGCTAGTTGTTGATCTTTCTCCTCATCCTTCATCTAATCCTTATGCGCAGATGGTGTTAGCAAAGGACAGCTCTGTTACTGCCCCCTCTTCCTCCAACTCTTTGTTACCATGTGACATTTTCCAAGCCAATTGCTCAGATGACTCTTTGAGTAATCAGTCTAGGATTTGTTGTCCTGATGTGCCCCAGTCTAGGAAACTTTGTATCAACTCAAAGCTCAGAAAGAAGAAAGATTTATCTTCAGCTAAAATTAAAGCTAAGAAAGAGATCATGAAGCATTTGCCAATTCCGTTGAAAGGTGTAAAGTTGCTAAGGAGCACCGCCAATAACCCCTCTCAATGATTTGCATAGCAACTTGGAATGTGCGAGGCTTTAATAGCCCCACAAAACAGTTAGAAGTCAAGAATTTTCTAGCTGAAAAATATGGTATCAGTTTTTGCTCTTCTTGAAACTAGAGTCAATATTGTAAATGTTGATTCCATTCATCGATTGATTGCTCCAACCTGGAGCATTTTGCACAATTATAACCATTCATCTCTTGGGAGGATTTGGCTACTGTGGAACCCTAATTTAATCCAACTTTCTCTGATCCATGACTCACGACAAGCTCTCCATAGTTCCATTAGATTACTAGCCAACAACAGTTCTTTCAAAGCCTCATTCATTTACGGAGCAAATGCCCACATGGAGAGACGTTCATTGTGGGAGGAAATTATTTCTTTATTATTTTTTCCTCTTCTCCGTGGGTGGTGTTGGGGGATTTTAATGCTATCTGCAGGTTAAATGAAAGACATTGTGGTTCATTAAGATGGAATGTTGCAGCTACTGATTTCAGAATTTGTCTTTATGAAGCTGGTCTCGATGATCTTAGATACAGCGGCATCCTGTTTACATGGAATAACAAAAGTCACAGAGTTGCAAAAATTGCAAGAAAGCTAGACAGAGCACTTACCAATGACAATTGGAACTGGAGCTATCCGAATTCAGAATGTTTGTTTCTTCCCCAAGGTTTCTCTGATCAAAGCCCTATTTTGGTAAAGCTTGGAGTTCCTATGCATAAGAAATTAATCTCGTTCAGATTCTTCAACTCCTGGGCATCAAATGATCAATTCCTACCCACGGTTGCTCTTACTTGGAGCTCTTTCATTAGAGGCACTGCTATGTATCAAGTGGTACAGAAACTAAAAGCTCTTAAGCGGCCTCTCAAATTACTTTCGAAATACAGCTCATCTTCTTATGCATCGGCTATCTCTGATACCAAACAGAACCTTAACTCATGTCAAGAAGCTCTTGATCTTAACCCAATGGACTGCTCATTAAGGCAACTTGAATCCCAACTTCTGCAAGAGTACTCGAGCCTTATCAATATGGAAGAGCATAATTTAAGGCAAAAATCCAGAATTAGGTGGCTCCAGCTGGGTGATGGCAACTCCTCCTTCTTCTTCAAATCAATCAGGGCAAGAATAAATAGGAATAAAATCATCTCTCTCAGTGACAACAATGGGGTTCTTTTTGAAGGTGATACTCAAATTAAGGATGCCTCTCTCTCTCATTTCCATGAGCTTTTAGGTTCATCCACTCACTATTATCCTAGTAGAAACTCATTGGTTTCCTTTATCACTAAGGTTGTTCCATCCCATCTCATTGACAACCTAAATTCAATGCCCAGTACTCTTGAGATTCAATCATGCCTATTCTCTCTCAATAAAGACAAAGCGCCGGGGCCGGATGGCTTCAATTCCTTTTTCTTTTGGAAGGCGTGGTCAATTATAGGGGATGATGTGATCAAAGCCATTAAAGAATTCTTCATCAATGGCAAGCTCTTAAAGGAAGTTAACAATACATATATCTCTCTTGTTCCTAAAACCCCTAACCCATCTTCCCTAAATGAGTTCAGACCCATATCTTGTTGCAACACAATTTACAAATGTATCTCAAAATTGCTTGCTAACAAAAGGAAGCTTGTTCTTCCCTTCCTTATCGACTCAAGTCAATCAGCTTTTGTCCAAAGCCGATCCATAAATGATAATGTGTTACTGGCTCAGGAACTAATGCATGGATATCACCTTTCCTCCTCTTCTTTAACTCCAAGATGTGCAATTAAAATTGATCTTCAAAGAGCATTCGACTCAGTAAACTGGGAGTTTCTACTTGGTGCACTTTCTTTACTTAGTTTTCCTGATAAGTTCACCAGCTGGATCAAAGCATGCATCACCTCGCCTTCTTACACCATCTCTGTTAATGGTGAGTTCACTGGGTTCTTCTAGGGAATTAAGGGGCTGAGGCAAGGTGACCTTCTTTCACCATTCCTTTTCACTATTGTTATGGAAATCCTTTCAGCCATCATTACCTCGTTCACTTCCTCATCTCCCCACTTCAAGTTTCATTGGAAATGTAAAAAAAGGGCAATCACGCATCTAGCGTTTGCTGATGATCTTTTATTATTTTCCTATGGCAACATTGACTCGGTTAAAGTTTTCCATGAGGCACTGAATATCTTTTCATCCATTTCTGGGCTCAAAATCAACCTGCTAAAAAGCTCTATTTTCTTCTGCGGGGTGGACGCACCAACGCAATCGTTAATTTCAAACCTCTTGGGTATTGGAATGGGAACGTTACCTATGAAATATCTTGGTGTTCCACTCATCACTACAAGATTGAAGGCAGTTGATTATAAAACACTTGTTGATAAGATAACAAACAAGATTGGGCATTCGACCAGTAAATTGCTTTCCTATGCAGGGAGATTGCAACTCATACAATCAATTTTGATCAGCATCCAAATGTTTTGGACTAGCTTGTTTATTTTACCTAAAAGTGTTATTAATGAGATTAATAGCTTATGCAGGAACTTTCTATGGTCTGGCAATGGACTCAACAACAAAATGGCAAAAGTTGCTTGGATTAATGTCTGTAAGCCGAAATCAGAGGGCGGTCTTGGCATCCCCAACATTCAAGTCCTAAACAAAGCTTTAATGTTAAAGCACTTGTCGAAGATCACTGTCAAAGCTAAAGAAAGCTCATGGGTTCAATGGATTTTAGAATACCAAATCAAGAATAGGTGTATTTGGGAGCTCAAAGTACCTCAAAAGTCCTCTCACAATTGGAAAAGCCTCATTTAGTTACGCCCTATTCTCATGAAGCTCATTCAACAAAAAATCGCTAATGGCGACAAAATTCTTTATTGGCATCACAACTGGTTGGAAGATGACCCACTTTGTAGCAGATTTAACAAAGACCAAATTGAGGCAAGTGACATTCCATTTACCTCCAGGTTGAAGGATTGGGTGGTGGGTGATTCATGGAACTTTCCATCAAGTTTACTGAGCCTATTACCCAACTTGAACCACCTAGCACAACCTATTGATGGAATTGATTCATTCAATTGGAAGCCATCTCCAACTAGAAAATTTTCGCTAAGAGATACCATTGCAGCTATCTCCTGCCCAACAATTCCATCTCCATGGTTTAGCTTGATTTGGAATTCCTTTTCCATACCGAAAAACAAGATCATCCCGTGGCTAGCTGTTCTCAATAAATTACCCACACTTGACCAAAAAGCAATGGCTTACAAGCAAATTCCTAACCATTGTTCTCTGTGTATGGCATCAATGGAATATGTCAACCACCTGTTCTTCTCATGCCCCTTCATTGCTCCAATTTGGTCTTATATACAGAATTTATGTGGGTTTTACACTAGCTCTTCATGGCAGGATTTCATCATTTGGGCAGCTCACCATTGGTCTTCAAAATGAATTTCTAATGCAATCAACAAGTTGGTACTATCGGTTGTTGTGTACCAGATTTGGGCTGAAAGAAACTCCAGAGTCTGCAAAGGGATCCGAAATTCTCAAAATTCAGTACTCCATAGAATCACATCCTCCGTAAGAGAAAGACTCATTCCTCTTTCTACTAAAGATGGTGTGGCGGCTCGTCGAGCTCGATCTACTTGGAATTTACCATCTTCTTTCATTCGTCCGCCCATACGGCCTCCAGATGAGTAATATTCTGTCTTGGCAAGTCAAGTTAAGCTATGACTTGTCACGTGGTTGCTTCAATGAAGCTTGAGTAAGTCGTAAAGCTAAATCCATGGTGCAAGTTATTGCGAGCTGTTAGACAACGGTTAACGGTTTCTTCTATTTTCCTTTTTGTTGGACCCGTGTGTTGGTCTTTGTAATTTCATTTGGCCTTTGGGCCCTTTTGTATTTTTCCCCGATATTTCTATAAAAATTGCTTAATCTTTCAAAAAAAAATGATCAATGTATCAGATAAGTATGCCAGAAGGATGATTTATCGGATTCACAATATGAAAGCTTAAATCTAGCTTACAATTCAAGGTCACTAAATGCTGCTCCAATTGTTGGACCAAACACAAACATAAACAAGGTCACTATAACCCACGTATTACTATCAACAAATGAGCTTTGGTACAGAATATGAGGTCACCATTTTCCTTATTGATACAGTTAAAGGAGCAATTTGTGCTTAACCATGCTTTGTAGTCCCCTAACAAAAAAATGCCCTAAAGCGAAACCTAAAAATGAAAATGTATGTAGTTTTGAACTCGGTTTCAGAATTTATGATCAGCTCAAATGGGACACCTTGATGTGTAACCCTTTTTTTCACGGGCAAGAAAGTTAGTACTTCTTACTAGTTAGAGTTAGCACTTAGCAGGGTGTCCGGATCGAACCCTGTCCTCCATTGTGGACCATGGGGCACTCTACCACCCAGCACGTACATTGATGTGTAACTTTAAAAGAAGACATGTAAATCATATTTTTCACATTATCCACTTTCAACTGAGTATTCTAATAACATGTGAATTAAATCTCAAAACCCACATTAAACATGCTCTAAAATCAAATATAATAATATCATGTTCTACATGTAAAAATGAAATCACATAATGACAACTCAATGCAATGTGACTTACACACCTCATGGTATACAGTTCGCCCAATACATGTTAACAAATACGCACTTTACCCATTCACACTGAGAAAGAGTACCGTACCGATTATTCCCAACTGATTTTGACACTTCTCACTTTCAACAAGGAAAACGGTTGCACGAGAGCCCAACTTGCAACTCCATGCCCTAAGATCCGAGAGCGGCACATTCCACCACGATAGGGAAGCAACCAACCCTATATCCCCATTTTCTGGTTTATTACTTCCGTAGGTTGGAGTCACATTTTCCTGTAGTAGCCGCAAGTCACCACCTAAGGGCATATAAGTACTTATCAACAAGTATAAGTATTGATATCATATTATACTTTAAAACAAGACATGTAAATCATATTTTTCACATTATCCACTTTTAACTGAGCATCTAATAACATGTGAATTAAATCTCAAAATTCACATTAAACAATGCTCCAAAATCAAATATAATAATATCATGATCTACATGTAAAATGAAATCACATAATGACAATCCAATGCAATGTGACTCACACATCTCATGGTACACAGTTTGCCCAATACATGTTAACAAATACTCACTTTACCCATTCACACTGAGAAAGAGTACCGCATCGATTATTCCCAAGTGATTTTGACACTTCCCACTTTCAACAAGAAAAACGGTTGCACGAGAGCCCAACTTGCAACTCCGTACCCTAAGATCCGAGAGCACACCGCCACTACCATGACGCTGCGAACCACCACCTGAGCCGCCGCTCCTCTTCGTCGCTTGCCTCAGCCAGGATCACCGACGACCTCCAGCCCCCTTGCTAAACCGGCCCAGTTTAGGGGTTGTTTGGGTGCTACCGAACTGCAGTAGCAGTTCGTCCCTCATTTCCTCTCGCACTTCCTGTCGGGTGATGATGGTGAGGGAGGAGAAGAAGGAACTGAAACCCAATCGTAGCTCACACCAACCTATTCGCATCATCGCAACTCATACCAACCTATGCGTCTCTCTCTCTCGTCGTACATATATCTATATATGTATGAATATGTATAGGCTTGTGTGTAATTCAGATTTTTGTGAATGAGTGTGGCTTGATATATTATATATATTAGGGATGACAACGGGTCGGGTTTGGGATGAGTTTAGCTAATACCATTACCACCTATTTAAAAATTACTAATATCAAATTCACCCCAAATCCGCGACGGGTTATAATCGGTAATACCATTACCACCCCGTCGGTATAAACGAGTTCTATCGGGTTACCATCGGTTGTACTAAATTATTTCTAATAAATTAGAAGCACAGTTGATTTACTAAATTATTTGATGACAAATTAAATTATAATGTGTTTGATGACAAATTAAGTTATAAACCAAGTATCTCTATCTTATTCTAGGCATATATTATGTTTTACGTTATAAACCAAATATCCCACATATTTGACAAACATATGTATATATAAGCATATTGACTGAAATTCTTCCAAAAAGAAAATATATATAGATGTCAGCACCAAGAACCAGATTAATGAGTTATATATAGACAAAGACGCACACATATATATAAAAAGAAAAAATTTAAAATTAAAATCGTAAATGGGTCGGGGTTGGGTTACCAACGAGTTTTCCAGAAAACCCAAACCCGACCCGAACCTGCTATGGATTTTAATTTTGGATATCAAACCCGTTCCAAACCCATTTATAAGTTTACCAAACCCGTCTCAATCAAGTTGAGCCGGGTCAAAACTAGGTGGGGTCGGATCATGATGCCATCATCCCTAATATGTACAAGTAAATGTTGTCCAGACTCCAAACGAAGACCCATGACCAAACCAACAATCTCATTAATTCATCCCAATTGTCACATGTAACATTTGGTATGTGGCCAAAAGAAATAAGTGAGAAATGAGCCATTAAATCACCCATACCATCCCAACACTAAATCAATTCACATCCTTAAATTAATGGGGCTTTATGATATTCGGTGTGTTACCGAATTAAATAAATGTATATATGTAAATATATCAATTAAATAAAGGGTTTATTTTAAGAAATCCCCATATGCTATTCAATTTAATCAACTAACTCCTACTGTGTCCATTTTGACCCCTATACTATCCAATTTCATCACTATACCCCATCCTCCTCACATTTTGAGTCAAAATATCTAAACTACCCATCCTCCTCACATTTTTTCACATTTCGAAAATAAATTATATATTATGAAAAATATGATATAATCAATACTTTTTTTGTGAAAAATATACATTATGTTCCAAAATATGATTTTTTTTGGCGAAAAAATATATATATCATGTTCCAAGATATGATTTTTTTTCAGAAAAATATTTTTTTTGCAAAAAATATATATTATGTTCCAAAATATGATTTTTTTCCGAAAAATAATTTTTTTGCAAAAAATACAAATTATGTTCCAAAATATGATATTTTTTTTCCGAAAAATATATATTATGTTCAAAAATATGATTTTTTTCCGAAAAGTATATATTATGTTCAAAATATGATTTTTTTCTGAAAAATATTTTTTTCGTGAAAAAGTATTTATTATGTTCCAAAATATGATTTGTTTTCAGAAAAATCCCTTTTTTTTGCGAAAAATATATATTATGTTCCAAAATATGATCTTTTCCAAAAAATAATTTTTTTGCGAAAAATATATACTATTATGTTCCAAAATATGATCTTTTTTAAAAAATATTTTTTTTACGAAAAAATATACTATTATATTCCAAAATATGATTTTTTTCCGAAAAATATTTTTTTTGCAAAATAAATATATTTTTTTTTCCGAAATAATTCATATTTTGGAAAATAATATACTCCCTCCAAAAAATAATTTTTTTGCGAAAAATATATATATTTTTTTGAATTTCTAATTTTTGCAAAAAATATAATTGATTTTCAAAAAATAATTTTTTAAATGGTTGATTTCACTAAACCCCTTTATACTATTGAGGGTATTTTAGGCATTTTGACTCAAAATGTGAGGTGAGGGGCATAATGATAAAATTGACAAGTATAGGAGGCAAAGTAGATACAGTGGGGGTTAGTTGATTAAACTGGATAGTATAGGGGGTTTCTTGATATTAACCCTTAAATAGAATTCCACCTATATATAATTATAAATAATAATATATATATGCATAATTAATCCCAAAAAATAATGGATCAACTCCTTAACAAAATCATGCGAACCCAAAAATTCAAGGGACGCCAAATTAATAATATACTTACATAAATAATCCGGGGTATAGAACCTAACCACCGAAACACCAAATGTCATACGTCGGAATGAAACCGCGTAGCCGATAATAAAAAGTCAACGAAGTCGTCAAAGAGAAATCGTAAAGTCGTCCCGTCGACTTTAAACGTAAACGCGAAAAATTTACATGTACCAAACACCAAAAATAACCAAAATTTCATGAACAAGTGACGTCACAACCGAAAATAAATTGAAAAGAATTTCAGGAAAAGGGGAAAATAACACGGGGTGTTCCACTCTTGCCTCTCTATGGAACCTTCCCAACTCTATCTTTGATATCTAGCATGCTGTGTTGGGAGCTATTAAATTGGAGTTTTGAGCTCTGTTTGGATGCTCCTCATGGTTGTAGAGTGAAGGTTATGTGGGTCACTTTGTTCCTGCCTTGATGTCTTAACAAACTTAGTTTCTTCTCCTTTTGCTTAAGCTGCTGGTTCATGCTTTTATGGTGGGTGTGGGGTTCCCCAATGAGGAGAGCTCCCACTTATTTTCTTTCTAAGGATTTGCCTTTCTAATCTAAATTTGATTTTTCCAAAAAAAAAAAAAAAAAAAAAAAGACGTGGAGTCAGGATTTTATTTCAGGATGGGTGCAATATATTTGATAAATGAAAAATTAACTAGCACAGTAGATATAAAATTTTACATCAAATGGGGAAAAGGAATATGATTTTTTTCAAATTAATAAGTTGATTAATTTATGGCATGTATAATTGATCACAATCCATTTGTATATTAATATGAAGTTAAAATATACATATTATTGCAGGGGTATCTATGAATATTTTAAAGAAAATTATATCTAAAAGTACTACAATTAAAATTTCAAGAGAGGATATATGTGTTTTGTGATATTTTAAGAAATGTAGATAAAAAAAGGTAAATAAGCATACCTCAAGGCACATGCTCCCTCCACCCCTGCATATGCCCCATCAATGGAACATGATAATTACGTAAATGTATATACAAATAACAAGGAATAATAATAAAAAATTCATTTTTATCCCTTTCGATTTCAAACGAAAATTTATGATATATTTGAAATAAACCAAGGTAATGTGGCCCTTAGACCTTCTTTTTTTTTTTTTCAACTGAAGATTATTTTCACCAACGGCCTATGGTTGAAAACACCCTTAAATTCTCGACATACCATTTTTAATCATACTTTCAATAAGTGAGTTATTAATTATTACCTTCCTTAAATTTATTTTTTTAAATTAAAAGGAAGATCCCTCTTAATCCTACTTTTCTCACTAAAAGGATAAATTAGTCAAATACTTTCTTTTAGAACATTAAATAAGTAATAATACTTTTTTTTAGAAGTCTTACTTTTGATATTATTTCTTCTTTCATGTCCTATATCATTAAATATTTTCTTTGTATCCTTATTAAATTAGATAAAAGATGTTAATCTAAAACAAATTTTTTAATTCAAAATTTTATATGAACTCTTACATATTAGATAAAAGATGTTAATCTAAAAATTAATTTTTAATTCAAACTTTTATATGAACTCTTACATAAACTATAAAAATTAAATTATAATCTAGTTTATTTATAAAATTCTCTTACAATAACATAATGCTTTATTTGGTCCTAAGGATGGATAGAGGGATAGAGACGGGGTGGGATGTATGAGGCCTCATTGGGGAAGGGGTTGTGGTTTTTTCAATTTTCATTTAGTTGAATGGAACGGATGATAGAAATAATAAACAATACATTATTCTTGTTTCGTTGAAAGGAAGGGAAACATAGTTTTTATATATTTTTACAAATATACTCTCTTTAGGTGGAACATGATTTATAAGAAAATTGGTCGGATGGTTAAAATTTTCATTTTGAATATATTGATTGGTATTTTCTCTCTCATCTTCGGCCCAAATTTTGGGACAATAGAGAGATGTGAAAGAGGGAAGGATGCTTCATCCCCCGTTTTCTTCATTCCTTCATTCCTTCCTATTATCCCTTTCCTCCAATCAAATAGAAAATTTTCACTTTACTCTGCCTCTCATCCCCCTCCAACCAAACATACCATAAGTTTCAAGTTTTTCATTTTTCAGAAGAAAAAATAAACAATATTTCTACAAAGCAAGAATGATTTTTTATCTTGTGATCAACAAATGAAGGTAAAAAACTAATATCAAACCATTTCAATGGGACTTGCTTGAATAACCTTACAAAAAGTATCATTAAATATATATAAAACGATGGGTATAATTTTAAATAATAAAATTATGCCAAAATTTTCTTATAGATTAAAAATAGTACTGTTGAATCGATAAGAATATTTGGTTCCTGGGGTATTTTAATTGGATTGTAATACTACATCACACTTATCATATAATATCTAATATTTTTTTCCTTTGTTAGAAGCCTATACTCATCTGTTGTTAGACGTGCTACAGCTAATTTTGGACTTGGCCATAAATGTTTCTACTAAATTTGTTATAAAAGAAATATTTCGTATTTTGCGTAAAATAGTCATAAAAAATTGTGGGCAAAATTCTAATTTATTGCAATTTTTTAGAACAATATAGGATTATGAATTCGTTATTTTTAATTTTTGAAAAATTCATATGAAAGTTCTTGGATTAATGTAGTTAGACCACAATCATACCAAACTATGACACTGAGTGTATGTATATCTGTATCACTATATATAGGTAGATGTATATAAATGTATAACAAACACTAGCAATAATATATAAAAGCATATAACTCTCTCTCTCTCTCTCTCTCGGAAATCCAAAGCAAAACAATCTCCAACTTTTCTCTCTCTCTCTAAAATCTGTTATATATATGGTTGATATATATATATATATATATACATATACATATACGAAACCCTTCTCTACTTTCTCTCTCCACCATTATAATGTCAAACAAATTTATTTAAACCCTACTTTAATACCCTACATACATATACGAAACCCTTCTCTACTTGCTCACTATTCGGTTTCCTCTCTATCTCTCCAAATCTTCCGTTACAATCCCAATGGAAAACCGCTCCAGCTTACTAAGATCTTTCCGCGAAATCTACCCCTCTTTGCCTCCCCTCCCGAGCCCCAATCTGATCAATCTTGATCATCACTCCATGAGTATCAACAACAACACCAATAACAATAACAATACTACTCTCCCCCCTAACCCTAATGATATCCCTCTAAACCCTAATTTTGCTGATTTTGTCCCTGACCCATCTTTTCTTGCTGACGATTTCTCTTTTCTTGGGCTCTCACCGAACCCGCAGCCTCGTCTCCGATCTCCGGCGGCTCCGAACTCAGCAACTCCTTTATTTGGCAATTGGGTGAATGACAATCTGCTGATCGGTGGCGGCGCACGGCCTAACCATAATCCCTTTTATCCTTCGAACAATGTCAATGGAGGCGGCTCCGAATTCGATCTGTATAGGAGGAGAGTACTATCTGCTGTAAAGGGTATTTCACTCCATGGTTTGGGTGATTACGGAGAACGAAACAATGGTGGCAATGGTTTGGGTCAAAATGGATTGCTAAATAACGGAGGTAATGGTTTTGGATACGAAACCCTAAACTATGGAGTGAATGGTTTGGGTGGTTTTGGAGTAGCAAACAATGGAGTCAATGGTTTTGGTTATGAAGCACAAAATAATGGGGGCAATTGGTATGGTTATAATAATGCTCTAGTACCATATAATGGAGGCAATGTTAATAATGCCATTGATGTTTTTAATAGGGATTCTTTGGTTCTGGATTCGGGGTTTCAGCGAAGGAGGAGACAATTGAATGGAGTCGAGATGGACAACTATATGTATAGATCGAGGCAGTGCGATACAAGTCCTCCTTCGGGTAAGCTGGAGCTGGAGGCCCTTAAAGGTAAGGTTTTGAAGGTGGCCAAGGACCAGCAGGGATGCCGGTTGCTCCAGCAGAAGTTCGAGGAGGGGAATGGCGACGACATCCAGATGATATTCTTGGAGGTGAAGGACCATGTCATTGAACTCATGAAGGACAATTTTGGGAATTACTTCATGCAGAAGTTCTTTGATGTCTGCAATGGGGAACAGATCACTCAGATACTCTGCTCCCTCGTTAGCAGCCAGTCCGCTTTTAGGGCTATATGTCTTGATACACATGGGTAATAATGCTAACTCACATATGATCATGTAATTTTATATTCAATGCACTAATGTTTCTATTTCGGTTTATTTCCAGAACATTTTGGTAAAGATTTGGGACTTGGTATTTTGAAAAGATCGATCTCACCTGGTGCAAAACTGCTAACATAGTTCGGGTTTTACTCAAAAAAAAAAAGGTTTTAATTATAGTTTTTTGTTTTTCTTTTTGGGCAGAACTAGAGCTGTGCAGAAATTGCTTGAGCGTTTGAGGACTGCTGAGCAGATAGCTCTAGTGATAAGTGTTCTGAGGCACATCACTGTTACACTGATGAAGAATATGAGTGGCAATCATGTGATTCACTCATGCATGAAGTTATTTTCTGCTGACCATACTAAGGTATATATATATATATATATATGTTATATATGCATGCATGTATGTGTGTATGCTATGCTTGGAACTTTTTTTTTGGAAGGAACTGTGCTTCGAACTTGCCTTTTGGTTATATGCGTTTTTGGCTTTGTTTATGTTGTTTGTGTTTTTCTTTATTCTACTGCAATTTTGATGGAAATACTTATATCATGAATGTTTTATTAGTTTGAAAAGTTCCACTGCATATTATCCAACTAGTCGATAGTTTTGCTCCTAATGGGAGTGATCAATTTTCGAATTTTGAATAATAGAAGATCATTAACCATAAATGTTTTTGAATACAATCATAACATTAGACGTTTTTTACTCCATGAAATCTTGGGGTTTGAATCTATTTTGCTCAACTATTTTACAGCTTTCCTTTTTTCTTTTTCTTTTTTTTTTAATTGTTACCATGAACTAGTATAAATAGATATAAAATTTCAATTTTGTTTTATTTATCTTGTTATTATCTTTTTTGCTCATTGGTATTTCAATTATTCAGGTATATACAAAATTAGTTCTGCGATTTGGCCTATACTATTGGAAACCTCATAGGCTACTTTAGGGCCATGAGTTAAGCTTAAACATGATTATCTGCATTATGATGATTATTTAAACATACTTATTTTGGTAATTTCTGTGCAATAGTTTTTTCTATTCTTCTCTCCGCCTTTTAGCCCCTAATGCGAATGGAGAAAAGTTAGTGTTATGGCATTATTCTCTGTTAGTATTTATTAACTCTCTAATTTTTTGCTTAATTGTTTTCTCTATTTTTTTTAATATTAACATTATGTGGCTTTGGCAGTTCTTTTTTTTCTTTTTCAAAAGTTTGCTCTGATAACTTCAGTTGATAATTTAACTTTGATTTCATTGACATTTTTTTTTCTTTTTTGGTCTTGGGGGTTTTAATGTCATTGATAATTTCTTTTTCTACGTGGCTAAGTCATGATACACGTGTACAGCGATCCCTCCACACGGATTTAGTCATAATTCGAGCCAATTATTTTTATCATGTTGTGTCAAAGAATATAAGTGGTAGATAGTGGGGTGTTTGTGCCAATTCGTTTTTTTTCTATATGTTATCATTTGTGTTTAATTTTACGATGCCAACCATGTATTCCTCACACCTCACTATACTACCTGGCACTTCGGTAGATTGGTTTCGGTTAGATAGAATTAGGAATGTGAGTAGATTTTTATAATTTTATCCTTATATTTTTCTGGAAAATGTAGAGAAATTTATTTGGTGAATTTTGGTACACAAAGCTCTAAAGTAAACATAAAATACCATACTACGTAAACAAGGGTAAATCTTCATGTGAGAGAAATTATTGCGTGATCTTGAATTATATGATCTTCGACAATCACTACATCTTCATGTGAGAGAAATTATTGCGTGATCTTGAATTATAAGATCTTCGACAATCACTACATGACACAAAAACGATTGTGTTGATTTTACGAAAACATTTGTTCACATGTCGAGCCTTGATTGTTGAGGTCAGGTAGTCCAATATGATGCAATAATTTATCGCTTCTTCCCTTGATCAATGGGCCACCCATGCAATAAAAAGTGAATCTCTGTTAAAGTAGTTTTCATCATCTTACCTTCCTCTCCCCGAAACATATGCATTACTACATTTTCTGATATAAAGCAACACATAGGTTAATATGATGTCTATATCTATCTTTGTTTGCAGCCTCTTTTGGATGTGATTGCTGATAACTGTATGGAAATCGCAACGGACAAGAGTGGATGCTGTGTACTGCAAAATTGTCTGGATCATGCTCAAGGAGAACCTAAGGCGCGGCTCGTGGCTGATATCACTGCAAATGCAATGCTTCTCTCAGAAGATCCCTTCGGGTAATCCTCTTGTTCCCTTCATTTATATAAATCTGAAACCGAACAACTCCAAGTCATAATCCGAGCTGGCGTGGAATAGAAACCAACATAACTCTATGTTGATCTCATTTAACGTAGAAATATATATATATATCAACGATATATAAGATAGAGAGCAAATGATATCGCGTAAACTTTATACTCCTCTACAACCTATGTTATATCGCATTCTCTTGTTTAGGAGATTACTCAGAGCCTTCTATTAGGTATATGTTGGAGGTTTTTTAAAACCCTTATTGTGAAAATGTTTGATTGTTCTTGCATCAGTTATGGACCTTCGCTTATCCTAATATAAACAAAGTAAAAGGCATGGGCTGCCTCACATTTGCGTTTTTCGATCCATTGTTTATTTTTCCAATTAGATTTGAGGGAGAAGTGTCCTTTCCCAAGGACATTCTTCTTTGTATATATACATACAAGAAGATATATATTTTCATTAATACCCATAGGAGAAAGCTGTGTGTGTGTGTGATCGCGCGATTCTAATAAATAGGCACAGGAGAAAAGGTATGTTCATTTTTTCTAATCATCCCTTTATAACTTGAACAAGTACCCCCTTTTTAATGACCTGTTTTTGCCCATTTTCAGTAACTATGTTGTACAGTACTTGCTGGGAATGCAAGATCCAGTTGTTACGGGAGAGATATTGGCACAGCTTCGGGGGAATTTCGCTACGCTCTCCATGAACAAGTTTAGCAGCAATGTGGTGGAGAAGTTTCTCAGAGAGACGCCCGAAGAGAATGGAATTCAAATCATAACCGAGCTTGTCGAGAGTAAACAATTTTTGAGTGTTCTTCAGGATCCTTACGGAAACTATGTGGCTCAATCCGCGCTGGACATATCTAAGGTTCTATCTATCGTTTACTCTCAATGTCAGCATTATATTACAAAATGTTTAGTTTTAAGTTTGCCCTAGTCTTTTAG